>VYZM01022794.1:0-34459 GCA_013398915.1 Dromas ardeola | reverse complement strand
AAAAAAAAAAAAAAAAAAAAAGCTGCTGTCACGATCTGTTATTACAACTGATTGTCATGAACATGTAGATTGATTTTGGGCCTTTCTATATCAAGAGAAAACCAAACAATTTTTTTTTTTCTTCAGTTTCCCTTTCTTGCTGCCAGTGCTCTGTTACTGGGGTGGTGCCAGAATCCCGTAGGGAGAATCTGTTTCCACCTCTTGTTTTCTGCTGCTGTCTTTCATCTACCTTTCTCAGCTCACAGATGAGGAGCTCTTGTGTCAAGAAAAGTCCTCAGAACTTTTACTGGTGTGATTTCTTCTGATTTAAGCGTTACTGTGTAGCATAGAGTGCATAGTATGCGTTTGGTTTGTTCTTAGGTGAATATACCATGCAAAGAAAAACCAATCCTTGATCTGAATTGAAGCTTAAACTGCTTAGATGAAGAAGTCCAGATTGAGCACCACTTTTCTAAATGATGTAGATTCCAAGTGGTTGGAGTGAGTGCTCCTGCAAAGGGAGAGAATATTATTCCGTAAAGGTGCTTTTGCAAAATACGCTACGTGAAAAGATTTGAGTCTACTTCTGCTTTCCAGACAACGGCACTTGCCCTTTACAAGTGCTCATGCTTCTAAAGATCAGATGTTGTGGGTTCACTTGTCAAACGTTAGTTGGCTCGTGACATTATATGAATTGTAACTTTGGAACATACAATACTAGTGTTTCCTTCGCATTTTACAGAGTGATGTTATATTGGATCTATAAATTCTAATTTGGAAGAAAATTTGGAGTTACATGTCTCTGTGGAATGGGGAGTTTTATCCAGTTTTCATTAAATTAGAATCTGTAAATGAACTTTTAACATACTTCTGGCACCTATTGTGACCTGTTTCATTTCTTCCTTTGCTTCCAGGTTAGCTGTGTGTGGGAATTACACAAATGAGTTCATTTTCTTTTCATTTTCCCCCACGTCCCCGTAGTTCTCTTCTAGTGGGTATTTCTTTTTCAAGGAGTCCCTGTGCATTTTTTTGCTATGTATGTATTATATAATAAGAGCACAGCCCAGGGAGCAGGCTCAAGCATTGCACACTGGTTGACGTGCACTTGGCAAATGCCCACTGCTGGCATTATACCTCTTGTAATTTGGAGCTACTCAGCTGCACTGTTGTAAGAACAGCTCGTGCTTAACTCTTTGCAGATTACCTTGCAGCAGGAGATAATGCCTGTCTAGAAAGGTGTTCACGGCAAACTTGATTGTCCAGCACTGACCATGTGAAAGCAGCATAAAAGCAGGTGGAACATTTGATGGTACAAGATAATTTGGATATCAGACTGGGTATGAGGTGCCTATTCAGGCTGATCTATAGGGAGATATGCTGTAAGCATTACATCTTGAAGCTTACCCAGAACGTTATCTAAAGCCTACCTCTGAGCTTAGGCTTGTGGCTGAATAGTTTTAGATGTGAAGGAATTTGGGCTATGCTACTGTTTTGAGCTTCTTCTCAAACTTCTTGTAGAACAGGAGGGATTGTGAATGGTCAATATTTGTTTTCAAAGTGGAAACGTTGGTTGGTTTGAAATTTTGCTCTGCCACTGTCCTGCCTCTCCGTTGCTCTCAACTTTTTTATTCATCCAAAAGGTACCTGGATTTCTTTCCTTATCTTATGTAGGTGAGGCATTAGCAATTATTTCATCAGGCCTGTAGAAAGGTTCATTATGGCCAAAATTACTTCTCTCATTTTGATGACAGAAGTTAAAAATGCACAGTTTTTCTCTCCCTGATTAGAGAGAAAGCTTGCGTCTTTTTGTTGAATGTTCTTGGTAGCACTTCAGATTCTTTCTGTTGGAGCCTAAGCTGACCATGTTTGATGAGTTAACTTTGAATGCCTTTCAAATGGCTGTTGTCTTTAGACTAAACAGGCTTATGGTTTTTGACCCTGAATCTGAAATACACAAATCTCAATGATACCTGAAAACTTGTACCATCTTGCATTATTAGGTGTTCAGAAGGAAACCGGATATTCGGTCTCTGCTATTAGTCTTTTTCCGTCTTTATTTTCTACATAATTGTATAACTTTATAGTAACAGAAATTCTTATTTGTAGCTGAATATGTGTTTCAGCTCAAGAAGGTGAAACGCTATCTATTCTGCTAGTCATAGACTGCCTACTGTTTCTTAAGTCCCCGAGAATTACTTGTCATACCTTAAAATATAGGATTCTTATCCTACTACATGATGCTACTGGACAGCTTTCTGCTTACTAATTCTCTTACCATTGGTCTTCTGCTCCAGTTCCTGGCTCGATCTAATGCTGTTCATTCAGGAGTCTCTTGCAATCTATTCCGTTCACTAAACCGATAGATTCTTCAGCAGTCAAGATTAAAAAGTGGCATATTAGTGGTTTGTTTTATTTTATCCTACTGTGTGGAGAAGTGGGATGTTTTCCAGATTCTGAGCACGTGTACAGTGACTGAACTGCTTAAAAGTGATTAATGAGTGTGGTTTTCAATATTTTCTAAAAAGGAGACACTGCTCTAAACCGTTGTATTCTAAATCTGACTGCTTCTCTCCCAGATATGCGGTTTGGGTTTTTTAGGTGCCCCACAACATTGTAATTATGGTAAAAAATGGAAGGTTTACACATCGGGAGCGGTAACAGTCTTAAAATATCAGCAGCTGGGCTGAGTGAGCAATTTGCACATTCATACATCAAATGAGTATGCACCTGCAAAGTACTGTGTTCCGTCTCCTTCCCTCGTGCCTCCTCTTTGGGAGCTGGCAGGAAATGGAAATTGATGAAAATCTTGCTCTCCAAATACTTCACATTCTGATTTAGTTCAGGTCCCTGCTGGATTTGCTGGAGTGGAGCCAGAAGGAAGCGCTGTCATCACACACACGCTAATGATCCAAATAAAGTCAGCGCCCTACTGCTGTGGCTGAACATGCCTTTTTGTATGTCTAATGTTTTAAAAGAAAGAAGGGTTCAAAAATGGTTTTGACTACCGTCTTCTGTTTGTTTTAGACATGGGACTCGATACGAATACTGAGGTGTCTTTGTGCTTTTGAATAGAGTCAGCATTCAAGCATTTTTGAATGTAGCTATGAGCCTACTGTGTCAGAGCGTTTTACAATTCAAATACTTCAGATAATTTTTTGAAATGCAGACTTTTTGTATGTGATGTCATTGATCAGTAGGTACAAGCTTCTGGAGTCAAAATTAGAATCTACACTTAAGAAGTCTCTTGAAATAAAAGAAGAAAAAATTGCTGCTTTGGAAGCTCGTTTAGAAGAATCGACAAATTTAAACCAGCAACTCCGTCAGGAACTTAAAACAGTAAGGAGAACGACATTTTTTCTATAAGATTAAATTACTCCTCTACCAGCTATTGTTATTTCTACACTTGACCATTTGTGTAAGACAGCAAAAGATGGGCATTATTCTGGTAATATAAAGCAGGACAAATGTATGACTGCTTTTTAAGACTGCAATAATACAGGGCCAGCGTTGAAATCACATGAAAAGTTGTTGAGTTTATTCATTGGTCATTCAGTGTGTCGGGTGCGTAAATAATCTGAAGTTGATTTGATCTGGGATGCCAAAAGTAGTAGTTTTCAGTTACGTTTTCTGATCTACCTTGAACAGCCTGAGTGGGCTGCTAAAAAAATAAATACAATCTCCTTGGTTGTAGGACTTTGTAAGTTGAGGAATACAGTTAAAAGCACTAAAATAAAATAGAAAATAAAGGTCTCTTTCTGTTAGAGAAGTGTTTGCTAGGGTTAAGCTATCCTTATCCATAAATAATTTGTACATCATCTCTCTGAACATACACAAAAAGCAAATTTACAAATACAGTAACACAGCAATTTCTGTTCTTTGAAAAGTGGTACGGTCATTTAATAAATTAGGATGTAGAAAATGGAAAATTCCAAACCTAATGTGAGTTGTCCTAAATAATTTCAGGTGAAAAAGAACTATGAAGCTCTCAAGCAAAGACAAGAGGAGGAAAGGATGGTTCAGAATTCTCCTCCAAGAAGTGGAGAAGAAAATCAATCTGTCAATAAGTGGGAGAAAGAAAATCAGGAAACTACTAGAGAATTACTGAAAGTTAAAGATAGATTAATTGAAGTAGAAAGGAATGTAAGATGTGTTTTTACTGTTAATTATGTTTTTAGTTATTCGTTGTGAGTTGTTTCAGTAATACGAATGAGCGTGTTGTTAAGAAGGTATGCAATTTATCACCTCATTTATGTACCAAGCAAAATCTGAATTAAATATAGTTTGTGAAGCAGCTGGATTCTGCTCTGACAGCTGCACTTGACCAGCCTTTAAAAGGAAATGTGGAAACCCAAATTTGCCCTTTCAAATCCACAGGTATCTCTTAAATCCCTCTTATATAATCCTTATTTACATGAGTCATGGAGATTTCTCTACTGTTTCTCCATAGGCACAATATTAGTTACCCATTTTTTTCAATCTTAACCTGCAGTGATGATAATACTGTGTGTTACTTTTATATAAGGTGATTTACAGTTTTGTTCCACCCTGTAAATCTCTGTGAAGTCATGCTGCTTTGTTTCTTTTGGAGAAATGCTGGTTTTGGTTTTTTTTCTTCTTGAAGTTCAGTAAGCAGCTGTGAACTCAATTTATCTTTTTTTTTTTNTTTTTTTTTTTTTAATGTTCAAAGAATGCTACACTGCAGGCAGAGAAGCAAGCACTGAAGACACAATTAAAGCAACTTGAGACCCAGAACAGCAATCTGCAGGCTCAGATTCTTACACTTCAGAGACAGACTGTTTCTCTACAGGAACAAAATACAACTCTGCAAACTCAAAATGCCAAGCTGCAGGTAATCTTTTCCTATTTGGCTTTCAAAAATAAAATTCATTCAATGTTTTTTTTTTTTTTTCTTTCAAATGAAAGCTTTAAAGCGAATGGCAATAATGTATTGTAAGTCACATTTCGCTTCTGGTACAGACATGGAAAAAAGAGGAATGCAAATAATCTGTGCTAAAAGCAGTCAAATAATATTTTGTTTGCTGATGAATAATAACATTTCTAGAAGTTGGTTTAAATCCTTTGCTTGTCCAACTTAAACTCTTGACTGTATACTTAGGAGTAGAGTAGATTCTCTCATCTAGTTGTCTAAGATAATTTTTTAAATTTCTTTACTTCTGAATTAGGTCAGGGAAATAATAAGTTCAAAGAGACTCTAATAAATTTAGTATTGTGTCTATTTTTATAAATAGAGTTTAAAAAAAAAAAAGAGTAAAAGCCATGCCTAAGAGGAAAATCAAGCTGTTGGTAAGTACAGAAGACTTGAAAAAAAACCCCTTGAAAACTACATAAATATGTGAAGAATGAATTCAAATAATTCAGAGGCAAAAAAAGGTAGTGTGTGACCATGGAAATTATAAAAATGGTTGCCCACAGAATCATGCAGCTCTTACAGCCAAAATTCAGATGTCATTCTTCATATTTTAACAGGATCATTAAATATATCTGTCTCTTTTCTCCACTAAATGAAATATTCTTGTTAATGGATCTAATGCTTTTTGGAGATCTAAGAATCAAAACTATTTAAAGAGGGGAATACAAAGTCCACAATTCAGCAGAAATAGTGAACAATGTCAGAAATGATGGAGGGTGAATGGAAGTTGGAGTGAAGGAGTCTTTAAACGAGTAAACAAATAATGCATTTTGTGAATGCCTCAAGTCATCTCCCTGTCTCTTTCTGGAAAGCAGAACATAGTTGTACCACAGATGCACTTCCCATCTACCACATTGACATCTAATTAGTGCACAGTACTCCCCTTTGTGGCTGGCCAGACTATGAACAAATCAGAACATTTGTGCACACACTGTGTCTCTTCTAGTCGTTAAAAATTAGTGGACGTGGACATGGAAATACACCATTTTAAACAGATGAGGCTATATCTCTGGGATTCAGAACTCTGAGTATCTTGTAATACCATTTGTCAAAAAAACCCAGGAATATCTGTGTAGTTCCTTTTTTGCGTCGTGAATTGCACAACAGCACAGGCCTTTCCTTTCCAATAAACCTGTAGAATTAATTAACTGCAGATATTTGAAAGTATTGAGGCAGTGAGTTGGGAAGAGGAAGTGTTTTCTGCCTTTGACTTTTTATTTTTACTGGTGGTGAACCTCACCAAGCAACCAAGCAATGTGATTTTTGTTGCTGGGGATGACTGAATGATGTTGCTCATAGCTTCAGGCAAGTTGCAAGACAACTGTATATCAACTATAAATCAAAATGAAAGATGAAATATGCTCATGAAAATGGGTGATTAACTATTACCTAAATTTGAAGTGCAAACTAAGCTGATCTACATGGACTATGTCAAAACTTCTTAAGCAACTGTAATTCTACTATTCCTTCTGATACCCATAAGGAACATAGAAGAGAAAGGATGTCTTAAAGGATAACTGGGAATTCTGAACTAAATCAAACTGGGGGTTCAGCCTGGGAAGTTCCACAGCGTACAGTTGCCATCAGACATTACTTCATTTCCAGTGAAAGGTTCAACTTTCTCATCTGTAACAAAGAATGCTGCAGTTCCAACAGAAAGGGATTTGTTCCTCAGTAACAGCGTGCGCTGGAGTGATAGATTTTTTTTTTTTTTTTCCTTAAATAGATACCCTGCGGGTATTAGAAGCCTCAGTAGTTTGTGGTTTTCATCTCTTGAACAGGACAGAGAAGGAAGCTATCCTAAGACAGGTCAGATGACGAGCATGTTAGGTATCGTCAATTCTTTAAGATATCCCAGGATTATAGATTAGGTTGATCTTTCCAGAGGTACACAAAGTTAAAGTGGTTTTGTTGTTTGGTTTTTTTTCATCTGTCTAATGTTGAAGGCATTAACTGTATTAATGGACGTTAATGCTGTTCTGATGTAGTCGTTGGAGAAATTGTACTCATCTATGAGAAGCGTACTTTCCACCAGATCTCAGAACACGTACATAAAGTGATCAGCTGACATTACTGGTGTTGGAAGAGAACCGTGAATGGTAGTTCCTTGGTAAAACAGAATATGGGTAGTTCCTTCCAGGGGCTGTTTTCTTTCCCTTTCTCTCTGTTCTATGGATGCTACTGTTTGAAGTCTCATTGTAAAGGATATATGGGTGCAATAAGGATTTTATGGTGACAATTGAGATTCTGTACAATAAAGATTATTATTTTTTTTATACCTATGCCATTATGAAAGTTCCTTTTATTTTAGTCATGTCCTGGATTTGGCTTATGTGGTACGAGGATCACTGGTGATCCATTTCTCTAATGTATTTTGATACTAGAGCTGTCAATGTTCAGAGGAAAATGTGCCTCTCATCTAGATAGCACTCTAACAGGCATTTGAAGGTAAATAATAAGTTGCTTCCCTCCGTGTCAATTTAAGCATATGCTTAAGTGCTTTCTTGCAATACTGCTATGAAAATACTCTTGGAATATTTTGAATTGTCTAAAATTGTCTAAAGGGATATAAGAACACAAGCGTTCCCATTAAAGGTTGTCAGGTAATGGAATAACTAGAAGGTTGCTAAAATGCCAAGGGTTAAACTCAAGAAATCTTTCGATAGGAGGAGATAGACAAGATAATCCAGACTATGAAATTAATTTGCAACTCTTGTCACATGTTTATGACTGCAGGTTGAAAATTCCACCCTTAATTCTCAAAGCACATCTCTTATGAATCAGAATGCACAACTGTTGATCCAGCAGTCTACTTTAGAAAATGAGAATGAATGTGTACTCAAGGAGCGTGAGGATCTGAAATCATTGTATGATTCACTTCTCAAAGATCATGAAAAATTGGAACACCTGCATGAACGCCAAGCTTCCGAGTATGAATCTCTGATTGCTAAACATGGAAGTCTTAAATCTGCACACAAAAATCTGGAGGTGGAGCATAAGGACTTAGAAGATAGGTAAATACTAATATACATGAGTAAAATTAGAGTCTGCAATTCCTGACCAAAAGGCAAAAAATACTTTATATGAATAAAATTAGTATTACTGAAATATAACATTAAGATCTTAAAACTTTGAAAGATCACCCGTTCAAAAAAAAAAATCCATATTTTCTTGTCATTCCAAAAAAAGAAACTTAAATATGATTTTTGTTTGCAGGTACAATCAGTTGCTGAAACAGAAAGTGCAGCTGGAAGAACTGGAGAAAGTACTCAAGATAGAACAGGAGAAAATGCTGCAGCAAAATGAAAAACATCAAAGTGTAGCAGCAGAGTATAAAAAACTTCGTGATGAAAATGAAAGGTAAAGAAAAAGTCTGATACGTGTATTAGTAGAGCTCTGAGCACTTGCCAGTACAGTCTCTCACATTCCTTAATATCTGATGCTGCAATTCAGGACATTTATGATCCATACCTTATAGCAACTCCATTCTGTTGGTCTGCAATACAGTCATTTTAGAAAAACTGAACAAGAAAAAAACAAAAAAAAAAAAACAAAAAAACAAACAACCCACAAAAAATAAGTATTGTATCCTGAGGATACTGAATTCTACTGAAATCTTGAGGAATGCCCAGCCGAGCACTGTGCAGTATGGCTGTGAGCTGTAGAGGGAGCAAGCCACCCTGCATGACGTGCTGAAGAGGCGAGATAAGTGAGGTTAATGCCAGTAGAAACGTAGTAGTAGAAATGCGGTGGGTGGCGAAGCCCTGCGTGACCCCTGCAGCAGAGGTATAGCTTGCTGTAAGTAGTCGGGTTTAATAGTAGTATTTACATAGCATGATACTTAAGACTTGTTCATCTGGCAAAGAGGCACACAATTAAATGCCTCCTACCTTTGGTGTTGTGTGAGGAGGATTAGTAGGAACTGGAGGTTGTCTTTAGAAAGGGACATGGCAGGGCCCGGTGGGGACAACGTAAGCCCAAGAGTCAATATATGCAACCTCCGTGATTGCCAAAGTTTAGACCGTTCCTATTTCCTTGCTATTGTGTGTTGGCAAGAAATTATAGCCGTTTTGTAAGATTCTTTTCTCTTGAAAAGTGGCATCTTTAAGCTAGTTGTGATGTCTTCATTTAGAAATCTTGCTTTATTTTTAAGCATACAGGGAACCGGGAGTGTTTGGCTTAAAGGCAGAATGCATACCTAAGAAAATTAAGACTAAGAGATGATTTACCTACAGTAGGTGATACTAGGAAATTTTTATATGTATTATATGGAGTAGTATAGAGCCCTGGAAATTTCGTGCTTCAGAGGGAATGTGTGTCATGAATACGTTTCCTTCTATCTGCATGTATTCTTTCATGGTGTCTTTTAATTCCAGGCTTACTCATACATACAGTCAGCTCTTGAGAGAGAATGAAGTTCTCCAAACTGATCATAAGAATTTGAAAACATTATTGAACAATTCCAAACTAGAACAAACCCGATTAGAAGCTGAGTTTTCTAAACTCAAAGAACAGTACCAACAACTGGATATTACATCAACAAAACTAAATAATCAATGTGAGGTATGTGAGAATTATGCTATTTTTCATGACTGGTATCATTGTAATATTTATATAAGTGTATTTGTAGATTCATAAAATCATATGAAGTGCTTGAGAACTAGTCATTTGGTTTATAGATAATGAAGCGGGTCTGAAGACAAATTAATTTGCCTATTGTACAGGCAATACAAAAATTTGGGCTCTTTTTTTTTTGGTAAACTGTTTTAAATTATTTAAAGTATCAGAGAGGCTTTTTATCAATTGAGTCATGACTTACTTAAGTTTTCTGTTTAATTTGACTATCATAATCCTTTGAGACCTAAGTTTTCTTGATAATCTCATTATCTGTGTGTAAAATATGCTCACATATATATGCATATACCATTTCATATATTTTAACAGCTGCTTAGCCAGCTTAAAGGAAATCTGGAGGAGGAAAACAGACATCTGCTAGATCAAATTCAGACACTAATGCTACAGAATAGAACATTACTTGAGCAGAATATGGAAAGCAAGGATCTCTTCCATGTAGAGCAAAGGCAGTACATGTGAGTTTTTAAAACAACGGAATTACTGTGATTAGGGCAGTTACACTAATACCTTTTTTTTAAAAAAAAAAAAGCTTCTGTTTTATATAGAAATTAATGTGTGTGCTACTTCTGAAATGCTTGAAATAAAAATATAAATTATATATGAAAAGCAGATAACACAAACTACGAACGTTGTATTTTTGGATCTAAAGGATCAGCGCAACTGTGTTTATTACTGATGATGCAAATGAAGAATAAAAATGTTATTTATTCCTCATTCTTCTTCAAGCAGTGTTCCTAGGTTTCTTTGTAAACTTTTTTAGTGCATTTGAGAAGAGAAAATGTGAGTGTCTAAATGGTTCTGTTAGAGCCTACGTGCACTTTATTATTATTTAAAAAGGGGGAAAATTCTGTTGTGCGATAAAGGCAAATGGAAATTTTTTTCAATTTTATATCGTAACATTAAATGTAAGACTAATTGTTTGCTGTATCTCTTTCTTGATTTTTCAATAAGAAACAAGTATTATATAAGAATCCCCTCATGAAAAGTGACAGCTTTGAGATAACAGATATCCAAAGGAACATGCTACTCGCACACTACATATACATTTTTGAAGCATACATTATCATCAATTTCTGTTTGCAGTGACAAGCTAAATGAATTAAGGCGACAGAAGGAGAAATTGGAGGAGAAGATAATGGATCAGTATAAATTTTATGAACCATCTCCACCAAGAAGGTAATGATGAACATGGTAGAAAACCAAACACAAATCTAAACCATGACATACCTATTCTGTTCCAGCTGAAAATCAAGATTTTGTTAAACTTCAGGGGAGCAGAATTATGTCGTGTTCTTGCATACTAATTAGGAAAAGTCTGAAGGCATATGTATTATGAATGCAATAAATGTACTGTATTATTGATAACAGAAGGGGCAACTGGATTACTCTTAAAATGAGGAAGCTGATAAAATCTAAGAAGGATGTTAATCGAGAACGTTTGAAGTCCGTGACCCTCACGCCTACCCGTTCAGAATCCAGTGAAGGATTTCTTCAGCTGCCCCACCAGGACAGTCAGGATAGTTCCTCTGTGGGCTCAAACTCTCTTGAAGATGGCCAGACCTTGGGGACCAAAAAGAGTAGTAGTGAGTACTGCAAAACATTTTTTTCTTTTAATAATCCTTGGCTAAATGTCTTTTTGATGTGATTAAAAATTAAGAGGTGCTCAGAGAAGGCTGTGTGTTTTGGAGGATTTTTAAAGATAATTTTTAAAGTCTTTAGGAACGAAGCCTAAATTCATTTATTAATGACAGATTTATACTGACCTCTTGCCAACTCCTTGAGTGTTTGGCCAGGAACTATTTTTTAGCATTTCTGTAGCTCTAAATGTAAATGTTAAAATACATTTACAGTGCTTGGGTAAGATGAAGCAAGCACGGCTACTGGATCAGACAAGCAGAATTTTTGATAGCGTGTCAGATGCCGCCACTAGTGCCCTATTTTGTTTCTCCCTCTTGTCCCAGCATGAATCCTTCCCCCTGTCTTGGAAATGCTTTCCAAGCTGTGGCTGTGCTAACGTCCTTTAGTTGCCAAAAAGATCTTCTGTCTGAAGGTGTTTGTCCAGCATCTCACAAAACCAACAGTGTAGAATTTTGATAATATTTAAATATGCAATAGGAAGCATTAATGTAGAGACATAACTCGTTAAAAAGATGTGAATTGTTATTGATCCTAAAGATTAGAGTTAAGTGGCTGAGAGGGAAACTGAGGAGGGTACAGAAGTGTGGATAGATCGAATATTCCAGACACAACCTGCTAACCTTGAAGAGCCTGACAGCCATCATCTTAGGATGACCACAGTATGAAAGGCCAGATTCTGTGCAGTATGTACATTCAATATCTATATTTATTTATATAGATAAATTTATATAGATAAATTTATTTATATAGATATATTTATATATTTTATATTTATATGACCCAGGTTGCCCAGAGAGGTGGTGGAAGCCCCATCCCTCGACGTTCTTAAGGCCAGGCTGGATGGGGCTCTGAGCAACCTGATCTAGTGGTAGGTGTCCCTGCCCATGGCAGGGGAGTTGGAACTAGATGATCTTTAAGGTCCCTTCCAACCCTGACAGTGCTATGATTCTGTGATTTTTTTTGTTGTCTGCTCTTGGCATGAATCATCAACTGCCCAATTTCTCACAACTTGAGAGATAATATTACAGCCAAGTTATCAGGTTGTGATGTTTCTATTTAATAATTATGCACCAAAAGCATTTTGGCTATGTATGTAAAAGCATCAGAATACACATGTATTAACATTCACTTAAAATCTTTGCAGTACTTTTCTAAAACTTCATGTCGTGGGTTTCAAAAGACCATAGCAGATCCATATTCTGAGTTTTGCGCCAGCTATGAGTTTGCTGTGTTAGAAACTATTAAAGCCATTATGATGTATTTTTTTCTTCTGTGTTTATTGCAGAACCTTAGCCAAAGTTAAAAACACCTAAAAACACTATTTCAGGAAAACTTACAGTCAGATTTGTGAGTAGTTTTTTTTAGTAACTGAAGAAAATAGTAAGTTTGAGGGTACGTTTTATCACTTTTGTTGCTAACGTGTCAGTTTGGGAAGCTTAGTGCTTTTTAGCCTGAGGGCCTGTTAAGGTTCAAAACAGGTACTTTTGACTTTTTAAAAAGGCAGCTGTTGCTTTTCCATATAAACTGGAAGTCTTGTGGAATCGATCAGTGACTGGAGCTGGAGTGGATGTGTTTGCGAGTGTGTTAGTTTGAATCACGAGTGTGCACGCTTTGGTTCAGACCATCTGCATCTGTGTCAACGATTTCCATCTTCTGGAACGGCTCTTTTATGTGACAGTTTTCTTTGCATGATACTTGGGACCTTGTAGCGTGCAGTTACCCTCCTGATGGAGCCACGGCTGAAGTTACGGTGGCCGATCCTCAAAAGAGGTTTGAAGTTGTTCAGACCTCATTAATTTTCTACTCCATGGACCTTGTTCATGTTCCCCTTAATCCCAGTGTATTTATCCACATACTGGAAGGGCTGATCTAATTCTAGATTCTAAACTTCTTCCAGTACGCATGTCGCCATGGAAACCACAGTTTTTGATAGAATTTGGATGAATTATGTGCCAGTTCAATGCTGACAATCTTACTGAGACAGTTTGCATCTCACAAAATTAAGAGAATAGCACAGTGTGAGAAGTACCGGTAATGGTGCACGTTTTGCAGTATATTTCTTCTGCTTCTAGAATGACGGTAAATCCTAAATATCATGATACTGTGGTTCCTCGCTTTTCTGTAAGAAGCGGCTTGGCAGTAGTGGCTTCCTCTGAAAGAAGCCTCAAGAATGAGAAAACCTGCAAGCTGCCGCCTGTCCATGCAAATGCTCAGGTATTGCAGCTTCCGACGCTGGCTGAAGGCAGTTTTGGGCAGGCTCTGTTCCACCCTGGTCTGCTGTGCCCAGGCATGGGGGTGGTTCCGGAGGGAACTGCTGAGGTGAGATGTCCTGGCTGTCCTTCAGAAGGCGGGAGAAGGCAGCTTACGTTCCCCAGACTGCAGTCACTAGCACAAATAAATCAGGGGTGCTCTGAAAAGCTGGAGGACACAGTATCTCACGTAAAGCAGTCTTTGAGATGTATAGGTTTCCTACCCCACATCCCCTGTCAGAGAAAGCTGTCAGATACTGATTCCAAAAGGAATCATCCTGCTGCTACCACTACCGATAAATAGATTGGCAATGTGAAATCTGTGGATTTTCTTCTTTTGAAGGGTGTGATGGAGACTGTTTTCCTAATACAGGACACTTTCTCACGCAAGTGTTTCCAAGAGACCTGTTCCCTTGCAAAGACAGGTGATCTTGGTGCAAACCTCGGGTTGCCCTGTTCTGTGGAGAAAGCAGCACCTGAGGTCTGAGAGAGCTGGAAGCACCGCTCCGGCTCTGGCGGCCCTCTGGAGAGGAGGGGTGCCGGTACGGCTGCAGCACGAGTTAATCCCGCAGGCACTGCGGATACCGCGTGCTCCTCTGCCTCCGGAGCTTCCCCTTTACTTTCTGTGTCTGTGGTCAGTGCCTGAATCAGGTGAGTCCATAGGTCTGATGTCTGCTTTGCGCAGAGCCCTTCTTCTTGGGGGGTGGGGCACTGTTCTGAGCTTCTGCTTGGGAGACCCAAGGGAGACAAGTGGAAGTTTTGAATTTTTTTTTTGTGTGGAGAAAACCAGATTACTTTTGCTAGTTCCACTTCAGCTCTTTGAGATTACTAACAATGTCTCAAGGAGTTAAGGCTATTATTGGTAAGCTGGTCATCTTTAAACAGCAGTACCAGTAGCAGACACATTCTGCTATATTGGAAGTGAAAAGTATATTGGGCTCCATTTTCTATTGCCAAAACTTTTAGAAGAT
Organism: Dromas ardeola; assembly: GCA_013398915.1. Classification (NCBI taxonomy): domain Eukaryota; kingdom Metazoa; phylum Chordata; class Aves; order Charadriiformes; family Dromadidae; genus Dromas; species Dromas ardeola. Next base: position 20,057 of record VYZM01022794.1, on the reverse strand, counting down.
GTCTGCCTAACACGTTCTTGTGTACGGTTTGAAGATTTTAATACTATCCATACAGAATTCCCCAGAGTATTACTGGCAAACAGTAGGAGGATTACAAGATTGGAGATTTCCCCATCAGTGGAGGAATTCTGCAGTACTCGTCATTCGTTCTCAGCTCAGAAAGCAAGGACATGTTTATAGAACACTGAAAAGAGAAAGAAAAGCTATTGAATTATAACTAGGGTTTTGAGTAGATAACTACTGAGGCCAAAATAGTCCTCCTGACATTCTGTTTTTAAAGTTCATTGGAATGAAGGTGTAAAGAGCTAGAGCTGCTAAGCTAAACTTTGTGGTGTCCTGTTTGTTTCCTGTGTGTTTTTTGCAGGACACTTCTGTAGTTGTATTCTACGCAGAAATTACTTACGTAGTCTCTCAAGGAGGTTGCATTTTACCAAAGGACAGGGTTTGGTGTATGATTTCCAGGACATCAGTAATTGCAGTGAAGTCTTCTGTTTGGTACAGTTGTCGAGAGCCATAAATCAGTCCTTTCGGAGGTGATCTGTGTTAACGAACAAGAATCACAGATGGCTCAAATGATCCTTGAACATCCTCTGGTTACTTTTTAATAAGATTAGGGTGGACGTTTTTAATTAAGAGGGATCAGTTATCTTGTCTATAATGGATTATAGAAGTTACAAAAGGAACATGTTTCACCATCATGACAAAAAGTAGAAATAGAACAGAATTCCCTCTTTAGTTGGATGGCATTAGTGCTAAAACTGATTAGTTATTTACCTGTTAGAAAACAAGTTTGATGCTCTGCCTTCTGTTCCTTTGGAAGGATCTGTTCAAACCTACGTACTTTTATGTACGGACTTTTATGTGTAGAACTTATACTTTTATAGCCAGACAGCATGTGTGTCTCCTTTGTGAGAGGGTTAGCAGCCTCTCTGCTTTTTTTGAGCCAGTCAGCATCTATGTTTATGTTGGTTTTGGCTTATTTCCTCAGGATCTACAAGAGGAGGAATACTTTATTGATCTGAAAAAAATTCAAACCAAATCACAACACTGGTTATTTTGAAGTACCTACGAGTGTATGTAAATAATAAAAAATATCCGTATGCCTACGTAGTGAATTATTCAAAGGTGAAATTGTACGTAGTGCACTCCTATCTTATGTAGGTAGCATGCGCGCCTTTCTTTTCTCCCTGCTCTTCCCCGGCCCACAGCATAAGGATCTACCTGACACAGGAGGGTGTTTGCTGTTCCTCTCCGGTCACAACAGAGTTATATTCTGCAACTGTGTGAACTTTTTGTGTTTGTTTTTGACACTTGTGGCGGTGCCGATCATGCATTCACTGGAAGTTGTAAAATGTATCGCATTGCAAACTTCTTACTGTTAAGCGCAAACACAGAATAATATGATGGAAAGGGAGATGTATTTCTCGTTCAAGGTAGTTCATGTGCACTGGTAAATGCGCACGTATAGATGCACTGCTGTATAAAATAGAAACTGCCATGTAACAAGCTTCTGGTTGAGCAGAAAACCAAGGCAAATGACAAAGCACGTGTCCCGAAAGCGACTTCAGAGAGATAAAATAAGCAGATCTTGGGCTGATCAACTGGACTATGCTGCTTTCCTATCTGCATAAATAAGAACTTTTCGGTAATTTCATTATGCCTTTCTTTCTGCATCTTTACGTGCCCGTTGTTTGCATGTGGCTCCTGTGCGCTTGGCAGTCACTGACACATTTATCTGCCAGTAACGGGTTACTAATGCAGAACAGTTGAATCTAAGGGCAAGATTAACTTGTGACTTTCCCCTCCACCTTCTCTTCATACTAGTTGTAATTTTAACTCTTTTTCCTGATATTATGTATCTCGATTTTCTCTTAAGCCTCCCAAAATGTTACAGCAACGCTCACATTTGGATTTTCTTTTGGTGTGTTTTTTTTTTTTTTTTTTTAAATCTGCGGTATTCTTCAGCTAAAAAATATGGTGTATACCATTCTAGACAATAAGTCTTGATTTTATTTTTCTTAGAGATTTGAAGTGGGTTATTTCAGTAGAAAGTTAAAGTCACTGCACGCAAACAGTAGCTTGAACATAAGGTTCATGTAATTTTTCTACAAGACAGTAGATGACCAAAATTATTGAGCACAAAATGGAACAAATGAAGACTGATAATAGATTGTGTCCTACCAGAGAGGCAGGGCAAAGTATTGCAAAAGTTACTAATCTCAAAAAATAGTGATGTGAACATATTTTAAAGTAGTTGCTTTCATTTTTAAGCTTTTTTTTGCTTGACATTTTTCTTTATGTTCAAGAAATGTTATTTTTCACAGTAAAAACAATATAGTCGTCAATTTCTGTAATCATCTGCAAAGAAGTTACATTTATTTTTTCAAGAGCTTGGCAGTTAGAACTTTCAAACTGTATTACACTCTTCACCATTATTTTCGGTGCATTTCTGAGTATATTAAAGTGTTCATAGTGTAGTTTTCATATTTCAGTGTAGTTTTCATATTTCATTATCACACAGAAGCATGAGAGTGATAGTTTTTAGCATAGCATACATAGCTTAAACTCAGACATTCATTTCTGTCCTTAGTTTCAACATTTAACTTCCATCTGTTCTTCTCCCTTTTTTTCTTTCATTTCCCTGTTTCCGTTTTTCCTCATGCTATGACATAAAAGTGGTTGCACTGAAAAGACTGCCCTTTTTGAGGAACAGACCGAAGGAAAAAGACAAAATGAAGGCCTTCTACCGTCGCTCCATGTGTAAGACTTTATGACAGTTCAGCTTCTTTTAAATGGCTACACTGGCTTCCATTACTAATTTTTCACTAACCTCTCCCTGGACTGCGCTGTATTTTTCCTCCTATTTTGCAATGTGCAAGTCCTGCTACAATACAAGGAGCTGGAGCTTTTTCTTTTTTCTCTTTTCTTTTTTTTTTTTTTAAAACCTTGGCACTGAATACTTTATATATGTGCACATGTGCACACACACACACACGTACCTGCACATCCACATGCACATACATATATATATATTCAGTGCATTGTAATTGCATATATTTGTATACAGTTGTCTATATACACATGTCCCTATGTGTATATAAATTTACAGTGCACTGTGTTAACATAAATAGTTCTAAATTACACATTTCATAAGCCTTTCGTTAGGAAATCACTGTAATTTTTTTGTTCAAAGAAAGTGTAGAAAAAATAGTGCAAGGCTGTATGGCGGTCTGTCACTTTTCAGGTATTCATCAGTTGTTGTTGCCAACATGTTGTGTTGATTGTTTTGTTTTTTTGTTTTTTTTTTTTTTTAAACGAGGGGTGGACAATTTCCTCTAGTTTTGTGAAGTAAAGGTGAATATCATCAGATGTCATCTTTTTCAGATCCTTTTGTTTGTTACTATATAAAATACAGTATCCCTGCAGTAACCTGCACTGTACAAGGATCCCATATCATTGTTGACATTATATTGTATTAGCACCTTTGCTCATTTTATCCTTATTCATTCCATTTTATCACTGCAAACCGCATATCGAAGTTTCTAACATATATATATTACATATGATTGCAGCGCAAGCATGGCGATTATACCTGATAAAATCAGTTTTTAGAACCATACTGAGCTGAAAGAAGTCTCTGACTTACAACACTTCTCATTCATTGAGCTGATTGCATGTTGTAACATGGATGACCTCCTGTTTGTATCTCCCCGTATTCAGTGCGCTTTAATGCTTAGAAAACTGTCAAATGCTTTGCAATACAAAATAAGAACCAGAAGCAAATACATTGACCATGCTGATCATTTGCTTTCATTTGCATCCCAGCCATGAATGACCTGGTGCAGTCCATGGTCCTGGCAGGAGGACAATGGACAGGTAGTTCTGAGCATCTGGAGGGTCCTGATGATATATCTGCGGGTAAAAGGAGGAAAGAATTGGGAGCTATGGCCTTCTCTACTACAGCCATCAACTTTGCAACTGTCAACTCTTCGACAGGCTTCAGATCCAAGCAGTTACTAAATAATAAAGGTATAGGTAGGAGCTTTTTGCACCGCGATGTGACTATGTGTAACAGCAATTTCATGTAAATATTGGTTTTACTTACATTTTAAGTTTTTCAGCAAAAAGCAACCTCAATAATTGAGTTGCAGTGCTAAGATACTGAGTAGGTTTATTAACTGCAGTTATAAAATGCTTCAGGATTTTTCCTACAGAATGTTACCTAAGTAAAAATGGATTGGTTTGAAAAATATTTTAGTGTATTTTACAGATTATACATACTTCAATAACCTTTTCATTTTATTTTATTTTACATCTTGTTTTATGTCTCTGTGTATAGATACTACATCCTTTGAAGATGTAAGTCCACAAGGTATTAGTGACGATTCTAGTACAGGATCGAGAGTTCATGGTAAGAGGTGAACTTTAATTAAATGAATTAAGGATAAATTATGTGAATGTTAACAAAATTTGAAAAAAAAAAAGTGAATGGCATCGTTACAAGTGAGCATGCTTTCTGTGATTTGCATATCTGTTGAATGTATAGTATCATTTCTTCAGATTATTCTTTTCTTTCTTAACTACTACATCAGACAGATGTTCTGTATCTCTAGTAGAAAGTATCTGCGAAGTGCATCTGAACAGGATCAAAACATTTTCCCTTGTAAAAACTTCTTGAAGTTAATAGTAAAATAAAAGAAGTTACAATTTCAATCCTAAAAGAAATAATCTAAATCTGGCCTGATTTTTCAATGTTTATTGTTCAGTGAAACCTAAATTTGTCATGTACTGTATTTTATAAAATCATGACGTGTCTTCAAGCAAAATTACAAAGTGAAAGCTATCCTAGATTATTTAGAAGTGAAGTTTTAACTCTTCTGTAAATACTTAAATTTAGTATGAACAAGAAACATTTTTGAAGGTGGTAACAGTGCATTTCCCTTGTATTGGATAGGAGTACAGGACATTATCTGTGCAGATGCTCTTGCTCCTCCTGTTCGTGGCATTTCAGCAATGTGCAAGGTTCCTTGTCAAATCTGTTGTAAGTGACCTAATCACGAGCAGCTTCCTGCATGCCTATCCTTTCATCTGTAAAATCCTGGTTTCCCACTAACCAGTTGGTTTCAATTCTAAATGTACGCTCTATTTCTCTTTTCCTCTCCCTTGTACCTCACTATTCCTGTAGTGCCCTTTTCTAAAGTGTCCTCTTGGACTGCCTGGAAATCCCTTCGCTTTCTGATCTGTAAGAAACCACTTTGTTGACAATGGGCATGCTCAGCCTGTGACATAGTGCATGATTCCTGCCTCTGAGCATTCTGTGATCAGAATGTAAAGGTACCGTGTCATCTGCTACAGTTTTGTTCATCACGCTGTCTCCTAATTTTCCATTTAGCTTCCAGACCAGCCAGCCTTGATAGTGGCAGAACATCCACTAGCAATAGCAATAACAATGCTTCACTCCATGAAGTCAAAGGTATGCTGTAGGTGAATTTGCATACGTGCTTCATTTCCATTATTTTCTCTTTAAGATCATCTATATAGGTTAAAAAAAAAAAACAAACCACAAAACCAAAAACAATTCCCACAACACACCACAGCATGTTTTTCTTAAGCATTTTATAGCCTTCATTCCCCACATGAGGAAAGGATACAAGTATTAAATAGAACTTAGTTTTGTAATAAATATTAAAAGGGTGATATTAGTATGTAAGTTACAAACTATTTTAAACCAAACATAACCGAAACAACGACGTTAGAAAATAAGAATTCCCTCCAAATTACTTTAAAAATCACTTATTTTTAAGCAGAGAAGTTGCTCCATTTTGTTTCTCCTAGCATCCTACCACGTGTGTGCAGCTGCTGTAAAGCTGTATCATGTACAACACGAACTGGGCAAAATGGCATATGTAATACCATCGTATAAATTTTTATATTCTGTTTTTAAAAGATTAATACCATTTTCCTGGATTTAGCAATGTTCTCTAAATTTCATACAGTACTGGTTTTGTTTATAGTGGCCATTCTAGCTGGTGACCATTGTACATACTCGGCTAGAATGCTGCCTACTCAAGACTTCGTTTAATATTCATGGCTATTAAATAGTATCTGTTTGTTTGGAAATTTATTGATGAATGCTAGCTTAAGATCTTTATTAGTTTTATTTTCTGTCTGTTGGATTATTCCCTTCTGTAAAAGAGGCTTTTAATTACTCCTTGCCCCAGTTTCTATACAGTATTAGAAATTTCTGCTGTAAACAATTTATCTTTCTTCAAACTTAATTTCATTTCTGAGGAGGAACACGAAGTAGGAAATACTTGATTATTCATCAGTATTTTTTTAAGCAAATCACAATTATAGAAAAAATAAAAGAATTGGTGTTGTGGAATTTATTTTGCATTTAATGCCATGTGCTTCCTTAAGGTCACAGTTGTAATAAACTAGAAGTAATGGCAGAACCTGCTGGAGACGCAGCATTCCTAAATAGTTCTTGTTGAAGAACTATGCTGAAGAAAATATTTTCTTTCCATTCCATCCTTTGTATTTCATTTAATGTAAAACTCATTAATAGTATATTAGTGCGTGTGCCTCACAGTGATGCTGAACAAGAGTGGAGGCGTGTCTTTAGCCTCTTGGAATATAGTATTATGTAGATGGAGGCCCAGATTATAAGTGGAAAGGTAGCTTTTTATTGAAAAGCTATCATGTCACGTTTGAAGAGCTGTAAGAGGTAAGTCAGGGGAGTGCAATTGTATTAATACTATATGTGGTTTCAGTAAAAAAGGACAGCTGGATTTTTTACAACTTTAAATAGAATTATTATTAACTCAATCAGATCGTATTCCAGATTTGCGTAAGGTTATACTGCTTAACAGGTTTAATATTCTTTCTCTTATTAAATACTTAGTACCGTTTGCCCCTAAAGCAGGTGCAGTTCACAATCAGAGCAGGCCGCAGAGTCACAGCAGCGGTGAGTTTAGTCTGGCGCACGATCATGAGGCTTGGTCCAGCAGCAGCAGCAGCCCCGTCCAGTATCTGAAAGGACAGGCGAGGTCTAGTCCCGTGCTCCAGCAAAGAACACCCGAGACACTGGACAGCCGTGGAAAACACATCAAAAGCGGCTCTCCCGGGAGCGAAGTTGTTACCCTGCAACAGTTTTTAGAAGAAAGCAACAAGAGTACCCCGAGCGAGGTTAGTTTAAAATAATATTTTAACTACGTATTATCTCTTCAATGGGCACAGAATTAATAGAAGACCTACAGTGAGTAGAACAGCTGTCAGACTTTGTGGAGATACTGGTTATGCCTGCATTAAGAGGTTGTGAAGTTTATTGGTATCCTGATAAACTGTACTTGCTGTATTTATACATAAAATCATTTGGAATTTTGCAGCCGGACCCTTTCTGGGTTAATGAATTAGGTAAGAAAGTCGATCTGTACTGCACAAAATTGCCTGGTGCACTGATGTGTGGCACACTCATCGCAGTTCAGACAGAAGGCTGTGAACTCACAGTAGGTTTACTTCTCTTTGCGCCTGTCTTCAATAGCGGCTGTTGTCAGATGTGCTTTACATCAACAGGAAGGAAGATGTTTTACTTCGTTCCCTGAGGAGAGAGTCTTACCTGCTTCAGTTGTGTCTTTTTGACTTTACTGGGAAAAATAACTGGCCTTGGAGCTTGTTGAAATCTGAGAGGAGTAAGACAAAGACAATGTTTCTCTAAATCAGTGACAGTTTATTAGAAGCCCTAAATCAGCTTGTCTCTGCTAGTATTCTAATTTCTTCATCGCTGGTTCTTGAGTAGGTGTGTCCTAAGACTAGAAGCGGTCTAGAATCGTAGAATCATAGAATGTGTTGGGTTGGAAGGCACCTCTAAAGGTCATCTAGTCCAACCCCCCTGCAGTAAGCAGGAATGTCTTTAACTAGATCAGATGTCCCTAAAGAACAGCCAAGAGGAAGTCAAAAGCTTATGGGTAGGAATTAGAGACTGAGGCAACAAGAGGAACCTTGTGGTTGGTGTCTACTACAGACCGCCTGATCAAAGGGAACCTACCTCGAGGATAAAGCAGGCCAGTTACTGTGACGAGGCCCTCTCAAGAGTAAGGATCAGACTCCATCAGTTTTTAACAACACAACTGAAATTGAAAAATACACATTCACAGCTGAATTGATTGGGGTGGTCTGGGGTAGTGCGTTGAGTCTGGACTAAGTTTCTGGATTTTTTTTATTAGATACTTCAAATGACCTCTCACCCGTGGTCTCTCTGACAAGGATTTTGGGTTTTAAGCGTTAGAGAATACTCTTCTGGCAGTAGAAATAAAAGAAGCCGCCTGAGTCATCAAGTGTAGTTGACCGCTGTTCAGGAATCACAGAATCCCTTTTGTAGCATCACAGAATCGTTCAAGTTGGAAGGGTATTCAAGAGGTCTCTTTCCAGTCTTCTGCCAGAGCATTTCCTTAATGCTCTTAGCTTAATTCTTTCCAAATTGTCTCTCTTACCATTTTAAAAAAGGCTGAAGTTTCTCTCCACTGAGTCTGTGAATAGTATTCACTTAAACTTCTTTTCTAGCTCTGAAGACTTTTCTCCAAAAAGAGACATTTGAGAGCTGTCCAGTCCAAATTTAGGCACCAAGGATGCCTAAAGGTTATGTGCTTTGTGTTGCTTTCTGAGATCTTTTGTCTTTGAGTGTATGCAGAATTTAAGCCTTTAGTTCTGGGTGATCAGTGTACGTTAAAGTAATAGTCCGTGTGAAAGTGCGTAGGAAGATGAGTGATTGCATGAGTGATGGCGGAGGGCAAGGGAGTGAGAAGATGAACTGGAAGTTTTGATCATCTGATTTGCTGAGTTAATCAGTATTACAGGAACTAAATCCAGATAGTTATGATCTGTCTGACATCTCATTTTCAAAGTACTTGTAAGCTGTACAGAAAACTTGTGAGTATGTGCCGTAGATGTTTAACACTGCTTTTAGATCTGAGATATTAAAATAAAAAAGCAAACACTTTTTAGAATTGTTTTTCATTGATGTCCGCAAAGATTGCTTAAGAAAAAGGTCAAAATTACAGTTTATAAATTGGTAAGACATTTCATATTTCTGACAGGTGAAATCTACAAGTGAAGAGAATCTTTTAGATGAAGTCATGAAAAGCTTATCTGAGTCTGCGGAGCTGACAGGAAAGGAAAAGCTAAGAAAACAGCCATCTGCCGGTTGTGGTATTGTGAGATCATTAAGTGTGAAAAATACAATTGATTTTTCCGATGGACGATCCATTAAACCAGAACAACTTGTAAGGCCCAGCCTTCGTAAAACCGACGATACCTACTTCACCAGCTCTCCAATAAAATTTACATCAGGCGCTCAAGGGAGGGCCAGATCAGTTAAAGACAAGATACAAGCACCTGTATCACAGCGACAATCAAGAGATTGCAACCCATACGCTACCTTACCTCGTGCGAGCAGCGTGATTTCTACAGCGGAAGGAACTACTCGGAGGACAAGCATTCATGATTTTTTGTCTAAGGACAGTAGGCAACCTGTATCAGTTGATCCAGCACCATCCGCCGCTGACAGAAGTGTCCCATCGACCTCTAGTGAGTACTCAGCACACCAGTTATCCTCTCATTTTTTTCACTGTGTGGCTTACCAAGTAGATTGTGTCCCACAGCGCAATGCAGCTAATACAGTTAAACCACGTAATTTAGGGTGTAACCCTGATGTGCCTAAGATGTCGAGGATGGAAAGGTCAAATTTCCGTGAGAGAACTTTGCTAAGCACAAGTGTGTTTAATGATAAAGCCGGTATATCTGGTAATAACGACAGCACAGGATCGTTTACTGTGGCTCAGCCATTTTTATCCCTTAACACTGAATTAGTTAGTAATATAACTGGATTGCCTCAAAGATCGACAGCAAAAAAACCGGATCAGGCAAATCTGTCAGCATTTAGACCAGTACCGAAAAATCAAGACCAGCCTTCTGCTAATCAGAAATCTGATCACAGTGACCCACGGTCAGTTCCAACTAGTGAATCTGTCCCTCCCACCTGTGTAAACACTGGCGAGGCTGAACCCCCACTGCTGGTTTCTGAAGATAATAAAACTGTGTGGTATGAGTATGGTTGTGTATGATAAGGAAATTGTGTTGTTAAATATATAGACTAATATGACATGTAGGTGTTCTTCTCGGTGTCCACTGGATTTAGAGAAAATTTCACTACAATGAAAAAATAATTTTGTGTTAGATCTGTGGGTTGGTGTTTCTAAGAACAATGGCATAGGGCTCAGTTGTGTACTCTGGCATGTTTGAATGTAAAAGTGTAACCTCACCAAAGTTTGCATGAAACATTAATTGCACTGTATATATTTTTGCATGCCTTTAAAAGTCTTTATAATGCAAGCTATATTTTTATTTGTCATGCATTACAAATATTTTGGTTTTTTCCTGTACGTTACTGAATGCATGTTAAACCGGTCGCATGCTGCATTGCCAAAAAAGGCACAGTGAACAACTTACTTTCCAGTACAAAGACGGTACTTTTCAGTTGTGCTTGCGCTTTCAGATTTATCAGTAACACGTTGATTATGTATTTTGAGTAAAAATACCTTTTCCCCCTTCCCCCCTTCTTTCAAAACGAGATACTAATGAAAAGACGCATTAGAGGTATTTCAGCATCTTACTGTTTTCCTTTATGCTGTGTCCTGGCATAAATGCCTTTGCACAAGGAACAAGTTAGAGCCCAATAATTCAGTGCCTCTAGTTTGTGCACTAAATATGAATTACTGTTCATACTTACTAAAATATTTGAACATTGATAAATACGAAGACCATTCATAATCCTAAACATAAATGATAATTCTTATGAAGAGGTAATAAATAGTCACATGATGCACAGCACTTGTGATGAAAAAATGACCCTTTCCACCTTTTCCCTTTTGTATGCTTTGTCTTTCCACGTCTGGTGTACAAATGTGGTGAAGTGTGCGGTTTTATTTAGGAGTCAAGTAACAGAGTTATATGAGACTCCTTGTGATGTATGGTAATAAAAACCTGTATTGATGGTGGTGGAAATTCATTTTTTCTTAATAGAAGTAACACTAACATAATATAAAACAAGATATGTAATAAAGTAACAGAAAAACTGTTAAATTAACACAGTTAAATAAAAGAAAAAATAACAAAAAAAAATGCTTGCAAAGTTATGGGAGTATAGGAATGCTTAAGCAAGTAACTCATTAAATCCCAGATGACCAGCAAAAGAGAAATGTTGAAAACTAATTACTTAATATGCCTCTGTCTCTGCAATTGTCTGAAACTTTTAAATGGTAAATATAAACAGAGTTTAAAATTGTATCGTTCGTAAACAAGAATTACATGAGGCTTTAGACATTAGCACTTTTTTGCAAGAGGAAATAGTTACTGACAGTTATTGTAGGCCAAAATTACATAAGCTATAAAAAACCTGAATGAAAATATATCTAGGGGAAAAAATATTTAAAATTGAAAATAAATACTGAAAATAATGAAGGTCATATTCTGATTTTTACAATTGAATTTATTTCGCCAGAGGTTTTGTGGCAGTTATGGTGCTGCTCTGTGTGTTGACCTTAGTGTGTAACTAACTAGTGCCACAAATACCCAGCTCCTCAAGGGAAAGCGGCAGACATCCTATACATTAGTCTTTACCGTCTCCATTTCGTACAGGAGAATTGTTAATTCCAGAGCTCCGGCTACATTTCGAGCTGGGGAAAACGAGCAAGGGGAGAAGATTGGATGTTTCAAAGATATTCTGTGGAGGGTAAAATTACTGTTTCCAAACGTCAAGCTGCTATCCTGTACCATGTCTGCAGGCATGCGTTATTATTGGGCTGATAAATTTCTCACTTCTCTTCGATGTTGTTCACAGCATGCTGGTAGTTATTGCTGTATTCCCTCTAGAATTGTCTCACCATTTAAAAAAAACAACCAAACCCGAATCTGAAATACAGTCTTAATCTCACATGCGTTTACTCTCACGCAGCAAGATCAGCGTTCTGCTCTTGGGTCACGTCATTTGACTTCATTTCCATTAATCTGTAGATGTGTTGGAATTAGCTTTGAGATGAACAGTGCTGTTAGCTGAAGTGATGTGTGCATAATACATTTTGCAAGTTATTTAAGGAATTAGAGGAAAAAATCTTACCTCTGAGAGTACTTACTATAAATTTATACTATGCTACCAGTATCTGTATTTTTCTTAACTGATGGCCAGCCTGTGTCTTGCAGCGAGGGTGCTCGTTAGGATCAGAACAAGGTTTGTAGCTAGAGGTAGTATGTTCTGTGCAGATCAGCTGCTGTTGTTGGGACAAACCAGAGAAGCTTTCAGGCACGCCATGGTCTCGTTTGCCAACCTTGTCGCTTAGGTCCTTAGGCGGTCACAGCTCAACAAATACCAGTATTGTCTGCAGATATGTCTCTTTGGAACTCTCTGGCATGACCACTGAGCCCCAGTCGTAATCACGAGCAGGGCCAAGATCTAAAGAGAACTTTGAAAGGCTCCCCCTGTACAGTGAAGTTAAAGCTTGCTATCAAGGCAACAAAATACATGGTTTTTTTTCTAGCCACTGCCCATGGGGCACTTCAGTTTGCATCGTTTCATTTCTCTTCACAGCACTAAGCTTTCGCATCCAAACCAATCTGATAGTGAATACTTGTGTCTGATTTTTAATGCCTTTTTAGCCTGTGTTTTACCTTACTCCACTGGAGGGGCAGCATTAAAACAGCTTCTCTCTTAAGCCCAAAGGGCTTCAGAATAACTGAGTGCCTTTGAATATGAGTGTCTTGGGTCCTCTATGGGAGTTATAGACTAACCTTGGCTGGCTCAAGCTACTATTTTGCATTGTTTTATAAATTTGTACTGAATTACATTTCAGTTCTGAGGATAATAATTTCTTGTGCCCCTATTTTTGCTCCATTGAGTTCAGCTGGAGCAGGGAAAGCATGCCACTAGAGACTTTTTAATGTCTCTGAAAAATAAATAGTCAACATTTGTTCTTTATATATGAAAGAAAACAAATGTTTTCGTGTACAGAAGGATTATTTTTTCCTCCACCTTTTTGATCTTTATGCTTTAACAACAGACACATCATGGATGTCTCTCTTGGTCTGTGAAATTCCTTTCAGACCTGGTCACTGCTGCTCCCCTGCCATTCACGTGGCTGTAAAACACACAGTGCCCTGGCTGGGTCCTTCGTCCCTGCTGCCTTTAAAACCTATGTTAGGATTTTGCATGGTAATTATAAACACTAAATACATGACTGCTGACCAAAAAAGCTTTTGTTGTTCAGGCTCAATAATTTGCTTGCAGTTAAAGATTTGCTTGATGCTTTGCTTTAAGCGGACAGTAAATTAAGATGCTGCATTTTGCATGTCCAGGCTGTTGCATGCAAAGATAATTTTCTGTTCGGCAGATCAAATGTGAGCATTTCTGCCAATGTGTAGCAAGTAAAAAAATGCAAAGATGAGTGACGTTCTCTGCTGGGTTCAGTCAGCCTTGGTTACATCTGATTTTTTTTTTTTCCTTTTCATACAGGCAGAAGTTTAGGGTTAGTGTATCTAAAAGTTAAATATATCTGATTGTGGCTTTGAAAATAATACCTGGTTATTCTAAATGCTAAGATGAATTTTAATGAGTGCAGTTGAGTAGGCATTTCCTGTGAGTTTCTTCTATCCCTCTCCTCTGTCCTTCCCTCTAAAAAAAAATGTTTATGTATCCTTTTGATCTACTAATAAGTAGAATATACTTTAATGCATGAGGGTTTTGGTTTGTTTTTTTTTTATGTCCTGATAAACACAATGAATAATGTTAAATGCTTTTCTCTGCAGATGTGGAAGCTATCCCAGAAAGCAGAAATTCAAAAAGCAGGTCTAGGGAGCAACAAAGCTCCTAATTCTATTGCCCACTACATGAGATGTGGGCCAAGTGGTGAGTTTCCTGCCCAAAATGTAAATGAGATTAATTTCATTTACAACAAACTAACAGCATTACATATAAGAACAAGTGCACATTGCATTAACCAGATGTAAAAATACTGCTTGCTTAACTGGCTTCTATCTTGCTTATTAGTCAAGCCAGAACAGGTTGTTTTATAGCAGTTATTTTGCCTGCGTAGGCAGGGAACGTCATCCCATTTAGCCTTTTGCCTGTAAAAATTACCTCTACTTTTATTTTTCAAATCCCTTGAAGAAGAATGTTCAAAAAAATACCATTAAGAAGTAATACTGAAGTCAGTTCTTAGAAAGGGACAGATAAATCTAAATGAATAGTTTAACAAAGCATATAAAGTATTCTATACTATAAGGAAACTGCCTTTTTATAAAGCTTGTCTTTGGCATTCTGTCCTTCTCTTGACTTCATTAAAACATCTTTGATGCATGCTATTAGTGCTGTTAGTTCTGTTAGTGACTTCACTCTGTATTTTATACTTCGCACTTTAAGCTTTTCTTATTGTTCTTTTCTCTTTCTACCTTCCAACTGATCACAGAGAGAAAAGTGTCCTTCAGTATCTCAGTGTGAAGCCTTTATATCTGAAGTAACAAGACAGCGACTGTAGGAATCATTAATAAAAATTAAGGGAATTTTTTACATTCTTCGTGACTAGAGCAGGCAAGAAATAAAAACCTACCTTCCTTCCTTCCTTCCTTCCTTGAATCAAGGAGCTCTACTGGAGTCTACTGCCGAAAACTTGTAGATGGTCTTAGGAATTATTGCACATTGCACTGTTAAGATCTACTGAATAAAGGACAGTTCTCATCTCCCTAAGGACCAAGAATTTTAAGGTCTCAAGAATTACTCCAGGAAAAAAAAAAAATAACTTTTCATTCTCTTGTTTATGAAATTAGCCACTGATTTGCTTAAGCTTCTGCTAATAATTAGCCAAAAAACTCCGTAACTAGCAGTTTATATTTACTTCTGTAAATCTAAAATAAATGCTGTAGAATTTTGTTGAAATTGACTGTATATACAGATACAAAAACCTCACAGCTTACTGGCGCTTCACTGCCTTATTTGGTTAGCATAATCTGCATGAAATTTCTCTTTAAAAAGCTTATGCTGATTTTTGTTGCATACTGCAAGAGAAAAATTTGTTTACATATATGGAAAAGTTCGGTAACTAATGAAAGGGGGAGTCATGGGATAATCGTATTATATAGAAATTGTTTGTCACTTGTGTTTTTCACATTACCAAGTTATTCTGCATATATATGTTCAGATGTTTCTGACAGGAAATTGTCAGGTATGATTTTTCTATAACTTTTATTTTAATATAAGGCTGTTTCCAACAAATGGCATTTCCAGGATAAGACTGTCTTAGGATGTTTGTGTATTGACTGTTTGGGTTGGTTGTTTTTTTCTATTGTTTGTCTTTTGACATGAGCAGATTGTGGCTTAGGAGGTTTCTTGATGGCAAAAAGAAATGTAAATAGTATTGTATGCATTTTACAATCAGTTCCCCTTAAACGTTATCTTTTATGAGTAAGATACACTTTGTTCATTAGTGATTTATATTAAAGTCAACAAATGTTATTGGTACATTCAGTGGTTGCATACATTTGTTGTCTTGAAAGCATTTAGAGAGCTCAAAGGAAGCGTACATGAATTTATAAGTAATTACATTGTATTACAAATCACCCGGCACACTTGAATTCCTGTTCCAAAGGGTTCAGTTACCTGTGTGACCTCCTAGTGTCCCGTCCCCTCCTGCTTTGTTCTGCAGGCTCACGGCTTTTAGCAGGCGTACGGCCTCGAGCTGCCGGGGACAGTTGGAACAATCGTTTTTCCCTGGAGAGAGAATGCAGTTCAACAGACTCAAAAGCATACTGGCAAGTCGTTTTTTTCATTTCCCTGACATTTTGTCGAAAAGGGGCGGAAAAGAGGAAAGTTCAGTAAGTTTTAGAAAAGGGAGACTGACTTCCTTCTGAAATACTTCTTAGGATAAAATGTGCTAAAAGATCTAGATCTTAAGCAGAATGTTTTGGTTTTACAATATAAGCACTTCGTTTTCAGCCTGGGCTTGTTTTCAGAGCATTTGAACGTTTTGGGGTTTTTTCATCCTAAGTGAAAATAGGACCAGTTTTGCAGCTCTCCACCATATAGAATTCCCATTCTTCCTCTGAAGACGTTCCTGCTGTTTCATTAAAATCATTGGTTTATTTTGAGGACCAGCTCACGCTAGCCTCCATTTCTGGTCCCTTAGTCTCAGTGTTGAGATTGTCACCGATTTCGGTGGAAGTGTGGTGGTTTTTGCAGAGCATCAGCTTAGATTAGCAATCCCGGGAGCGATCTGAAGCCCGGTGCGCTCCTGAAATCCAGCCCCACAGTGGTTTTGTGGGCAGCCTGAGCTCGGCTGCATCTGGCATTGTTTCCCACACTGTAATGGATACCGTGATGTTTTTGAGGAGGATTTGGGGCATCCCAAGCCGAGCAGTGAGAGCTGCAAGATGGGTCTGGTTGTGACTGGATTCTTCTGGCTCTCCTGGACAACAGAGGAACTGATGCATTCTAACTATTAAACCCTAACCATTTAGTAGCGTTACTATTTTTAGAAGAACGTGTGTGTCTTGAATTAACGGATTTACGCTGTAGTGCCAAATGTTGTTTGTATCGATGGAATCGGAGGGGTTGTGTGTGCTGAGGTGGGTTCTCCGTGGCCCTGGGAATGGGGCAGGAGTGGGGTATTGCTGTGATGGCGCGGGCACGTCTCTGGGCACGCGTAACCCACCCTCGCCGCATCTCCTGACTTCTTACTTACTAGCTCAGATCTCTTCTGTGTTCAGTAAATTGTCCGAGATTACACATCACAGCTTCCGCACGTGTGTTTTTCCATGCTATTACACCTTCTTGAAGCATCTCTGCAATCACAGCTGGGATGCAGTCACAAACTTTTCAGCTGCTGTTTAACTGATAACGTGTATTAGAAATGAACCCCCTCATCCAAAACCTGAAGCGAAGTTTCCGTGTGTGAGAGAATCGGTGGGAGTCTGGGGACAGAACCCACCCTGTGGGTCAGAGCCCAGTGCGGGCCAGGTTTGCGTGCCAGAGCCCGGCTAGTGCCACTCTGCGCCACCATCAGCAGGATTTTACTCACTTTATCTGCATCAGCAGCAAGACCAGAGAGGGATTTTGGGTTCCATTTGCTAAATTAGCCAAAAGCAGCTCCAGGGATATGTCTGCATTCCAGGGATCAGAATCTGCTTCTCCCAGCAGTTTTCTTTTGCAAAGATGTTTCAGAGCCGAAGAGTCAGGAGGTTCTCTGTGCTCTGATGATTTTTAAATAATTTTCCTTTCTTAATGTTCCCAGTCTGTGCCCTTAAAATTGAAATAAAAGCATAAATTTAATTTGGGAACTGCTTCACATGTTCTGAAACACGCACTCCCCGGGGAAGAACACGGCGGCTGTGGGAGAGCCTGCGACGACAGCGTACACACAGCTTTTTACTGGAAGAGTTGCCAAATCTGACACTGCTAGTTCAGGGTGACAAAGAGGTTGTACTATACAACATATTTTTATTTACTTTTTATGATAGTCTGCTGAGGATTTAGTAACATTCCCAACACCTATTATTTCTAAACTTTTTCCAAGACATGATGTAGCCTTGACAAAGGAGCTCATGTATGATTTTTAGAGTTAGATGATAATGTATATGTAAATAATGCTTTGATATTAATAAAACTGCCTTAAAGGAATGTACCTAGGTGTGAAACAAAACTTAAAAAGCTCTTATTTAAAACTGTAATTTCCTTTACATATTGATTTTTTTTAATGTTTGCCATTGTATACATTTATTAATGATGTTATTAAAATGCCAAACCAAATAATTTTCATTCTTATTTTGTGTGTATGTTTACACACACGCTTTCTGGAAGCTGCTGTTGCTGGCAGGACGTTGGTGTTCCGTGGTGGCTTTGTGGGCAGTGGGTGATGTGTTCAGTACTTCTTCAGAAGGAAACTGATAAAACCGTAGCAGACTTGTTCTGGACAGCGTGTTGTTTGTTTTGCCTTGTTTATTTGTGTAGACCTGTGTAGCTTTTAACTATACACTATTTTGATGATTTTTTTTTTAAAAAGACACTAATTTCACAAGTAAATACAAAAAGAATCATTATAGGTCTGCCAAATGTAGTATTTGAAGCTTTGATTTTTGCTTGGTGGTTATTTTTGTCAAGACCAGTCTCGGAATCTCTCCTGGGTACAAAGGTAGTACAGATGTTTAAGACTCGGGAAGCATAGTAAACTGCTGTTGTGCACATTTCTTTAAAACAATTTTTCACATTTAAAGCTTCCTGGATTTAAAAACCTTGACTAGTCAATTTTAGGGGTTTTTTTTTAAGTGATAAATGATTTTGGGGCACCACAAAGAAGAAACCTTAAAGGGGGGGGGAGTGAGGGGCAGGCAGAGGGTATGATAAATTTTACTTGTGAAGACAGGTAAGACTTTATCTTAGTTTCTAGCTAATTTAGTAACTCATTTGTCAATCCAGAGCTCATTAATCAACCCAATATTCCCAAATACCAGATGTTCCTTTCAGTCTTTTGTTTAACAACAAATACGAAATCACATGTACCTGGACATCTTTCTAGTGACTCTTCCTATTCGTTCCATGTTTTTAGGTAAATTCTTGCCTGTTTGAGACGACTGTCAGGACAGTTGAGGTTGGTTTGGGTCTTTCTAAGGCAGAAGGGAGAATTGCACTGCTGTATCAGGATGTATTCTGTCGTTAAGCTCAAGTCTCTGAGAGCAGGTGCCAAATCCTTCAGAAGTGGAAGAAACCATGGTAAGGATCTTTGTGAACTCACTTGCCTTGCCCTAGAAGATGTTTTTTCTTTCTCTAGTTAATGGTAATTGTTAATTCTGTAGAAGATTTCACTTTCTTATTAAGAAAAAAACCCAACTCAACACACAAATGTTGATGTTCTCATAGAACTATCTCGGCCACATAGAATGAAACTAAGTCAAATTGGCTAATTTTTGCCTTGTTTTTCTTTTGAAGTGTTTCCCTTTATCGTTGTTAGTGTTGCATCCTTTAGCGTGATGCAGTTGCAAGTAGTCATCCAAGATCGCAAGTCCTTTTGTGTGTTTTTTCTTCACTTTTCTGTATTCACTGTACTTCTGTCCTGTCTCAAACTTGTGTTCACGCTATTGCTTGCCTTTAGGTGTAGTTTGCACGTGACATTTTTGTTAGGCTACGTTCAAAAGCCCCTTTTCCTCAGGATCTTCAGATTTTGTCCCTCACTTTCACAGCCGCCGTCTCTGGGTTTTGTGTGGGCACTCGCTGGCACAGTTCCCATACTGCACTTCATGGAGTTTCTTCTGCTCCTATCTTCAACAGGAAATGTGTTTGAAGGGGGTTTTATTCATTTAGGTAGCAGAGGAGAAAGAATTAGATTAGAAATTTAATGCTGAGAATGTACTGGTCTTGTTCTTGTGATAGTACTAAATACATGTTCTCTAGTGAAAGGCAAATCGGCCTCCCCTCAACGTCTTAAGCGGAGGGGTGTTTGTACCTGCAGTCCCCTTCTGCAAAAGGGAGAAGCTCCAGCACAGCTACTCGTTGCAGCCTTCTCCCTGTTCCTACGGCCGCTGCCCAGCGGTGGGGGGTGGGGCAAAGACGTGCATCCTCCGAGGGTTCGTGAACCTGTAGAAATTGTGCACAAAAGTTAATACAGTTCCAGGTTTTATTAAATTTCCTCCCAGGCATCACCTGCTGAGGAACGCGCAGTGACACTGTTCCCTGGAGCGCTTCTGCCGGGAGGGAGGCGGGTACTGGGCTCTCCCCCTGCCCTCCCTCGCGTTTCGCCGGCAATGGTGGCGCTCCAGACACACCACTCCGCGCGGGCCCGTTACCGGAAGGGTTAATTATTTCACCAAGGGGAAGATACCGTGACAGTGAAAATGCAACTGAAAACCTAGACAATCAAATGCGTTTTCTGTAGGGTAGCTAAGTTGGGTTTTTTTCTAGGTAAAAAGTAATGTGTAGTAGGGGATAACTGACCATGGACCGACTTACAAAACGCCAGGCCTGCTGG
>VYZM01022792.1:0-12665 GCA_013398915.1 Dromas ardeola | reverse complement strand
TTCGATGCGTAGCCTACTATTTTTCATCAGAGCCCTAAAAGGAGGAGCCGGCCCTGGAAAAAACGTACATAAATGCATCTACAGATATGTAGATATATGTTGATATACGTAGACCATTATGTGAAGTACTTTCAAAATTCAGGGACACTAATACAAAAACTTGTCTCTTTGACTGCAGGGACAAGATGCACTTTTTAAAAACTGAGAAACACGCTTAACTTTTTAATACGCTAGTGCTTGTGTGATATAGTTTCTCTTCAGAATGTAGTGCAATAGAAAAGCAGATGTTTTGNAAAGCAGATGTTTTGAGTTAAGATTTAAATCACCAGCTCTTATTAAATTAGATGAGTAATTATCCAGAAACATGGACTTTATATCACATACTGTTCTCATTTCTGTCTCTATCAGGGAAAACCATGTTAAAGAAACATGCCTTCCTCCAGGAGCAGTGACAGTGTGTGATTTTCAGAACACTAAAGAGCTTTCACATTAAACCTAGACTACATCACTTTTACTTCACAGACTCACAGAAACCCTACTAAGCTTCCAAAATCTACAATACTGTACTTGAATTGATGTTTCTTTAATATCTGCTAATGCAGACATCAATATAAAAGGAGTATCATATGATGCATTACTCACCTGGCTAAAATTCCCTGAATTTGCTTTAAACTGAAAACTGTTAATGTTTAAAGAGTTCTGATCAATGGCTATCGACGGCTGAAAAGACGTTAAACCTTTACCACCGTTCAGACAAAAGATATTCAAATTGAATATCAAATTGTAATGAGTATCTTCATAAAGCCACACGGCAAATCTAATTGCTCTCCATATCCAAATTAATTTACAATTCCTTTTAGCTAACTTAATTAAGTCCTACACCAAAAGTATTTCTGTTCTTTCCATCAAAAAAGCAACATAAAAACATATTATCTGACAGATGAATATACTTTAAAGAATGTATAAAACTCACACACAGCAAAGTTCAGAAACTAACCTTTCCCAGCTGGTATAGCTCCCAGAAAGTGAAGAGGGAGACACAATTAAGGAAAATGAAACATAGTACAAGGCAGTTTTGTTCCCCTTCAGCCTTCTGGTACAAACAGAAAACCTTTTAGAATGGAAGACTTGTAGATATAGATGAGCTTATCTTATTGATAAGCAAAGCCTGTTATTCATCCTGTTCCATCCTTGTTCTTTGTTGCTTTGTATCTTAAATATACAAACACCAATGCTTGTCCAGGGAAGCGTGTCTTACAAGAGAAAGTGCTGGTACCAAGTCAGTATGCACTTATGAGCCCTATTTTAACCTCAGACATAAGGATTTGTGTAACGTATGAAGGCAAGTACACTGCAGAATGAAATATCTTCTGTTAGATGCATAAACTGTATGTCAGTAATAGTAAAGGATAAAACGTGTTTCAGTAGGTGTATTCTGTACAATGGCTTCCCTTTCAAGCACAAGAAAAATGACTGAAGCTTTCAGAGGAAACGCAAATATGAATGCATTTCCTTTTTGAAGTATCCTTGCTTTGTTGCATATACTGGGACATTCTACCAAGAATTGCAATTATTTTGAAAAAACACTCTTAACATCGACTAATCAACTTCAAACTTTTGTAACTATTTCTCTTTAAAATGGCAAACTTCAGAATTCATTTTTTCCAACACTATGCTATAAAATGTCAATAAAATTAAAACCACTAATTCAATATCTAAGTGAGTTTATGAATACAAGAGCTAATCCAGAATGCATTTTCTACAACCCATCAAGTACGCAGTCCATAATCAACAATGATCAAATGCAACCAAAACACAAGTCAAAAAGACACAATGCTTGATTTTGCAATTTGTTTGCTTGGGCAGAAGCAAAATTTCCCTTCCTTTTGTACATTCTGGACAGTCAATTGTTGATGACAGTTAGGACTCTCGTGCAGCAGTGGCCTAGAATGTTCTAGTCATCACAGATGTGAGAAATCAATTCTCACACTCTCAAGACTTACTGATTAAATAGTTCTATAATTGACACCCTTTCCGCATGGTTCAACAAAGCTGGGATGAAATATCCAGAGTACCACTCTGTTTTTCTTGAAACACTTAAAACTCCTCAGCACTGGACCTGTGGTTCCTCTATACAACTTGACCATCAGTAAATCAAGATTGTACACAGAAGCTTATTAGGTAACTGAAATGAACCCGATATAAAGACTGTTTTTATCTATTTTTAAGTTACGTGTTGATGACAGTGACTCACTGAGTGAATCTAAAAAAGAAACTGAATGAAAACATAATCCTTGAATATAGATAAGTGTTCTGGACATTGAGCATAATGTGAGAGTGAAAGGAGGAAAGGGTGGCAGAGTTGTGAGAATGTGTAATGAAACAAAACAACAAAACAACTGAGGGAAGATTTATCGCTGTTCCACTAAGTTGAATCTTACCTGATTTGAAAAGATACATACTTTTCTTTTCTCCACGACTCTTGGGCTTCAACTGCCAAAAGCACAGATACTAAGCTATATTTAGTACACAACCTGTGTCCTCTGCCATTCACTTTTGATGCCAGGAATGGCTGCATTTCTGTTTTGTGATACAACTACATATTTCATGAAAAAGTCTAGAGGCTCTTTGGAATTAAAGACACTTTTTAATGCAGAATCATAGCAGTTACCGCATTTATGAGTCTTTTTAATAAAATTCCAGTCAAATCTAAAATTAACTCTTGATAAATCAAGAGCAAAACCTCCAAAATAATGTGATCCCAGATGGCAGCAAAGAAATAATGAAAACAGTCAGCTTGTTATTTCACCCTGCGTCATATCACTTAGGTAGCACTTTCGTTATTTACATCCTTTTAATTGTTTATATTGCAACTTTATACACAGTGGCATCACTGTAGTTGGCAAAATAGGAGTAGTTTCTTACCAGTAAATGTAGAATCTAAATCACGTAAATTACTGCGAAGGATCACAGTACATTAAGGATGAGAGAAATTATGAAAGAACATAAGAGATGATAATCATTGACCATGTATCATCCTCAGCAGAGAGGTTTTTTCTTTTTAAGTGAACATCTTACATTATGTCCCTCGTCATGAGGTTAAAAATAGAATGAGGGTCTATGATGGAAAAACAAAAGAAGATTCAAATTGGAGAGAACATGTTCAAGCACTGCAACTTAGCACAGCTCACTATCTCTAACCTGCCTCTTCTCCCTTCAAAAAATACTTTTTCTTCCTAATGGTATTATTTTATTCATTTTCATTCCATTAATTTATTTTATAACAATACTGCAATCTTAACATACACTGAGATGTATTCTTTTCCACAAGTATAAAAACTATTCAGAAAGTAAACTACTAATGAAAATGAGTAGCAGAATTATATCTAGAAGATAAAGGCTGTCAGGAAAGCTCGTGCCAAGCCAATTGTCTTTGTAATTTATTTCTATTTCTGCTCCATCTGGAAAATATCTTTTGTCTTAATGAGTGATGCAAGTTGCTAAACTGGTCCTTTGAGTAAGAACTTAGGGAACTGAATCAAAAGCTAAAATTCACAACTGATTAGTCCCATATTTTACATGGGATCTAGGAATACTCACTTAAGTAAGGATTGTGGATATTAGTATGCCTTTGCCGAAGAAGGTCTGTTTTCTTTTTCACTTAAAATGTCATAATTTTTCCATAGTGCCGGTGATCATATTTCTGTGTGAAATGAACATAAACTGGCAAAAAATGAATAACTAGAAAAAAAAACATAAAATCACATTCTGCAAGAATTGAAATAGTACTGATGTTCTAATAAAGTTCCCCAAAGTAGATTTAGCCTAGTAGCTTTTCTGTCCTGAAGCTAACTAGAGCAACAATTCTGAATGGGATTACAACCCTTGGAATTTGAATCTGCAAAAGGACTGTTAAAGGGAACAGTATTTACAGTCATACTTTCAAAAGCAGTAATTAATTCAGTTGTTTAATTGAAAATATCTTCCACCTAATTTTCAAGGATGGTCAGTCTTTGAATAGCCCCTCAGTTGCTTCACCCGTGCTATGCTGTTATATGCCATTTTGAGCATCAGATCGCACTGTTGTACACATAACAGGCCAGGTACTTGGAGTGACTGAGCAAGTTTGAAAATGTCAGACCTGTTGCTCCAACTCTATTCACGAAATGTAATCTTCTGCAGACAATGCAAAATTCTCATTTATAGCTAAAGACAAGCAATCAAACCTTCTAATGCCTTTTTTTCTTGAAGTACATACCACATACCAGTAATAACATATTATCTTGAAAAAACTTCAAGCCTTTGCTATAGTGCATATCGCTTCATTGTCATACAGCCTTATAAAGATGAGTGGTCATGGTAGAAAGCAGAAATGTCTCTTCTAAAAATGCATCCTATTTCTTCTGCACTTGCCCTTAACCTCTTGATACCATTTTCCCTTTCCAAAGTGCAGTGGGAGTGTTTGTGTACTGATACTGTCTAAAATCATCTTTCCAACACAGAAAAGATACGGGATCATAAAACAGGCAACACTGTCCTGAGGGCAAATGACTGTTCCAGCTCTTGACTCAGCAGACTTTTATTTCCCCTTACAAGCTATTATAAAAATATAGAACAATCCAGCAACTGCACACCTATTAAGTAGAAGCAAATATTGCATTTTTCTGGGAAGAAAATTATGATATAAAAACTACAGTTGAAAGATACCTTTCCAGTGATAGGAAGTGTAAATTCAAATAAAACTATATATTTTTTATTTTTGATTTCCTTCGTAATTCAGACTTGGGCAATCACAGAATATGCTGTATTTACAGCATATAAATCAACAAATAATGTTGATTTAATGTTTATTTTCAATTATCTTATTTATCTTTCTGAAAATTTTGAAAGAAAAGTTAAAAGGCAAGTTAAATAGGCAATAGGAAAAATAAAAGTATTTTTTATTTCCTTTTTGCATTCAGTCTGGATGACATAAAAAGGGAACAAAATTTTCCTTCAATATTCATCATGCAAGTGACTAAGCAGCATTATTCACGATTTATCTTGCCATGCATCTAAAAAGTGCCATAAACTTATAAGCAGTGTAATATACATGTTCTTAAAATTCTTATGGCTTAATCTATAGCTAGAAAATTGAGATGAAAATGGATCAATAATTAACAAATGTATGTGTCAATATTAACTGAAGAAAGAACTGTCGCTATTAAAGATCACGGCCTAAAAACACACACTTGGACTGGACGGCCAGGAAAAATAGCTACTTTTCCAAAGAATAAAAATGTAGTAGAACCTGAATTAAACACTGTGATACTGACACAGTACTGCTCTCATCCTTAAATAAAATTTTTGTCCTTTCTGCATGGTAGCAGATGACTACTGCCTGGCGTTCTCCCCTCATGGCTCATTTTGAAAATGCTGAAAGCTTAGTGGTAGGACTATAAAGACGCTAGATCAAAAGAAGAGCATTATTCATGGACGGAGAGTCTCAAGAGGAATGATACCAGGTGGGAAGCTGAGAATTATGTGGCCCCTATTGAGCAAGGACGACATCCCCACATTGAAAGCTCCTTGCCAATGTATGTAAGGTAGCTTTTCCATTTCTTTCTTTCAAGGAAGCAACGTCAGGAATTAACATCAGCATCTTCCAGTGGGCTTTATCTGCTGTGTAAGTGCCAGTGTCTCTATGCATTACCACAGGCTCCCTTTAAAGTCAACAGACAGGCGCTTTCAAGGGGCACTGCTTCTGCCCTATTTTAGATGACTATTTTAGTTTGAGATGAATCACACCACAGAGGTAGGAGGCAGTAAAGACAGAAATGCCTACGCTGTACATGTCTGAAGTTAGGTGCAGTGAATCCTACCATGGGAGCCTGAACTGAATGTTAAACAATTCGTCAAAATATGACAAGAAAATATCATAACCAAGGACATAAAAACCCACCACTGATTAAGTACACCTGAGGGAAATTTACTATCAGAAAGAACTATTCCTATAACTATGTGAAACAAAAAACAAAACCACACAAACCTGAAAATGGCTTTTCATACTTTCCTAAAACAAATGATGCGAAAAGCAACATCTGTAGCAACAAATTCATAGTCACATCCAGATTCAGTCTGTTTTTATAATGACATGCGAGATTAACATCCCAGACTAAGATACAGAAAATTATGGAGCACAGCAAAATTAAGTGCAAAATTACTCAGGTTTTCTAAAAGGAGATATTGTGACACAAACAAGTTAAATCATATCTACAAGGTTAAATAACATAGCAACCTCAGGCAAAGAAGTTCCTGATTCTTAGTACTGTATCAGTGCTTATTTCATGCTCACTGCGGCACGAACATATCTCTTATGTACATTAAACGGATAATATACATTTATTACAACTCAAAGCTCAGAATGTTGTTTAGAATTTCATATATTATCAAGCAGCTTTAGATTTTTATAAGTGTCAAGTAACGGCAATGTTAATTCATACGTTCTTAAGGTGGCACAGGAAATCCTTAAAAAATTGTAGAGCACCAGGTATATAATGAACTTAAGATGTATATAAAATATATGCACCTATGGCTAACAGAATAGTAAAATCACAGTATTTGTCATGTGTAGAAAATGTTCCTAATTGAAGTGCATTAGGAAGAATTTTCATTTGGAAAAAAAAAAATGGCACAAGCCAACCACAGACTTAACCTGCATTATCCATATAAAAATTTAGTCCTTTCCTGAGTCTGACGTAGTATGTATTCTCAGCAATACCTTATGGGAAAAATACCCATAGAAAAATTATACACAGAATATAATTTGCTTGACTTCATCAGTTTTACATTTTTTCACCTTTCAACTTCACCCACTGGTCTCTGTTCTGTTAAGAAAATAAATAGATACATTTGGTTTAGCTCCTCTATAGCAGTTATATTTTACATAAATATGTCCTGGTTTATTTCTCCTTTAACCAAACGGTGCTACTCCTGACAGCCTCTCTTCACTTACAAATTCCTTCTCACCCCTAATCATTTTCACTCTCTGTCTCTACATCTCCAGATAGCAGCTTACTATGACAGAATATGTCTTGCTCCTTCTCGGCACATCCAGATGGAAATCAAAAGGAAACATTTTATCTTACTCCTACTCCCGTCCATGTACCAAGACTCCAAACTTTCTAGTTGGCGCATGGAAAACGGCACTGAAATTGCAGTTAACTGTGGTTTGCTAAGATTGAAGAACATTACACCTCAGAATAAACAGGTGGCATATGTACCAATTACTTGTTTAGACACACAAAAACACAAATTGTAACTCAAAGCTTTCGGACACTGACCAAGAAAGAAATTTCATTAAACGGCAGAACGGTTTTCTACATTTGCTCTCTCTGTTTAACTGAAAAAACTAAGATGACCATGGACGTGGTTTGACAGACAAGCAAGATAGAACAGTTGGGAAAATAAATCACAGATGAGTCAACAATTTAAATAAAACTTGTGATTTTATTTTTTAAAAATTTCAAATGACTCATGCATTATTATCTCCCCATAATTTTCCATTACATACACTCCGCCTCATAATATCTGAACAGATGAACTTGGTTTCTTTTCAAGCTGAACAAGATATTTTATTGCTTCATATGTCTTTGAATTGTTCACATATTAAATTAACCAGTGAGCTCTTCATTTGCTTTAAAAGAACCTTGAAAAAGTTTTCCTAATTTTTAGAATATCATTTTTGCAATTAATGCATCCAAAAGGTATGATGGAAAACAATTATTAGAGAACAAAATGTTTGTTCAACGCTGAATGCTATAGTTAGATTAAAAATTACATGTTAAATCAAACTCTATGGTTAAAAATCATCCCTTTTCATGAGGGCTAAAAATAAGCTTTTACTACTATCAATAACTTTCAACAAGCACAAATCTGTTTTAATGATACCCTTTCACAGACTCTTTTTCAGCTCAGTTGTTACTTGTTTCAGTTCAGAAAAAGACCATCCTCCTAAGCAACCCCATCCCAAACATTGCTGTGTTTCACTGTTACTGCCCATCTCTGGAGTTGCTATCTGCTGGAGACAATAACAGGGCAAGAAAGAGGCAGGCATAACCTGTCAAAGCTACCACAGAAGAGGCAGCAGAGCTGGCATGGAGGCTGTGACCGTTAGAGGGGAAGGGAAAGCTATATTTATAGGAGTAAACTAAATGTGCTTGGGAAAGTTCCCAATCGTCTGGCCAACTGGCACAGAAGAGTACACAAATATGCTAGTCAACACTGAAGTGCATGCAAACTGCTTATTGGGACAGGTCCTATTCCCACACCATAACTAGGAATTGCCTAGAAAAAGTGTAAATTGGTGTGAATGAAAAGTGTGCCAGGGTCTGGGCCAACAGATTACTACTAGAGATGATTGTGTTTTACCATCTAGGAACATTTCACAGTACTGTCTGATTTACTAGCATATAAACATGCCAAGACTTTCCAGAAGGTTCAAAGTTATGGCACATAATAAAAGATCTCATGCATTTCCACTCTTGCAGTTGAAAATCATTTGGTGTTTAGGGTAATATTTAAAGATAGGATATGAACGATCAATATTAATTAACTATTTCTAAAATTTCAATCAAGATAAATAGTACCGGATGCAGTGTAGTAGTTGCATTTTTGACTGAAGAATACAACATTGTAACTGGGGAGAGAACGCAGATTGGTACCACATAGATGACAGATACCTTTAATTCATTTCCCTGTTATCCCTAGCTGTTGAAGTAAAATAGCATGTGCTCTGCCTGTATTGTCTACAGAAGCTCATCGATTCCTGGCAGCTGTACTGCCAAGTCTTCAAGGCTCTTTATATGCAAGTCATCTACAACAAATTTGGCACAAGTTATATTATCTAGACGTATTGCAATCATATCTCCTGAATACAGAGTGCATGTAGTCTGAAATAAAGCCTGAGAGAACAGGGAGACGTAAGTTGTCAAAACTTTACAATTTTTGATATGTTTCTCCATGTAGAATACTTGGAAGAGTATCCACAGTTAATAATGAAACAGCATGTGACAAGCGACTCAAGATTCAGGCACGAGTTTACCACAAGCAGCAAACAAGGAGAAACACACACAGAGGGCTCAAACTAAAGCACAAAGCATGTACTGTGTACAGTACCATTAAAAAACACATGGGAAACATAAAAGAAATACAAAAAATACAAAGGGATAAAACCCAACAGACAGGCACAATTAAAAAACAATCCAAAACTATACAATGCAAGTTACATGGGAGCTGTCAAGAGCATAGAAACTATCTTGTATTTCAAGCAAATACATAAAAGCTAATATATCCTACTGATCTTAAAAATGAGAAGACAAAGCAGTGAAGGACAAAAATTACAAAGATAGGAGAAGATTGTTTCCTGTTAAAGGGAAAACCTTTTTTGCAAAGAAACATCAAGAAAAGCCAAATGTAAAAAGATACAAACAAAACATTGCACAAGGTTTACATGTGTCTTGTAATCAGATGTCAGAACTCTGGTGAACGTAGTTAATGATACAGAAACAGAATTGGCCAAAGGAAGTATATAACTTAAAAGTATCTTGAAGTTAGATGCAAGTTTCAGTCCTAGAACAGGAGAACAGCAGTTCAGTATGGAAAAACTGATCTTGGAGAATGTTCAACTTCTGTAATGTAAATTACACATAATTTATACAGCAATGTGCGTAGTCCAGCCAAGAGGGATCAAGTCACAAGCAGGCATTCCTAGAAAAGTATGTCTTATCAATATTAAAAGAGGATGACATAAAGCTGTGGAAACATGAGAAGACCATGCTAAAAAGGGAAAAAAAAAAACCAAAACTTGAAAACTATTCCATGATAGTTGCATAAGGTAATAAAGAAATGGCTGAAAAATGTGCTAGTGGAAGGCAACATTTGGATCATGTAATAGCCAAGCCCAAGAGCAACATAGCAGATTTGCTAGGCTGGTGGTGGTGGTCTCAGTTGTAAAACATTTGACTTTATTCTTAAGGAATGAGAGTTTTCTTGAAATAGAGAGCCAAATTACTAGATGTGATCAAAACATTTTGCATCTTTTCTCAGGCTATGAAGGTGAAAGATGTTCCTATTCAAGGCACCCTTTGACAACTAGTAATTCTTTCAGAATATGTTTGGGTGAAGAAATATCACGTTTTGCAACATCCTATACAGTTGAAATAGCCGTGCAGAACCAAAAGTCTATCTCAGTCTTTGGGAGATGCTTGCAGAAGGAAATGAACATACATAGGAACCACAATGTAATGTTTGAATTGCAAGTTTTGCTATTCTCTTCCATAAAAGATTCCACATAGAATCATAGAATCATTTAGATTGGAAAAGACCCTTAAGATCAAATCCAACCGTAAACTTAACACTGCCAAGTCCACCTCTAAGCCATGTCCCTAAGTGCCACATCTACACACCTTTTAAATACCTCCAGGGATGGTGACTCAACCACTTCCCTGGGCAGCCTGGTCCAATGCCTGACAACCCTTTTCTATTATCCAAGTTAAACCTCCCCTTGTGCAACTAGAGACTGTTTCCTCTTGTCCTATCCCTTTTTAAGACAGTGACACCCACCTCCTTTCAGGTAGTTGTAGAGAGCGATAAGGTCTTCCCTCAGCCTCCTTTTCTTCAGGCTAAACAACCCCAGTTCCCTCAGCTGCTTCTCACAGGACTTGTGCCCAAGGCCCCTCACCAGCTTTGTTGCCCTTCTTTGGACGCGCTCCAGCACCTCAATGTCTTTCTTGTAGTGAGGGGCCCAAAACTGAACACAGTTTTGAAGTGCAGCCTCACCAGTCACAAGTACAAGAATACAATCACTTCCCTAGTCCTGCTGGCCACACTATTTCTAATAAAGCCAGGATGCTATTGGCCTTCTTGGCCACCTGGGCACACTGCTGGCTCGTATTCAGCCAGCTGTCAACCAACACCCCCAGGTCCTTTTCTACCAGGCAGCTCTCCAGCCACTCTTCCCCAGGCCTGTAGCATCTCATACCATTGGCCACCTTGGCCACCTGGGCACACTGCTGGCTCGTATTCAGCCAGCTGTCAACCAACACCCCCAGGTCCTTTTCTACCAGGCAGCTCTCCAGCCACTCTTCCCCAGGCCTGTAGCACCTCATACCATTGGCCTCAGCTCATCGATCCAGCCTGTCCATGTTTTCCTTCTGATAATTTTTATCCTTTCATGTATTCCATTTTAAGAATTAAATCCATGTGGTATGGAGGTGTTTTTTATCTTACAGAAATAAGAAAGCAGCAGTTGCATAGTACTTTTAGGTTGGCTTGTTTTCTTGATTTGGCAGGACAGATCTTCATGAAAAGTTTCTAAACTGAATATATTTCTAGACTTCTCTTAAATTACTCTGGATGATGACACTCTTTGTGGTCTGATATCTTTCATTTTCTCCTGACATAGTTTTAAAAATATTTTCTACTTCTGATGTTGCTCTGTCAATAAGAAGGTATCCAATTGCTTAACACCTAACCTTACAATTAACTTAGTCTTGCTAACATCCACCCAGAAAAATCTGTATTTCTTTCTATTGCCATTGCATCCCAGTGATTCAAAGTCTTGTTTCCTTTGTGCAACTTGAGATGAGGTTGTTTTTTACTTTTCAGTATATCTCAGTAATTCAGACTAAGTGACACTGGCAAATTGCAGCCAAAAGCATCAGTTAATTTTACATCCAACATGAAGTACCTTACACAACCTTTTTCAGCTAACTAAATATGATATGACCAAAGAAATTTTGTCATTCTTACTGGGAGTGCTTGAGACCTGCAAACCTGATGTGGTCTCAAGAGTTAAGAATGGAGACCATGTGTTAAGACCAGCTCTTGATTGTCTATTAAGATTTATGTTTATGTGACTTGACCAAAATCGCACAAGTAGTCTGTAGCAGAGGCAGCACGGCATGTTTCTGAGAAGCATTCAACTGCTTTAGCCAGAAGGCAGGCTTTTTCTTTTTCTTCTCTCTTGCCACGCTCCAGCATCTTAATAGTTGTAATCAGTAGCACAGCAGAGTCCAAAAGACAACATCCTCCTTCTCTAAGTGTTCCCGATTTAATCACCAGAGTACAGATCATACTGGATCATGCAAATGGAAGCACTGCGTAAAATTGTAGGCACCTCTGCTTGTAAAAGTTGAGGGGTTTTAAACTTTTTTTTTCAGTCTCCTTGTTTCACAAACGATTTTACCCTTCAGCAGTATGAAGCTACACGCAGCTGACTCTGGAGAAGCAATTTTTAACTAAAACCTGTTTTTTCCTCCCCTTTTGTTTCAGTTAATGACTGCCAGGAGGTGTTTCTAACCACAGGCCCTTTCCAATACATCCTGAGCATCCTCATACCATATCACCTTCCACAGTAATGATGGGTGCTCAGCATCTATGATAAGTGAGAGGACATAAAGATTTTTCCAGCAGCCAAGCTGTGATAAATGAAAAGTATTCACTGATAAGTTCCTATTTGGTAATCAGTTCTTCATTAATAGAAATTACTTCTATTAGGGAATAATATTGCCCTAAAAATCTAGAAGTACACAACAAAAAGTTCTGCATCACTTACAATGGTAAATAACTTTTGACAGGGTGTTCATGATTTAACAGTTTTCAGTGTTTCCTAAACCAACTCTTAA
>VYZM01022788.1:0-12797 GCA_013398915.1 Dromas ardeola | reverse complement strand
ACTCTCAACCATGCTCCTAAGCATATGGAGTTTCTTTACGTGTGATACTGAACGCTTCTTCAACTTCACTCTTTATGTGGGCCATGAGTGTTTCGCTAGCTGATTAAAAGACAAAGTCCGGTTCATGCTTTCAGATGTGCCATAGTAGTGGGAAGGTGGATACCACTGGTGATAAAATTACTCATAAAATGTACCCATGGCTGTAGGTAGGAAGCTAGACAGCAGCTGGAAGTTATCTATTACCAGAATTCTTATTCCACGTTTGTGTTTTAGGTAAATTTTGACCATATTTGAACAATAGTTTTTAAACGTAGGTTATGTTGGATTGGTTTTTGATTGATACTTATTATTTGATAATTTTCCCTTCCTATCTCTACTCATTTTATCTATTACATTTACTATAGCTATGTAGTATCTAATTATTTTAATATATTTCAAGGATTGGTACTAGCTTCTCTAGCTATACTAGTGTGGTCTCCTTTTTAGGAGTATATATATTTCTCTTCTAGACTGCAAAGATGATACTGCGTTTCCTGCGTATTCTGTCTCTCTAAAATCCTTGTTCTTTCTACCTTACAGCCTAGTAAGTCTGTAGACCCAAGTGTCTAAGGCAATGGGATACAATGTCCCACTGGCTATTTCCTTTTTGTCTTTATTTTACACTGTCCTTCCTAACACTATGCATGTAGATTGTATAGCACTGGTGGAAATCAAATTGAGATCTTAGGTAATTTCAGACCCATATGATAAGGAACAAATAATCAGGCACTTTAACTTACTATACCATTAATGGCAGAACGAAGTTCCTTTTCCTTATTGTGTGAATTCGCCCAGCTTTTCAGGTACTTGGTTTATTGTAACTTTCATATGCAGCTGCATAAACACATACGTACATATCCACACATAAAAATAATCAAAATACTTTTGTAGTTAGAAGTTCCTTTACCCCTTCTGTGAATCTGTGCTGTCTCATAATCCTCTTACTTGGAGTCTGCAGAGCAGCTCCAACTAAACGACAGTCCTAATTAGAGCCAGCCAGAAGGTTTTATCCAAAGCTTTTTAACAACAAAAAAATTGGTTACATGGAATTGTTTGCAAAATTTCTATTGATTTCACTGAATCTTGTGCGAAATTAGAAAACCCTATCAAATAGACTTTTCTAAAAAGGCTTTTTATATTATTTTAAAATAGTGTAATATTTAAATGATTCACAACCAAATCAATAGTTCTGATGTATTAAATTATATTTCTCATTCGACACTTTTTTTTCTTAGTTGATGAAAATTTCAAAAGCACTATTTTGATCTGGTCAAACTGTTCATTCTCTCACCACAATTGCCAAAGAGGCGAATTATCAATATTTGTCCCACAGTGGCGTTTCTTCAGCTACTGCATTCTTTCATTCTCCAACCTTACTCACTTTAGAGTGACCCTTTGCTCTTTATTACTTTCCACAGCTTCTTTAGTACTCTTCACAGCTGAAGGAAAGGAGATGGCAGAGGGACAGAAGTAAAGGACTGCCTGAAGGTCTGAAGCTGTAGATACAGGAATGTGTTGCTTGAAAAGTTTGAAAGAGATTTGGGTACGTGTGAGAGAAGGAGGGAAGGGGAGAAGGTCGATGGTGGGGAAACACTAAAAAAGTTTTATTACTGCAGCGTGAGAAAAAGTACGAAAATCAGTAAGCATAGGAAATACAGAGAAAGTGGGAGAGTGAGAAGTCAGATAGCATTTAGGTGGAGTGGTGCCCAAACGTGATGTCTTATTGATTTGCCACATGGGAGGGGCTTACAGTGCTCCTAATCATCTAGTCTTGCTCCCCACTACAGTGAGTGATTGCTGTACAGGGATTCACCACTGCAGTGAACACTCAGAACTGCCATTCTTCCCTCTCATTGCTGGCTTTCCCAGATTTAGAAAGAATAGACATCAAATATATTGTATAAATTTATTTTAGAAAACTGATACAAGCTATAGTTTAAAGTAATTCAGACTGCCAATAATACAATAATCCGGTTTGGATTGGTTTGGCTGTACACAGCCTGTGCAACCTCCATTTTTCTATTTCTCTTACTTTGCTATCCCTCCTACTTTCTTTCTGTGTCACCTTCACAGTTTTAACAGCTACGGTCTCATCAGCAGTAGCTGCTATATAGTCAAAAGAATTTTTGAAAATGCTGAGACCCGGCTGGTTATATAAAATCGTGTATTTTAGTCCCGGAGTGTCAGTTTAAGCAAGTGTTCGAGCATGCAAAAATTCTTTACCATCTCTGACAAGATTTCATAGATGTATATCAATACCATCTAGTGGCAGTAAGAGTTATAGCACTTAGTAGGCTCGCACAGGAAATTCCATATTTGACTTCAATAACCAGGATCCTTCAGCAGGAAGTTAGGTGTGGTCTGTAGAAGGCGAATTTAAAAAAAAAAAAAAAGAAAAGAAAAAGGAAAAGACATGATGGAATTTTAGCTGCAGTCTTCCTTGGTGCCATTTCAAACCCACGTAATTGCAAGATTCTTCTCTGGTAATGAATTTTTAATTGTTTCCTGCAGTATTAAAACAGGATTATGCTTCTTTGATGCTTTTTTTTTTCTTTCACCCCTGTAATTAACAATAAAATCTATCAGGAGTCTGCTGCAGGACCACTTTAATATTCCTAATTAACCCTTCTGCTGCTACTAGTCAGTGCGGCTTCCAGCAGCAGTTGCTACAGACCGTCCATGACAGAATGCACCAGGTGCCTTTGCCTGCAATGGAAAAGCATGCTGACAGGGGGACCTGCAGGAGTTGGGATGTGTCTGGATGTCTGTGTAGGTGTAAATTGCTATGTGCGTATGGTTGAAAAGAAGGAGAAAGCATTGTGTTGCAGTTTATTTAGCAGGCTTAAAAAATACGAATTTGTTGCAGCTGTGCTGGAGTATGCGTATTTAGCGAGACTGTAAAATCGGATCATGCTGACTGTATTCTATTATATCATTTTAATTTGATAATTGTTTCTTGGGTATATTGTCTTACTCAAAAGTTGTTACTTTTTATTGCATTTGCTATATTTTTAATGTGCTTCCTCAGGAGAAGGACTCTTGAGAAAAATTCTTGAAGGCTACGGCAGAGATCCTGTTTATGATTTCAGATCAAAGTATTTGCATTGGGAATATTTTCCACTTGTTCTTTTAACTGAACTGACTGGAGACATTAAGAAGAGATGGTTCTGCTCTTGTTAGTGAAAATTGTGAAAAATATACTCAACTGATATAGTATCAGCCGTAAAAGATCTAAGTGCAGTACGTAATGATTAAAGATCATTTTTGTCTAATTCAGCAGTTCTTCCAGTGCACAGTGTGTTGCCATGCAGGGGATCTGAATACAGGTGCTTATGCTTGAATCTTGTTTCCTGAGCTGGCAGCTCTGCAAAGGCAGCATATTTGTACCCAAAGAGAAGCAGCATCTCGCATTGCTTTCAACTGATGCCTCTGGCCTTACATGGCGGTAGTGGATTCTAGGAGTCATTTCTGGTCCTTCTAGCTAGAGGGAGGATTGGTCCAAGGTGCAGCTTTCAGAATAGTAAAGAGATGAATTGTCCGGAGTCTCACTCCTCAACACCGCACCAGAAACGCTTCAGAACTGTTGATTCCTCACACAGAATGTGGTGGAAAATACTCCCTACTCTATTCAGGGAATGGATAGCATTACCCTTCATAAAGGCAAGAAGATGTGACATTATTGTATGTGACATTTTTTATAGAGTCTATAGAACTGGCAAACTATTGTCTCAAGCACTAAGTGAATTTTAAACTAAATGTTCTAAGAAATGATACCTTCAAGACCATTCTAAGAGGCCAGCTGCAAAGGAAAATGGTTTGTCTTGAAATAAAAACAAGTGAAAAAATGCGTTTTCACAGCAGCCTTCTCTTGCATGATAATTACTGAATTTAACAAGATGTCCCACCAAAAATTCTGTGAAGGTATATTCTTTTACATTGCAGCTATTTGTGTTGCTCTAAAATTTTTCTGTGTTTTTTTTATATTTTTAGCAATTTTTTATGAGAGAGGCTAAACAGTAATTAAGAGGTGCAGGATGAAAAGATGGCACAATCAGTGCTGGTACCACCAGGACCTGACAGCTTCCGCTATTTCACAAGAGAATCACTTGCAGCTATTGAGCAGCGTGTCAATGAAGAAAAAGCTAAAAAGTCCAAACAAGAACGCAAAGATGATGATGATGAAGATGGACCAAAGCCAAATAGCGACTTGGAGGCAGGAAAGACACTGCCATTTATTTACGGTGACATACCTCCAGGAATGGTGTCCGAGCCCTTGGAAGACCTGGACCCATATTATATCAATAAAAAAGTGAGTGTGTTGTATATTTCTGTGAGACTTTAAGAAGATTAAAATACAGCAAATCCTCTCAAAGGCATAGTATTTCCAGTATTTTTGAGCCAGTCTTTATGGATAAAACATTTTCCCAGCAGCTGATTTCACTGGCAGAAATCTCAATTGTAAGAACAGAAGTTAGTAATGAAAGATTGTGGGACCTGCTCTGAAGGTAGAGAAGCATTTGGGTTTATTTTAATATACCTGGCATTTTACTAAAAGTTGTAACTTTCAGTGTTTTACACACGAGAATTGAAGAAGTAGCAGAGGGGTTATCTTTGGAATTATTGTTTTATTAATTGCTGTATTGTATATGTGAAGGGAGCAGATCTTCACTATGAGACACCTTCTGACTAGCTTTCTTCACTGTCACGTGGAAAGCCTAAGTTGTATTCTCTAGTTGCTGGGAAGTATGTAAAGGTAATTTATCAGGATACGCCGAAGATCTTCCCCTTCCATTTTGTACTCTGTAGAGGCATCATACATCTGACTTAGACAGCCTGGGTGAAAAATTTTTCATATCCAGAGGTGTGTTTAAAAAAGGGAAATAAATAAAGAGGAGGTAGGAATTCCTCTTGGAGTGTCGACAGAATGTTACATAATTTAAAAAATATTTTATAGGTATGTTCACTTTTTAAAAAATAAAGCTACATATTTCCTTTTTGTTTAAAGTAACAACAACAACTGTTGTGACCAAGCACAATAGTGCTGAACTTTTGACCAGATGGCCTTGGGTTTCCTCCAGAATTCCAGTCCCTGGAATAAAAATAATAATTACAGTTACAATTCCAGTCCCTGGAATTCTGGAGGATTTTGGCATCATATGTATTGCACCATCGTTATTCTACCAGCAAAGAAGGAATTACTGATTTTTTATTTTTATTTTTCTGTCTTCATCATTTTTTCTTGGGCTTTCTTTTCTTTCCTGTGGAAATTAGCCAGTGAGTAAAAACAAATGCATATAAAAAGCAAACAAACATGAAAGCAAAAAAAAGTACTTCAAAGAAAAAGGAAGAAAACCCCCAAGAATTCTTAGGAGTCAAACTTGACCTAGGTAAAAAAATACAAATGAAGGTATTTCCTGCAGGAATTAGGGGTATGCCTCATTACTAATATGTTGAAACAATAACAATATAGGCATACTGTGATAAACTAAACAGAGAACGGCTTTCAAAAAAATCAGCTGTACCTTAAATGTTCATTGCAGTATTTCTAAAACTCAATTCATGCTATGGGGAATCATGAATTAAATTTGAAAGCAAGGTTTTCAATTAAATACCACGTTCTGCTCCCTTTACTCAAGTGATTTACCCTGTTGAAGTCTGGAAGTAAAGCAAATGGAATTTGGGTCAAAGTGCTGGTCCCTTTCCTTTTTTCCCAGTTCTGCAGTAGTAAAAATCTAAATTCAGTGCTGGAAATCCTAAAGTTAGCACCTGTATTATCATGCTTGGAAGACTAGAAAAGTAATTCTCCAATTAACTGTGGGTGCGAAGTAAAATACTGCTGAATTGCTTGTTCCTGATTGAAAAGTGCATAGCAGTTGATCTTTTGATCAACTTTTTTGATCTCTTGATCTTTTCCAAAAGCATAGTGGTTTCTAGTGGGAGATACATGGATTGCTATACATGGGTTGCACTCATAATTTCTCCTTTTTATTTTTCTTTGTGTTCTTTCCATATCTTTGATCATTCTTGTTTAGGTGAGGCTCTGTTTTAATTTTTTAATATGTCTTGATGAGTCAGCATTGCACAAATTATACCGCATCAGAGGTTTTGTCAGAGTAAAGGGAACAGAACACATACGAAAAACTGATTTGAGGGCAGATTTGCTTTAACTCCAGGAAGAATAGTAAGAGGGTTGAAAAGCAATGGTTGCAAAGATAGTACATTACAGACCAATCCTTTCTCCTCTACAATAAATGACCAAAGTACAGCTTGAGAATCAATGGGTATCTGGGAATGCAAATATGTTCAGTTTGGAAGAGCTGAAATTTATGATTTCAGGCAGGGGGAGGCATTGTGTTTTCAGGATTTCAGCTGCTGTATTTGGCACACCTGCTCAGAAAGTAGAGCATAATCTTTATAAATGCTGACGTGTGATTCCAGCTGAGGCAGATCATGGCTACTGGCATTGCTCCAGGTTTGCATGGCTTATGTTCCCTTTGGGGTTTTTAGGGCTGTCACAATGCTAGCTAGATCTGCTTACCTTCAGTGAGCATGAACTTTCACCCATGTGTAGAAAGAAGAGGTGACAGAAATATAGAGGAATTTCTCCAAATGCATGGAAATCTAAATAATTTTAAAGCTTACTGCATTTTAAATAAAGACTTTATTCTTCTTTATTTCCCAGGTTTTAAGAAAACTATTACATTTATAAATGCTTTTTTTAATGTTGGCAGCATGCATGAGTTATTGCAGAAACTGTGGAGAGACAGTGAAAATACATGGATTATTGAATTCTGTATTAGGTAAAAGTAAAGCATGACATAAGAAAAATAGACAGAATTGCAGGTATGAAACTCTCACAAGAAATAGTTGAAAAGAGAAGCAACATGTTATTTGTTCTTAGAGTACAGCAAAACCTATCCCGTACATTAGTGTTATGTTGAAAAAGTGGTTATTGAACACTCTTAATTTCTTTATTTTCATGAAGATCACTCTAGAAATTTAGATCACTTTGTAGTACTGTTGTATTAGTACTTTGATGTGATAATTGCTGCTGGTTATTTGATTCGGCGAATGTTGAAGTTTTAATGGCTCTTTTTTAAAGGTATGTGTATATTTTATAAGGTACAAAAAGTATACTAATTCTGCAAGTATTACACACATTTATACCTTATACACCTGTCTTTGTTTTCTAGATAGCAATATCAGGATTACTTGTGATTTCTAAATAAATTTATTAAAATGTTTTAATGCAATTATAGTAATTTGGCTGGAGTCTACTATGTGTGAGCTGGACGAGGGGATTTTGATTCTGGGGGAGGTGAAAATGGAAGAAGAGTTTGACCCAATACGATTAATGATAAAATGAAAATGATTCTGGGTTTGAACTTGTAACTTGTTTGTAACTTGTTATCTTTTAAATTCTATTTTTCATTCTGTGTTTCTTTTTCCAGACCTTTATAGTATTGAATAAAGGGAAGACAATCTTCAGGTTCAGTGCCACACCTGCCTTGTACCTTTTGTCTCCTTTCAATATTATTAGAAGAATAGCTATTAAGATTTTGGTGCATTCATATCCTTTTCAAGTGGTTAGTCTAAAACTGTAGTGAGATGTTACTTAGTATTTAAATCATTCTCTAGCACGTGTCCCAGGGTCAATGTGATCTATAGTGCTTTGTCCCTCTTCTCTCTACTATTTCTGTCTTCTGTTCTTTTTCTTATTCCCTTTTTACATTTGTGTTCATTGCTGGATCTTAATATAGTAATATCAGAAACCAGACAACCAGTCATCCTCCTTTACAATTTCTTCCTCTGTCTTTTTTTCTTCCCCCACCTATTTTTCCCTTCCCTCTTATTTTTCCTATAATCATCACATCTTTTTTCATCTTTTCCCCTCCTCCACATTTTTCATAAAGTGCTCAAAATTGCTCAAAATACTTTCATTTCTTCACTGACACTTTGTGTTAAAAATCAAATCTTTGATCCCAGGTTTGTGCTTGCATGAATATTTAGCGAAAATATGGTTTCATTATTCCTTTTCATTTTCTGATTCAGATCACAATTGCAGAAGGATAGGTTGATAAAACAGCTTAGGTTTCTTATTTTATTAATCGTTCTCAGTCCTATATGTATCTTACCTGTCTATTTTATTGCTTGTTCATTAGCGCATTATGCACTCATAATGCTGTAGATGTTTTAATTTCAATCTTCAATTAGGTCATGAGATTTCCACATTGCAGATAGGGATTTACAAAGCTAAATGATCATAATGACCTATCTATTATTTTGTCTTTTTCAGTGTTTGACAGTTGACTATAGTAGGCATCCCACTGACCCCAAATGCTGATACGAGCAATGAGGGCATTATATACTTCAGCAAGTTTGCTTACTTAAGGAACCAATACGAATGTTCGCATGCTTACATTTTACAAGAGTCTAACATAAGCACACTGAAAGCAGTTTTGTGTAGCATTACATATAGGGATCATAATATCATGTAGAATAAATCTTGAAAGGATTTTTTTCAATCTTGGTATAGTGGAAGTCTGATAATTATAATGTTTTTTGTGTGTTGGATGTTGTTATCAATGACTAGCCTACAAATGACTTCAGAATCAATCAT
The DNA here is from genome assembly GCA_013398915.1 of Dromas ardeola. Taxonomy (NCBI): domain Eukaryota; kingdom Metazoa; phylum Chordata; class Aves; order Charadriiformes; family Dromadidae; genus Dromas; species Dromas ardeola. The sequence goes on along the minus strand of VYZM01022788.1, from coordinate 4,138 downwards.
GACACTACATAGCCTGTTTTGTATTTGCTTGCTACAGTGTCACGACAAATAATTATTTGTCAATTGTCAATTATCTGACAGTCCTTAATATGTTACAGAGCATTATTCAGTTACATGGAATAATGGAAGATCACGGGACTGAGACAGTGGTGAAGAGCTAGTCACCAAAGTCAGAATGTTAAAAAACGTTTAAATTGTGGGAAGGTATATTCTAGTTATTTCTCCACTGATGAAAGAATAGTGAGGATTTGCTGAGAGGACATTTAATCAAAAAGGATTTTGAAAGCCTATGTAAAATACAGGCTTGTGAAACACTCTTATTAAAACATGTTATTTTTTGCGGTTTTTAAAATACCTTTCTTTCTCTTCTGCTCTGTTCATGTATGATTTGTATAGTGAGAAGCTAGATTCTGAATAAAGGGTTTGAAATAGAATTACCGAGCAGAAGACCCAAAGAATTGTTGAGGGTAATGCCAGGGTTTGACAGTTCAGAAGGCAGAGGTATTTACTCTCGCTTGAAAGTTTTTTTCATTAATATAGATATGCAATGAAAACTTCAAGAGGGGAACCTCACAGTATTTCCCACCCCATTATACCAGGATTTTTATTTAGGAGCACCATGTGAACCTGCGTTTTAGTTACAGACGCTAAAGGTCTTCTCAAAATCGAGCTTTGTCCTCTTTCTAGTTTTAGGTGATAGTGCCATCATGTGGACATTTTGTGCATCATCTGTGTGGTTTTCATTTTGGTGTTTGTATTTTCATTTCTAAGAAGAATGTCATCAGTCCTGAGAGTGAAAGGTTGTAGATCCAGAGCAGTTCTGTTAAAATCAATGAAGTCATTTATGACTTGTACCTGTTCTGGAATTCTTTTTAGATTTCTCTTTTTTTTTGAGAATATAATGTGCCTTCCCCTCCATCAACATTTATATTACAACCACTGTATATAAAGCAAATAGTAATAAAATAATTCTCTCCCTAAAATTTCCCTATGCTCTCTCCTACTATGCGTCAACTGTCTTTCAATAGATGTATTATAATGATAAGCAAAATTGTTGATACATGCCAAATTTTACGGTGAAACATAAAAGAAGAAGAGTGAAGAAAGTGTATTTTTCGCTGTTTTGTATGCATGGAGTAGATCAGATTTGTCTAGATCATCCCAAACAAATGTGTTTTTTGTGATATTCCACTAAATCTGAAGCTACTACTTCGAGCTTTCATATTTTTATTCAAAAGAAAAAATCATCTTAAGGTCTTCTTAAAATAAAGAGGTGTTTTTTTTTTTTTATATCTGTCAGATTTTCTAATTTTTAGTGTGTGATTGTTCTCTTTTAGCTATAAAGCAGTGACTATGGAACCTTTAACATATTCAGGGCCTTTTCCCAAGTGTTAACAGAGCAGGGGAGGGATAAATAGCTCCTGATAGTGGAAATCTGCCAAAGCAGTGTGTTATTTGATACTCGTCTTATGAGCTTTTCAGGCTTGCATTCCTTAACTCTTAACCTACATTATTCAGCATGCTTATCATGTGCACTATTTTGACCAACTGTGTATTTATGACTATGAGTAACCCTCCAGACTGGACAAAGAATGTAGAGTAAGTTAAATGGATTTTCTTTGAATGATATTCAGTAATCTGAAATAAACTGTGTAAATTATTTTATATTAGGCTGGTATCTACTGGCAGCAGCTACCTTGCTGGCATATCCTTTCAGCAGCTATTCTGATGCTAGTTTCTTCTGTGTAATATTAAATACGTATATTTTACAACACTTGCCTCGTTACAAGTTGTTTAATGTCCACCCTCTGTTTGCAGTACTAAATGGGGAATGTAAGAAGAGAAGCTAGTCTTATGACCATGCAAAAAAGTGGATTATAAATATTTTTCCACTGCATTCTATGTTACGTCTGTGCGAGAATGCAGGCAAATACACTCTTCCATCTACTGCAATAACCGTTAGAGATAAGGGATCGTCTAATGGATGTCTATGTTCACCACAGTGCAGCTTTCCTTTACCAAAGACGATCTAACAATTGAAAGCTGGTATGAAAAATAAGCTATTAAAATTGTTTAAGTGGTTGGCTAGTCTTCCCATAGGAAGAGAAAACGTCCAATATGATGTCAACTACTTTGTGCTGATATACAATTGGTGCATATTTTGTAATAGTTCCAAGACTGTAGACCGCAGTGTGAAACACTGCTCTTTATGGTTCTTTCTTTTTCCAGTAGCACTTTATGCTTCTGCTTCTTCTTCATTCCTAACTGCTTTGGATGATACGTACTTGCTTAATCTTCAGTAATCAAAAGGTTAATCATAGGGCTATTAAAGTCAGTAGGGGCATTCTCATTTTGAGTTCAATATGAACATACATGTACTCAGGATGTGTAGCATATAGTAAATGTTTATTAATAAAGATAGCTAGCTTGAATATTTCTACATGTCATTATATTGTGCCATTTAGATATAAAACAGAAGTCCTTCTCATCTGTTGAGTAAAGTCGTGCAGGAAACAAATTTTTGGTTTAGTAATTGAACTGAAAAAATTTACATTGCAAAATTGGTTTCAGGTTGACTCAAGTCTGAAAACCAGTTCAAGCCTTTTAAGCAGTTCAATTTGAATTCTTTTCCATTAAAGATATAAATGAAAGTAAAAATTTCAAGATGACATCATTTGGAGATCGAAAATTGAAAATACTCAGAATGCCAGAATTAAATATTTTTACTTTTTACATTTCAAGCACATTTTTTGGCCAAAATGAGTAGCTGAATTTTATCGGCATTTGTAAATATTTTTGGTTGTTCTTGCACAGGATTTTGCATCTGAAAACACTTCTTTTGCTCCAGTGCTATGCTTGTCTTGCTGAAGGTGAAGTACTGGATACATCTACTCTGTAACAAAGTCAATGAGGACTGATGAGGGTTGGCACATTGCCAGCACATGGTACTAAGAAACATTTCAGCATGAAAATAACATTGAAGAAAGAAATTTTTAGTCTGGAAGCAACTTCTGAAATCCTAACATAATCCATCTGTGTGTTTTGTTATAACATGGATTCACATCAGGCAAAAACATGCACCAATGAAGTAACTGGGAATTTCGCAACTGTCTCATTGGTATAGAGTATAGAATTTGAACTTTAGCTAGGGGTTGGCATTTAGTCTTTTAATCATAGTTTGATTCCTCCTTCCTTACAGTATAAATTCTGCAGATGTTTAAAATTGGTTGTAACTTCCATTAAATTCTTATGCCACTTAAAGAGAAGAAAATGAGGATAAAGCAACTAGAGAGCATAATGTGTAAAGATAATATTTATGTGTTTCTATAAATTCTGTCTTGCGTGTTTTCCTCAGATACACATTCACTGGAATTTATACCTTTGAGTCACTTATTAAAATTCTTGCAAGGGGCTTCTGTTTAGAAGATTTTACATTTCTTCGAGACCCATGGAATTGGCTTGATTTCACTGTCATTACGTTTGCGTAAGTCTTCTATTTTATTTTTTTTTTTTAAATAAGAAAATCTTTCTGATAGCATGAAATTAGTGACTAAAAATTGCCTCATATTTTGTCAGCCAGAACATTTGGAGCCTGGACTTCCTGCGGTTTCAATATGTTTCTTCTACCTTTTTTACACATTTTAGTATTTCTAACTAAGCATGTGCTGCAGAGGCCAGCATTGTGTGCCAGCATGTTAGGACTGTGAATGCCATCAGCCTGAACTGTTCATATCCTGTCTCCTTTCTGCATACTAGAATTAAAGGAATCCTTTTGACTTCCTCCTATAAGCTGACCAAATTAGGTTTCAAACATCAAGTCAATGTGGTTTATTTTGATAAATTTTATTGTCAGAAGCGTATTTATAACACAGGCAAAATACAGTGAACGGTGAAGAGGTCTTGATCAAAGACCCAAGCAAATAGGATAAAATCTGCCTCAATTCTGAGTAACTGTGATTTAATTCTACAGGTATGTAACAGAATTTGTAAACCTAGGCAATGTTTCAGCTCTTCGAACTTTCAGAGTATTGAGAGCTTTGAAAACTATTTCTGTAATCCCAGGTAAGAAGTAACTGGTGTAAGGTGTTAGGCCCCTCGTATCTCCAACTGTTATTTGTGTGCTGTCATTGTGTTTGTG
>VYZM01022782.1:3279-13322 GCA_013398915.1 Dromas ardeola | reverse complement strand
AAAAACTTCTTTACGGTGAGGGTGACAGAGCACTGGCACAGGCTGCCCAGGGAGGGGGTGGAGTCCCCTTCTGTGGAGGCTTTCAAGACCCGTCTGGATGCAGTCCCGAGTAATGTGCTCTAGGCAACCCTGCTTTAGCAGGGGAGTTGGACTAGGTGATCTCTAGAGGTCCCTTCCAACTCCAACTCTGAAATTCCATGATTCCATGATATCTGCTGCACAAAATAGTAGGAGGAAGGAAACGCAGGGTTTGGAGGGATTAGAGCAGTAGATTAAGGTCGGTTTGCAACTGAGATGCTAATGCTGGAGATGTGGTTTACTCCTGCATTTTACTGTAACCTTTCTGGTATGGACACCTTGTGCATGCCATAGCATGTAACAGTTTTTACTTCTGTTTATACTAAATTAGTCATAGAATCATAGAATGGTTTAGGTTGGAAGATCATGTACTTCCAACCCCCCTGCCATGGGCAGGGACACTACATCAAGTCACATTTCTTGTGGTGATACAGCTGTGTTGTGTCTAAGTGCTATGGTATTTTATATGAAAGCAGAAATACTATGGGTAATATTACCATCAAGATTGAATGAAAGGATGAGTATTCATCCTTTACTTTAAGCTACAGTGGAAGCCTCTTAACTAATCCAGACTGTGGGAGAAACAAATCACTGTGCGTTCTTCTTATTATTGCAGTTTCAGAGGTGTGCATCAAGCAAAGAATATTAACTTTTATTTCTTAACTTGCTTTATAGACAAGCTTTGCACAATTCCTTACATCATAAACATGTAAGATAAACTCATTTAGCTGTAACTGAGCAAGGAAGTTGAAATAGAACAAAGCAGCTCACAATGAATCACTTACGATAGCATGCTATTGCAAACAGACTTAGATGCAAGCTCTGATAAGCAGTTTAAACAAAGGAGTGTGCTATTTATCCAGGATTAAAGTATCTGAAATACACTCCATTGGCCTGTTCTCTAGTAGAAATCCCACTTAGATGGGCATAAAATATTTGAGGACCTGTGTAAGTGAATTCTTCTGTACTATTTCTATGTGCTCCAGAAAAAAATTTCTAATATTTAAAGGTTGCCAGTGACACACCACCAATATTCACTGAGGAAGACTGAAACCTGGGTTTGTATAAATGCACTTGATGTAGCTTCATAGCTGTAATAATTCACAACTAATTAGGGTCTGTACGTTTGTCACACATTACCAATTTTATGTGTAAGAGAATTTGAAATGATTCCTCTTGATTCTTAATTTTACATACTTGTATATTAGTTGCAAAGTAAATTAATATCTGCATCAGAGGTAACTCTCAAATGCCTGACATTAATGATTTACCATTTATGTTAATCTGATGTATGATCCAGTGCTGTTCCACTGGTCTGTACTGTGTACCATATACTGAATGTAGCTCTTTGAGTGTTTTCTGGTATTAACTAATTCCTTTTTCTTTACTCACCATATAAGAGAGATTCCAAAGAGCATGGAACCTATTGGAAAGAACAGATAGTATCTGTCTGAATTAATCACAGCAGCCTCAGTACAGGCTGCATGAGTTCACTCTGGTTCTTAAATAGTTGGCAGCTGAAGCAATCAGGTCCAGTTTACAGAAATTAAAGGTACCTCAGACACGTTCTCGCATACTGCAATCACATCTCTAGTCACAGTGTCGTCATATTCTTTTACACATTTAATGTTGATACATACTTGAAAGTCAGTGCTTTTGGCTTCTCAGTAACTTCAACCCTTTTGAAATTTTTAATCCTCCAGGATTAAAGAAAATAATGAAAATCTACTTTTTAACAGGCAGTTGAAGGAGAACAAATATTAAAATAAAGTTGCTGAGTTGTTACACACTTGACAGACAATTTACTATATCTTCGAATATTTTTGACTTCTCTCCTTTATGTTAGAAGAATTCTAGAGCCTGATGTGAGAATCGGAGTGAAAAAATAGCTTACAGTTGAATTTTTTTAAAAAAAATCATGTCTTGATTTCAGAGCATGGTGTTCACAGATATGGATGACTAATGCAAAAAGGCAAGTTTGGGACTAATGTTTTTTAGTTACTTGTTGGAGGTATTTTTTAAAGACCAACCTGGTGTGTGTCTTTTTGGTCCACAAGTGTCTGCTCTAGATGAGTGTTCTCAGTTTTTGCTTTTGTCATATATGGAATACATAAGCGAGTTTTTTTTAATGCTTAAAGTATTATAACATATTGTTCTGGTTCACTATACACATTGGCTAAGTAAGTGGTCCTTAGAGAACCATCTTTGCGTTCAAGTCGTCTGTGAAAAAAGAGAAAAACATGAAATCATGACTGTACAGCACCTATTACTCTATCTGTATTAATTTGAGACCAGTTTATATTAAAATAAAGCACGTTTTTAACAAAATAAGAGACACACACGTAAGCACATGCATAAATTTTTCACTTAATTGACCTGAATTAATAGAATCTTGAATAATGTTAGGTACATCATAAAAAGCACAAGCAGCTAGAAATGTCTTGTAAACTGGTATGTTTAAAGACTGCATACCGCGAATAGATAAACAAGATGATCATATGTACAGTGTCTGTTGACGTTTACTGGCTTTTCCTAATAAGAAAAAGTGACTGAGACCCATCCTTTCTTGAAGAAAACCAGTTAGACTTTACAAGAACCTGTTTATTTCAACTGCAGCAGCCTGCAACTGGTATACAAAGAAAGAATTTAGATGGTTAATAGATGAAGGCGTGATCAGAACACTAAGCAGAAAGACCATAAAGAGATCTGAGCATATGTATTTCATATAAATATTATAGTTTTATAGCGATATCTAGATCAATGTGTGCCACACTTCATTTAGTTGCTTGACAAGTGAACACCATGTATTCAACTGAATGCTGAACAGAGTTTTGTATTTATTGTCTTTGATTTATTATGACAGACTAGTTAGAGTGAGTTTTTTCGAATTCTTTATACTTGTTCCAATAAAATGGATATAATTTCTTTCAAAATAAACAGGCAAAAGATTTGCCTTTTGTATTGTGTCCTCTGAAGGAAGAACCATGCAAAGATCCTTTTTGAAGAATCCTATTCACAGTGGATCTGTTTTCATTTATGGTACTATTTACATGGATTAAGTATATGTTCTCAATTATCTCATCTCAGAATTCTAGATGTTTTAGCTTTTGCTTGTTTCATTTTTTTTCTTCCTCAGGAGAAGGAGGAAGGGAAGAGGGGAAAACTGTTTGTATCTGTGGTAGCTTTGGACCTTTCATCACCATTTTTGTTTAGTTTATAAGCAGCTAGTGTATTTTTAACAAATGTATCATTATGTCAGTACTTGAGTGGAAAAAAATTACGTAGTGTAGAGAATTTCAACTCTAGAATCACAATTGAAATCAACTGTGTAGAACTGTAATAATTTTTCATATTTGGTCACTGTAATTAATTTTGAGAACGATAAGTACATATGGGAGTGAATGGATTAGTCTGGCTTTATTGGTTGATAGACTATGGCTCCTGATATCTTTTGATTCTCTCTAAAAGATTCTTTTTGCAGCATCACTATCATGCGATACGGATTCCCATTGGTATATTATGCGAGTTTCATCTCTGATACACAATACCAGTGATAACTATTACTTAACAGAAACCTTAGTCCTCCTGAGTACATATCAGCAATAAAAATGTCTAAATTCCCGAATCGTGATTTTCAGTACTTTAAGGGAATTTCTAAATTTCGTTTTTAAAGAATTAAAAAAAAAAAGGGAAATCATAATAATTTAACTGAATACTGTATTGCTTTTGAGATTTTTCATAAACAAAAGCTTAACACAGAGGTTAGACATTTCTGTTGACCCAAAATTATTAATACAGTATTTTCCTACCAACCAACTCTATCTGAAAGCAAAAGGTGTCCGGTATGTTGGCTTTACTTAAACTCTCAGTGCATGGATGAAAATGAGTGGCACATGGAAAGGGAATGGTTATTGGAACAAACAGAGGAAGTTATAAATCTTCAAATCATATACAAGCCAGACTGGAACAATATAAAGTCTCCAAGTTTTCTTAAATAAGGTACCTAATAACTCTCTCTTGGCAAGCAGGAAATCTGTTTTCAATTTCTTCTACTTTTTCACAAAAATATTATTTACATTTAAAAGGAGATATTTTGTGGGAGTTTTCAACCAAAAATGAATGCGAGTATCTCATCAGAAAATATTGTTTGAAAACCAGGAGATTTTGTTGCAATCACTGCTCAGGACACTGCCTTGCATTATATACGAACAGCAAAGAAGAGAAGAATAGATAATGCCTGGCCCCAAATCAGAGTGCTAAAATGAAACCATGGTGCAGATGCTTTGTGACACTTCCAAAAGAATCAGTCCTGGTGCTCAAATGCAAGAGTATTTGACAGGCAAATGTTTTATTTTCACTGGAGCGGATTGCTATGGAACCCTACTGAAAGAGAATCATAACAGGATTCAATTATTGTACCAAATGCATCTGCTTCTAGCAGGAAGTTTTTGGAGGAGATAACCTCTGGAGGTCTTTTCCAACCTCAGTTGTCTTGTAATCTTATGAGCCTATGAAAATTTCGTCTATAATAGAGTAATTTGTGTTGCACGCTCTATCTGGCATGTAGTTTTTTCACTTCAGTTTACCCAAATTTTTAGAATGTGGACTCTAATTAAAGACAGCGAAGAACCCATATGAAGTGAAATCTCCCAGGAAAGAAGTAAATTTTCTGCACAGGAAGGCAGTGTAGCACAAGAGTATCCAGGAAGAGGCTCTGCTGAAGCTAGCAGCACAGGATCTGTACAAAGCAGTTGCCTACAAGAAGAAATGATTTCTATTATTAAAAATAATGCATCAACTGTGCAAATAGAAAGTTCAATTTCTTAATTAGTAATAGATGGAAACACTTGAAGAAAATAATACCCATAGTTTAGAATTAGTCATCTTAGAAAACGTGTACAGACAGTATAAGGAATACAAATGAATATTTTTTGCTGCTTTTTATGATTTTCTTGGGCCTTTGCGATTTTTGGTGCTAGATGGGTTTACACTCAGGCAAAGTGCTGAATACCACAGTTAGAACTTCCCAATACGTTGGTGTAATGTTGTGTGTCACACAGTCTGTTCAGAATTTAGATCTAGTAAACTACTCGGGTTTTAAACATCTCTTCAGAATCTGAATTTTCTTGAGGTTTTCCATTTACGTTGGTATATTGGATGGAGATTCATCTATTTGATGGAGAGTGAGTCCTAGTGTTTGAAATCATATTTTGCCCTTCTGTGTTGAAGGTTATTATCCTGACCTAACTGTGTGTGCAATAACACATGCACACACAGTGCTGGCAGCTCAGGCAATTGATCACTGGGGAAACTGAGGAAGAGTGCCTCTGAAGGGGAAAATATAGGCATGGTTTTACCCAGTACAGAGGCTGCTGCAAACTCTGCCAAACTGCAGGGATCCCAGAGGAAACCTCTTAAGGACCCCTTGCACCAAAAAAGGATGAGCTAATATATTTTATGTCTTGTTTTCTGATATTGTGCTTACCATCTCATAAACAGGAAAGCTTTAAATCAGGGATTTTTGTGTTTTTTAAGTGTTTACAATCCCAGAACTCAGTGCTCTGTACACATACTGCACCAAAAACTTAGGTTGAAATCAAGGGAAATCTTACTGAAGCCAAAGCAGGCACTCTGGATAGCTAGTTTAGCAATAGAAGTTCACAGTATTGAGTCCTACGTTAAATACAAAGCAGCGTGATCAGTCTCATATAAACATATATTCCTTACCTGTTAAAAAGGATGAAACCATTTAAGTTTTTGACCACTGCTATTTCTAAAATTACATCTGAGTCCTGGTGATGTCACTAATAACTCATGCAAAAGGAGTGTTTGAGTTTATCGTATTTCTGAATAAAGCTTGAAAACTCTGTGCTAGGCTATTTATAAAAGTGGTAATAGTAGATCAATATCATAAGGTGTGCTGGACTGGTATAATACTTTACTGTGTTTTGCTTTTCTAGTGACCATATGAACCACTGCAAAAGTAACAGTACATGATGGTGGAATTATTCACTGCATGATGAATTGATTTATTCTTTGTTATGCACAATTATCCTTTTTCCAATGAGTTCTGTGTGCTTTTCACACACATTTCATCAAGCGTCAAATTATGAAGCAAGGCCACACTCCTATTATAGCTCATTACATAAGTGATAATTGCTGCCACCTATTATTTGTTGTTTCCAGCCAATTTTCCGGCCAAGGAGGTTTCTGCTTTACTGAGTTTTCCACAAACCAATTATGAAATAGGTGAGGTTTGGATGGTCTGCTTCTTACCCATGGAACTACTTTGCTTCACATATGGCAGCTCAAGTGCCAAATAAGTTTGTGAAATTGTGCATTTGTAGCATTTGTGTATAGACGATCTGACTGTAATGAAGTTGACTTTCTGTTAGTTCAGGAATTGTATATATGCCACCTTGTCCCTTTTCCTGACTTCTGTGAACAATATGCTAATTGGAAGTGTTAGCAATAGGTATATTAAAGTCACTACATACTAGAGTCACTATCTGTCTTAAGCCCGCGACAGTAGTGAGAGCTCTGGTTGAGTTTATTCCATGAAGGATATTGTGAGACAACGTACAATATTCTAATCACAAATTTTTGGACTTTGCTTTACGATACTAAAGGAGCAAAGATCCTTTAAGTCAGGAAAAGTGCAATTTCCTAGGCCTTTTCTTCAGCCTCTCAGAATTTAAGATGTGTAGAATTCAAGAATGCGTATGTAGGTATATATTGTGCTTCCATCTTACATGGTCAGATACATCTGTTAAAGGAAATGTGAAGCAGTAGGAACTTTTCTGACATCACAATCTGTACAAACTTTGATTTTCTAAGTGATCTTGAAATGCTGCAATAAATGATGATTTCTTATTATAAAGTACTCTCCCTGTCGGAGGTATGGTATGAAAAAGATTTCTTTTTTACAGCTTATGGCCTATAATTGGCAAGCTTTGCGCTGCCTTCATTGGCATAAGTGTCTGCTTTCAGCCATGGATAAATATCGAATCATTTTAGGGAGATTTGCTGTCTCATTATGTCATAAACCAAAAATTTAAACAGTAAATCTCAGTATAGGAGGTAAAGCTGTGGAGAAAGATGTGTAAAATAAAGAAGTATGACTTTGAAATGGACTGCTTAATACAGTGTATAAACATATATATAAATGAATGTCACTTACTGTTAAATGTGTAATACAACTTGGGCAAATGGTTTGTTAGTAGTAGTCTTTGTAAGCGAGAGTGTATATGTATTTGCAATTGCAAAGCACCTTTTGGAAATGATGTTTTTGTTCTCTGACTTCATGGAATAGGATCTAGAGAAACATCAAGAAGAGACTAATATTCTTTTTTTGGCCAATAAATTATCATTTCCTTCTTTGCTCTCGTGCTTGCTTGTTTTACCTTCTTTGCAAGATTAACTCTAATTTTTCTGTAACAGGCACATAGTTGTCTGTGGTCACATAACACTTGAAAGTGTGTCCAACTTCCTGAAGGACTTCCTGCACAAGGATAGGGATGATGTCAACGTAGAAATCGTCTTTCTGCATAAGTGAGTAATCTTTCAAGATTAGTCTTAACATCTGTTATTAAAATACGTTAAATTAAGCTGTATTTTTGGGGGGAAGCCAGAGGATCTTTCAGGCTCCGAACAACCATAAAATTACTGTTTGCAATTACTTTTGTTAACAATATATTTTGAAAATAGAGTTGTTTTCTGCAATTTTTTATAACCCATTGCTAAGTATAGGCCTTTCAAGCAGACAGACTTCAGACCCAATCGTGTCGATTGTGAGGTAGATAGCTAAACACATAGTTGAAGTGGAAATGGAATTATGAAATGAAAAATATTGAAATGCTGATAAATAGATGTGAGAATTTTCTTTAGCGGCAAATATTTCTAGGGAAACTGCCAAAATTGCTAAAATCAGTAAAATTAGTGAAAATTACTGTATGTCATGAACTTGTGCTACCTGAAAACATATTTTCACCTTTGATTTCACTAGGGAAAAAATGGTTATTTCATACTGCAAAATATTTATAAAAAGAAAAATGTAGGTGCAGATGTAGTTTTAACATAAATGAGGTATATTTCTTTACAGAGATAGCGAAGATAGAAAAGAAATTCTTGTCATGGTAATAATTAGTACTGCGCTTTTACCCATATATAGCTACCTCCATACAGTCCCTTGTGTATTTCTGATGTGGGAGTTGGAAAGGTGTCTTAAGGTGATTGCTGTTTGCTGGCTCTGCATTACATGTAATANTGCTAGAAATAGCCATGTGCTACACCGAGCGACAGTGTGAAAGGTCTTTTCTGCTCTGGAATGGCATCTGTTTAGAAGCGTTGCAAGCTATGAACGAGTCATATTTTCACATTTAGCAGCAAGTTCTGCATTTTTCTCCTTGTCAAGGAAAACGATTAAAAATTTAAAGAATCATTTGTGATGATTCAACAAAGGAAGCTGAAAAACTATGAATCCGCAGCACTTGCACAATTTTATCTTCTAGTCCTTTCAAATTGAACTAAAGATGATAACCTCAAGCAACTGCATTGTTTGTTTGCTTGTTCCCCTCTCTAAGTATTAAGAATTGGCTGTCAGAGGTAAGCAGAGATCCAGATTTCCACAGTGAAAATACACGGTGATAGGAATCAGGAAACTGCATATGCACATGAAGGGAGTTTTTCACCTGGCTACTTGTTTGTGCCTGCTTTTTTCTGTGCCTTCACAGACAAATTTTTGCATGTATCTGTTTTATTTTCTTACTAAATTTAGCATCTGACATGACAAAGGTCTCATGTACTTACTATGTAGCTATTAAATCCTTTCTGTTTTAATGAGTGCCTTCAGAAAAGGTATTTACAAGGTTGGTGCCACATTATATAATAGATTGTGATACATTTAATTTTCTTTGTTTGTGGCAAAATGAAATGAGACAGAAAGTCACGGCATAATTACGTATCTTTTAATCATATTTCATACAGGCCACAAGGTCCCCGTAGGGTTCCTTTTCTGGCTTTTGCATTGAGCGCTCTGATGCAATCGGCTGTTTTGAGAACGGTGGGGACAGGCTGAGGATGATTGTCTTACTAGGCATTACTGGAGAGAATACTGTATGAGGATGCTTTCAAATATTTGCACCAATTCTTCTGGATTCATGTCTGTGAGAAACCGACAAATGATGAGTAGCACAATGAAATGGGCCAGAAGCTCTATAGACAGAAATAAGGAAGTGAAAGCAGTATAGTATTTGACTTTTAAGTACTGCGCACTGTTTCCACACCACGGGAAAAGCATCAGCAGAAGTCTGAATACCTAAAATAAATAAATGGGTTTGTTTATAATTGAAGGAAATGGGGCAGTTATGGAAACCGACTTCTCATTTGCTCTTGTGTTTTCTTTCTCTTCCCAATGCAGTATCTCCCCTAACCTTGAGCTGGAAGCTCTTTTTAAAAGACACTTCACTCAGGTGGAATTTTATCAGGGTTCAGTCCTTAATCCCCATGACCTGGCAAGAGTGAAGGTAACAGCTCTGTTGTTCTGTTCTGCTGTTTGACTTTTTTTAAAGTACTCATTGCATTATTTGGAAAAAAAACAGTAAGGCTCTTTGTATAACCCCAAAAGATTGTTTTTCCATCTCTATTAGCTTGCCTAATAAATTATAATATCTATCCTTATAAACCTTGTTTTCCCTATATCTTTAGATCTTCAAAGCTTCAGTGACGCTGTGACTTAAGAGGCATTGTCTGCCGTTCCATTGAACTCTTTATGAATTTTTCATTGGGGTTTAGTTCAAGAGTCTATTTTACATTAATGTTTGATATAATAGAACATTGTCTTACAGTAATTGCTTAAAATGCTATTGTCTTACCTTCATCAGAACGATTGGAAAATAATGTTTCACCTGTCAAACCCTTTTTCTATTGTCTAGAGTCCTAAAAAAAACAAAAAAAACAAACCAAAA
>VYZM01022776.1:0-45689 GCA_013398915.1 Dromas ardeola | reverse complement strand
AGGAAGGAAGGAAGGAAGGAAGGAGCAGTTTGTTTACAGCAATTTGATTGCCAGGACTGACTTTAATTGAAGAAAGCAGCCTCAGGAGACATCCCGCTCAGGCCATGTGTTCTGGTTGCTTTTACACCCACTAGTGCCTTATGGTTTTCTATTGCTGCAGTGATTAGTGTTACTAGCATATTTCCAGAGAACCAGCAATAACCAAGTTTCAAGTGCAGTGCTCCCTTCACTCTTCTTACCTTCACTGTCTGACGGGTGCAAAGGAGCATATGTGTGAATGAGAATTAGACTTTAAGTGCTAATTTTGCTGCAAGTTAAATCTTTTGACTTTCTTTCTCTGGATCTTCTGAGTAGCGATTTTTTGTCTTTTATGGTTTTATTTTGCTATTATGCTAACTTTCAACTCATTTGCATGAACCGGAATAATAGTTACTGCAGATAAACTTATAATTTTAGTGCTGTAGTAGTTACATACATAAAAAAGACTCAGTGAACACAGTTATGCTGTCATAAAATATTCCTCTTTCTGTTCCCACAGAGCACTGCTTTACCATGTTAAGCTTCTCCGTACTAAAATAATAATATCTATTGGAAATGTGTTATATCCACTCATCTATGCACACCCTACAACTCACTACCGCTTGTGTCAGACTATGTATTTGTTTAGCCAGACCCCGAGTGATTTAGCTGCATTACTAAATAAAATAAATGATTTTCACAAGCAAAGGGCTCAGAATTATGTCATAATTCTCAAGATAATTCTTTAAAAAGAACGATACTGTTAACGTTAAGAGTTCTCATTTCTGTTAGAAACTAATTTTGGGTACTGTTTGATAAGATAAATACAAATCAGATAGATTAACTAGATTAAAAAGATTACTTGTGGAGAGCAGGCTGCAGGGGATAAACTAATTTAGAATGCCTGAATTCGTTACATTTTTCTCTTTTTTTTTTTTGTGAATTGTATTGCTTTTACATAGTTTATTTATATAAGCCATATTACTGCAAAAAGTCACGAACTAGTACTGATACATAAGGACTTTTGCTGTCCCACAAAAGTTTGGATTTCTAATTAAGGGTGTCTTCCACAGGGTATTTGCAGAACAAGGAATTCAAAGCCATATAATGGATTTCACTTTGTGTGTCCCTACCATACCATCAACACAAGTTTAGATTTGGAGAGTGAAGAATAGCTTACTTTTGATTTATATCAGTTAGGAAAATGCTGCTAACTCTGCAGAACTTGTTTTGTCCTATGTGAAATATTAGCATTGCTTTGGTTTAATAACAGGGTTTTGTCATAATATTTTGCATCTTCATAACACTTTTCAGTCAATCTGTTCAAGGATTCACTGTTCTTATATCAAACCAATGAAGCCTTTTTGTTGTTCCCACATTTCTAGTTCTGCCTAATGTATTTTTCAGAGTAAGAGACGCTTTTATTTACTATTTGTTGTTTTTTTTTTTTTTTTTAAATCACTCCAGATGCAATGTCAGCAGTAAATAATGGAAATACTTTATGGATGGGAAAACTGTAGGTCAAGATCTATCTTAAAACCATCAATGCAGAAGGCAGGCTATCAGACTACCCTTCCCCTTCTACACAGCAACATAATCAGAATATAATTGAATTGTAGGGCTGGAAGAAATGTCAAGAAGTCATCCAACCCAAGATGGCTGTGCAAGTACCACATACTGTGCATCATTCCCTGTAATGTGGCTGGACCCTATCACCAAATGCAGGGCCAGGGAGGATGCATATTCAGGGGATGGGTCATGTTCGCATTCTCCAGCTCTGTCACCCAATGGTTGTGGGCACACCATCACCATAACCAGATACTCATCTGTCACAGGAGGGGGGATGCCTACATTTTAGCTGTGTAGCAGGTATTTATGGCATCACCTGGCATTTGCAGAGTCTTTGCTGAAGGGAAAGCACAGACTTCAAAATTTCATCCCTATCTCAGCAAATTAAGCTGATAAGTCTTGTTACATGGAAACTTGTAGATGGAAAACAATTAATCACAATGTATTTCACCCTGAGCTTTAATCAGTATGAAGATCACTTCCATACTTCCTCCTCAGCCTTCTCTCCTGGACACTAGGCAACCCCTGTTCCTCCTCCACTTCCAGGGTGGAACCCAGAACCAAGCCAGCGCTCCAGCTGAGGCCTCATCCATACCCAGTAAAACAAAATAACCATCTATTTTGTCCTTACACAACACTGATGTTAACACAGCCCACAGTGGCAGTTTCTTTTTTTGCAACTGCATTATCCATCCATTCATATTCCTCTGTGATCCATCCCAACCGCCAGATGCTTTTCTGCAGTGCTATAGCTTAATTATTCCCTGCTTGTGCTCGTGCATTTCATTTTCTCTCCTTTGCCTGTGCTGTGCTGTGCTGAATTTCATCTTACTGATTTTATATTGAGTTTTAATCTTACCCTCCAAAGTGCTTGCCACCTCGCTCAGCCTTGAGTTATTCACAAACTTTAAAAAAGTATTGCCCAATTCATCATTCAAGTAATTCAGGAAAATAAGAAGTGGTCCCAAATAGGGATGCAGCTCAGGAAATAACCGTGCAGGATTTCTGCTATCCGCCCACTTGAACGGTGCCATTTTCAGCGACTGAGTATGGTTGTGCACATGGCCTCCAGTGATTCCCTCTGGACTGTATTTCCCTAAGCTGCTACCGAGAATGTCCCATGGAGCCAGAATAAAAATTAAGGTGGAATACAATTATTGATATCCATCTCATGAAAGAAGGAAATAAGATTGATTTGCTCTTGATGCACACACATTGGCTGCTGCTTAGAACCTTTTTATCCTCTCAGTTATTATACTTGAGTTGCTTAACTGTTCCCTGGGTCCCAGTGTTTTTCTGAGTATTGAAATTAGGCTGCCTGGTGACAGCATGAAGTTGGTGCCTTCTCTTTCCTTCTCCAAGTGTTACGTTTGCCCCTCTCCAGTCCCATGGGTCCTCACCTGCCCTCTTACAGACCTTCAAGTAAATGAAGGGCTGACGAAGGGGTACACACTGCAAATCTGACACAGGTTTACCCTCTGTGTCACTCTGTGACCAGACTCTACACCACAAGAGCACCAAAGGCTGGATGGGACAAGCCATACCGCAACGAGTCCTTGGTGAACTTGCTGCTGAGGTTGGAACAAGTACACCGAGCACTGGCAGGGGGTCCTTCATAGTCCAGCACATAAGCCCACATGTCCCAGTGTGAGAGGTTCAAAGGAAGCTTTGGCTTGTTCCTTGAGATGCCAGAACACAGCAGATGGCAGGCAGGAAGAGCAAGTTTCTACTGTTCCCACTTCCTCTTGTTATTACTGATTTTAGAGGACAGGCAAAACATAGACTCAAGACCTGCGTTGTGCCACTTGGGACTGTACCCTGAAAATAAAATGCTTTAAGGAGTTTATACTCACATCAGAGGCTCCCACGATTTAGGCTTAATGAAGATAGCGATGGGATAGAGTTGTGCAACTTGTAGTCGTTTGATAGCATTTCCTGACACATCGAGTATACAGTGCTTGCCCTGTTGGAAACAGATGCGGATGTGTTTATTTTTGCAGAGTTTGCTGCAGATCAGCCAAAAGACGGGAAACGATTCTGTGACACGGTTCCCTGGGATGGGGCCATTACCGGCACACCAGGGAAGGGGGACCCCAGGGCATGCGCTCCACTCCTCTGCACTCTTTCCTTTGCTTTGATGCTGATATAAAATATACACTGGAGATACAGGAACAATTTTTTTTTTATTTTTACTTGGATGATCTTTGCAGGGGGGAGATGATTTTCTTCAGAGATGAGGAAAATCAGTTGATAAAAGTAATGTCTATATTCTTACTGGTTAATTCAGTTCTTGTTTGTGTCAAAGACTCCCTGTGTCACCTGAGGCAAGTAATTTAATCTTTCTGTGCTTCGTTCTTTCGCCTCTGTGAAAGTGAGATAAGTTTATTTACTTGTCTTACAGAGGGAAGAGGGAAGGCTGTTTTGGGACGTACTTGAGGCGCTGTGTCAAGTATGTGGATTGATGGCACTACATCCAGGTACAAAAAGTGCCAAGGATGTTGTCATTCAAAGTCAGAGACTCCACTTGTGGAGTCATTATAAAGTCTATAAATATTAGGATGCCGTTTTGCAGATATTTTATATTTTTTGGCAGAAGAATCATGTCTGAGATACAATGTGGAAACAAAACGGGTTATGTTTCGTGGTCAATAAAATTAGCGTCAACTTACCCTTTCTGCCACGAATCTCACAGATTGGACACTAGTTCCATATAAATTATCATTGTACTGCCCAGCTTCTATAAATTTGTGCTCTTGGATATCTTTTTCCATTTGTTCCCTTGAAATGACAAAATGATAATCTCTCCCATCCACTTCGTAGTCACGCTTTGGCCGTGTGGTATCTGCGTGAAACAAAAGACAGAAGATCAAGAAGTCTGTAAAAACATTTTATGCAAAAAAAGCTGCAGTTAAGGTTTGCTCAGTGGATAATGCTGGGTCTGCTGTAAGCGGAGGTGCTTTACATCTAGGAGCAGATCTTTGGCTACTACATATTGTTTTCAATGGAGTTATGACAATAAAGCTGTCTTTTTAAAGGAATACCTTCTGATGTTTACCCGCAATCAATACTTACAGGC
Source organism: Dromas ardeola (assembly GCA_013398915.1). NCBI lineage: Eukaryota > Metazoa > Chordata > Aves > Charadriiformes > Dromadidae > Dromas > Dromas ardeola. The sequence continues at coordinate 41,026 of VYZM01022776.1, read as the reverse complement.
TAACATAAAATTAGGATTTACCAGAATTCCACTTTATTTTTCAGCAGGATCACACACAAACCCCAAGTACAAAATGCATTCCAGACTGTAAACCTAATCCTATTACAATTACAAAACGAATCACAATCTCATTGATTTAATTTTGCCTTAATTAGAAGGTTGATTCTTATCTCATCTCTAGTAGCTTTAAGATGGTGTATTTGCAGAGACAACAGTTTAAATAGAAGTAAGTCTGCAATCAGGGTCTGAAATAAACACTCAGCAAGCTCTAATGATCCAAGATATAAACACTCTGCTTAATTTAGGGTCCAATATTGCTTTCAGATTAGACAGTCTAGATCTCACACAAATCACAGATTACTCTGTATTTTTTACTGATGGATGCTGTGCAATTGAGTTGAAACATTTTACATTTTACCAGTATTTCAAACTTGTATCTTACTTAAGAAACCACAGCTTAATTGAAGAGTAAATTGAGTTAGTGGCCAGAAGGCTCCTTTAAAAAAATACTACAGTTTTTGAGACAATTCTTTTGAGAAATTCTCTCCAGACCTTCATAATCTTTTTTAGTTTGTTCCTTTCCCCTTTTTTGTCCAATGGAAAAATGGCTTTTGAGAAACTCAACTACATATAGTTCACGGATGCTGCATTCACAGCAATTCACTTAATGTGTGGCACCAAGGGATACAGCTTACTCAGGTGCAGAACAAGAACTAAAGTCATACTTACGTGGTACACACGACCCAAACTTATCAGGGAATTCAGATATCAAATCATCGTTGATCCGATCTTTCATAGGACCCAGAATAATAACCGGCCTGGTGTAATTAACTGAACAACAAAAAGAAAGGCACATTTTGATGATCTTACTGGCAACAACAGTAAATCTTCCCAAAGATGCGCTAACCAGAGTTGTTGTCTTTATGTATGAAGTGGTAACTTAGGTGTACATTTTATTGATGAATAATTTATTTATTGACATGGATAAGGAAAATGGAACAAACACCATGCATTTTGCGGAGCTCTGTGATGGTGCATGCACATGTAGTCAAGACTATGTGGAAGTGCATATATTGGCTATCGCTCGATAAGGTCGCTCCCAAATGCTAGCAGATGGACTCTCTCATGAGGCGTGGAAGGGATATTGTAGGATTTTTTTCTCCTCAGTTATATGAGTGCATCCCCCATTAAATCAGGTGGGTGCGCTCCCATTTTCAGTTGCCTTCCCATAGGTTCATTTACCCTGGTTAGAGGCACGTACCCCATGAGAAGGAAAATAATAAAGGCTTCCTATGTAACCATGCTGCAATAAATCTAGAAAGTCTGCATCAATATTTCATAGACTGATTAACATATTTATTAGTAAAGGCTATGAGAGCATACTGCGGAGAGTCCTGAGAACCTTAGGAAGTTGGGGCTAGTGAGGGAGACCCTTACTTCATTTCTTTTCTATGCGGTAGACCGAGTGGCCAAGAAAAAAGAGCCACAGGGAATCTGGGGCTGGCACAGGAAGGCTTGCTGCTCTGTTGGCCCCCAAAGGGTGAAATGAAAAATATAAGGAAGAGTGACAGAAAAGCAGATGAAACTTACTTTCCTGTCTGGTGACAGGTTCATAAGAAAGGATGCAGTCTTCTTGGCCTCCTGATGAAAGAAGAAAGAGAAGAGATTGAAGCTGACAAGCAACACGTCAAGTATTAAAGCCTGATAAGATGCTTCACATAGAGACAGATCAAGTTCAGCACTTCTCTCTGGTAATGCTCTCACCTGAACCATTCCAAAAAGTCCCTCATAACTTTAAAGCGTGGAGACCACTTTTCCCCCTTCCCCTCCCTGTCACATGTTTCAGTTCTCTTTGCTGAAGTTGGGCTTTTTCAATGATGGGCAATAAGGCTTCATTTATTGATCCGATAGCAAGGCTGTTTACAAGGATAGTGCAGAAATTTAAGATGGAATTCTTTTGCTTGTCTGATTGTTAAGGCCCTAACATGCTGCTGCAGGGCAAATCTACAGGTTACCCACATTGAACAATTTTTATCCTCAGAATATATGCGTTTTGGTTGATTGTCCTTCTGTGCATAACCCCCATAGTCTAGTTTGTTCACAGCCTGACATCTAGCCATGAGCTGTTTTATGGCCCTGAACACAAATCTCACAGCATTGTATCTTACACACTTCTTGTCCCTCCATTCCTCTTAGGACAGTGCTGTTTCCTTATGGTGACGTTTAAAAGCAGAGAAATTTGCCATGAAAAACAAGTGTCACTGTATGGACCACGACTTGGGTGCAGGTGTACAGCCCCAATGCATCACTGTCTTCTCCTCTATGAGAGTGCAAGAGGGGAGGGGGGAGGATTCTTCAACCTGCCGCATGAATAATTCCTGGGCATTTCTTTTTCTAGGTCACTGTCACATACTTGGTACCACATAAGGGCTCTGGCAGGTTCTAAATATGACTTAGGCTTAGCAAAGTTTAAAATTACAATTTTATTTTTACTCCGTTCAGGGCTTGTCTCTGAGAATATCCACAGATGGGATTTTGCAACTCATTTAGATATTACAGAAAAAAAGAGTGCCAAAAGATGTACCAGGGCTTTATAAAATAGAGAGGATTGCCTTAATTTCATCTGCTTGCATGCACGTGAGTCTGTGTTACATTATTTTGGTGGCAAGAGTGTTGCCTGACACCTGACAGACAATGTAGATAGAATTTAGAGGTTTTGAGGGCTACATCTCACCCTGAAGTAGTCTGACTTCTATCTGAGTCCCTCTTGAGGCTCCATTAACTATATTAAATTTGTATTGGATGCAATGCCTAGCTCCCAAGTAGGTACAAAACTTTTTGTGGTTTAGTCTTAAGCTGACTCCCACCTCATGAACCTAATATGTTGGTAGATATTTTTTGTGATATGTTATCTAGAGAGCTGTAAGAAACGTGTAAGAAAGCTTTTCAAGTAAAAAGAAAGTTGTAATGAAGGGCAATGACAGAAAAAGCAAATAAAAAAATGTACTGATGTGGTAGGAGAGAAAGAGAACAGACAGGGCCAAGTCCCACCTAGCAATGGTGCTGAAGCAGCACAGGAGAAAATATCATTTTTAATAATAGGAAGAAATTAGACAGCTTTTGAGAACAAGGCAACATAACATGAGGAGTGTGGATAATGGATTTTCTTCTCTATTTGCAAATGTTTGATACTGTAATCACTTGCTTAACTTTGGCTTTTTGCAAAGTTAAAACCCCAGAATTATTGTTAGACTAGGTTTCCCGCATCAGATGTATTGTTTTCCCTTAAGTTTCTCTGGGAATTTTGAGGGTGATATAAAACTCAGGATGTGCCATTCCCCTGCAGATGAAACGATTCACTCTCCAGGCCGGAGGAGCACACTCCTGCATTGCCTGCCCTCCAGGCCCCCAAGGGCATCCGTTTCAACAGCCCAAGAAAGTCAGTATTGATGTGGGCATTGGAGCCATCACTTACTAAGCATGTGGAGAGGAGCCTGCTTGTAGGAATACAATCTCAAACTTGAAAATACTTGTTTTGGTGGCATACAGATCTACAGAAGGGGGTTCATTTCAGCTAATTTCAGGAACCTGTATCACAAGTGCTTATGTCTGAGCTAGTCCCTAGGCACCCTTTAGAGTCAATGGGTGCCTGCAAATAGGCAAGTGCTTATTCTAAAACATGAGTCATCTGACCTATTTTAGATGTCTACTTTGGGATGAGAGAAAAAGTCAGAAGGGCACTTTTGTCTCCGTTGTCCCATAACGGCATTTAAACAGCAAGGTCAGATGCAGACATCTGCATTTAAAGAGTAGAATCCCATGGGAGTGACAGTGACTGAAGGAAAATAACCAATAACTCTGACGCTATTTAAAAATTTCTCTGTGGGCTAATATTTGGCTTGGGCATGGAATTATAACCAGCACAAATAAGCCAACACAGATTTTACCTTCTGTTTTGCCCAGTCTCTGGCAGACATGTCCAAGTGCTAAAGCTGTCGTTACATCCATGCTATCAGTAGGGTATGGGCTATGGAGACAAACAAGCCACTTGTTTCACAGAAGTCTCATGAAACTGTGGCCCGACTGAAGGCAAAGGAAAAAACTCCATCCCACTCAAATTGTTCTGAAGCTTAAGCCATTGGAAAGGGTTGCAGCAAGTAAGGAGAAGCTTTGAGGTTGTTGTGATACATAGGGACTTAAAGATAGACATCTTCCTGAGTGAAGGCTCTTCAGTGCTGGGTTTCAGACTCAACATGGAGTGTGTGTCGGGGGGAAAGCTGCACCATTTCCACTGCTTTACTTTTCTGGAAAAAAGGCTCAGGAAGCTCAACTTTCTATGTGAATTAAATCCTTCCTGGCCAGACAACGTCCTGTAAGTCCTCAGGGGCTAATACACTTGTTAATGTACCAGATGGTATTCTTTAATGATCTCTACTCAGTCAGTTCTGCACCATTTTGAAGTAGTCCATAAAGTATTAAGTATAATGAAGAGCTCTGGAGTCAATCAATAATTGGATAGCTACAACCTTGCCATGGCTTTGAGGTGTGAGACACAGTGTGAAATTCAGCAGGACACAGGCTATTATTTATCATTTGACTAAGCCTCATTTACCACCCACATTAATGGCTTAATTAGCACAGGTTAGCTATATCAATCCGGAAAATCTTTTTGAAATTAAACAGACAAAACAAAAAGAGAAAAAAGAAAAAGTCCTTTCTGTAGGATATCGACGTTATCCCTTGTTCTTCAGTAAAATTCCATCAAGCCAAAAAGAGAAGAAAAGAAATAAAATAAGGAAAGAGAAGAAAGAAAAAAGAAGCTTTCCTAAATGTAATATACTTATGAGTAAAATTATTGGAGGACTTTCACTTTCCCAGCATCGTTACGGCTCTGCTTCCCTTTGTTCTTGGTTTGCTGGTTGGTGATTTCTCATGCTTGGGAAGAGAAGAATGACCTGGAGTTTGTTATAACTCATAGCCTCTATAAACAGGGCAGAGAGGTCCTGTGTGGTCAGATGAGTTTCATGACTACTAATCTCATCTTTTTAAAGGGTTTTACAGTGTTTGAGAGGGGCAGTCCTGGAATGGATTGAAGGTGTTGCCACTGCTTTCCCTTTCTGATTAGATGGCAGAGAGTCTGTGAAAGACTCAAAACCAGTTTCAGTCTAGACCTGGCAGATACCAGGAATTTTTCATGTCATCCATAAAAAAGGCCCTGTTTCCTATTGGGAAATAGGATGCCAGAGCATCCAGAGCTTCCACAGTGCTGGTGTAACTGCACCCAGCGTATGAGTAATGGGGCAGGATTGCTGCTGCCAGCTGCTGTGGTGCGGCCACCATGTAACCAAACACCCACCCTCAGCAAGCACCTTATGCGGTGGGAATCCATGGATTTTTGGCATCCCATTAATGGCTGTGAATGAAAAAATCTGTAAAGGGATCTAAGTGAATAACAAAAAAGTAGTACTTATGAAGACAGCTAAAAATTATTTATGATTTTAGAAAAATCAAAGAGAATTTTTGGGTTCATTAAAATTTCCGGGCTAGTGGTGGTGGTTACCATCAATACACATGTGAAATACATGTAGATGAGCCAAATTAATTTTGTTTTTGAGCTCTTGCCTGAATTTTTTTGCTCAGCTGGATCTAAAATCAAAGAAGGCTTATTTTTCTGTCATCATCCTTTTAGGTTTTGGGCTAAAGTATGGATTAGCTGAGTTGTACTTGCAAGATCTTGGAGAAATCAATTTCTTGTTTTGTTTCATCTGCACAGACTGCACTGGACAGTCAATATCCTAGACACTATTTGGCTCAAAATTCCTTTCCTGGACCTCTATTTATGTAAGTAAACACATGATTTTTGGAAATATGTTGATAGCTACGAAAGGTTGGAAATCCAATACATGAAAAGATCATCAGTAGTCTGAGAATGAATTTATGACCGAAAAGTGGTCCTTTGGCACTATATGTCTAAGCTTGTGAGGGCATAAAATGAGACTGCAATGCTTGTGCCAATTTGAGTGTGCCTGAATAATACAGTAATCCTTGAGGAGTGTGAGGGCCAACGTAAGTGTCCTAATTAATCGGTGGCCTAACATAATAAGCAGGGCTCCTTTAACCTTATTCTGAGTCTTCAAATCTCATTACAAGAGTAACTTGCTGACTTGCTGACAGAGGGTAAAAATTTTTGTTTCTAACAATTTTCCTTATTTTTAACTTTTAGTCATGTATTGCCTTTCTAGGTAATTGGTGCAATCACAACCAGTTATGCAATTAGGCTAAATAGATGTGGTAATGTGCATGTAATTTTGATGACAGCTGTAAAAACCTTTTCTGAACTATGTGTAAGAGCATTACAACACATACGCAACAGAGAGACATGAAATTCATGGCCATTATGAAAATCATGTCTCGCAAAATAAAAACTGATGAGTCCATGGTAAAAAATATGTTCTTACAAGCTTGGTTTGAAAAAGAAATCAGAACATTTTAAGTTACAGAGCTCAAAATAAACTTTCAATCATGGTTTGATTAGCTGCTTCAGGGATAAGTCAAGGTTGGTTTTATGTAACCTTATCACAAAAGGAACATCTTTCTGCTAGTCCAGGATTTTATATACCACTCTGCAAACTTGGTTTTATTGTTGAGAACAGGTATAAATAAACTAACATAGTTACAGCCTTCATATTAGCATGGCCAGTGTGATGCAGCAGCAGCTGTGTGGCAGTTCAGCCCCTTTTAGATCAGGCCAGCATTTGTTCCTGGCTCAAAAATACTTTTTAATTTTTTTACAAAGGGACAGATTCTACTGTCAAATGTGTTTGTCGTTCCCCCTGAGGTTGGGGTAAAGAAAATCCCACTGTTGGCTCCAGCTCTTTTGCTCATTACAGACCCAGAAATCAGGTTCACTATGTGTAACAGCCTTGCTGCTAAGAAGTGGTCAAAGAATTTTCTCTTGAGACCACAGAGGAGGACTTTCAATTATCTTATTATTTTGAAATAAAAAGTATTTGACTTCTGCCAAGAAGCTGACTTTTAACCCCCAAGCCCAAGATGTGAGCAATACTTCAGCCAAATACTCACATTTTAAAGCAATACATTTTTTAAAATAAATATGAATGCATCAGAATATGTTCCAGAAAAAGCCCAGTCAATCTGCAGCTCCTCTATTGATCACTGTCCAGGGCACAACCTGGACAGCTCTCACGAGCCTTCAACATCACTTTGTGTAGTTGTACCCTTAGTTTGGAATGGTTCTAGGAATGATCAAGTAGTACAGGTTTCGACACTAGCTACTTTTCACTAAAAGCTCATCATGAGAAGCAAAAGTTAGAGAAACATGTTAAAACAATTGCCAGAGACCCACTAGAACAAATGCAGAACCCCTCGCTCTGGACTCCAACTGGCCTGTTTTTATAGGGACAAATATGAACGTTTGCACTTGCCAGTTGTTTCTTACCCAAAGATTTTCTTTGTGCTGGCCAAGGTGTGAATGCTGATTTCATAGAATCATTTAGGTTGGATAGACCCTTAAGATCATTGAGACCAACTGTAAATCTAACTGCCAAGTCCACGACTAAACCATCTCCCTCAGCACCACATCTACATGTCTTTTAAATACCTCCAGGGGTGGTGATTCCACCACTTCCCTGGGCAGCCTGTTCCAATGCTTGTCAACCCTTTCAGTGAGGAAATTTTTGCTAAGATCCATCCTAAACCTCCCCTGGTGCGACTTGAGGCCGTTTCCTCTTGTCCTATCGCCTGTTACTTGGGAGAAGTGACCAACCCCCACCTCACTACACCCTCCTTTCAGGTAGCTGTAGAGAGCAAGAAGGTCTCCCCTCAGCCTCCTTTTCTCCAGGCCAAAAAAACCCCAGTTCCGTCAGCCACTCCTCATAAGACTTGTGCTCCAGACCCCTCACCAGCTTCTTTGCCCTTCTCTAGACCCGCTCCAGCACCTCAATGTCTTTCTTGCAGTGAGGGGCCCAAAACTGGACACAGCACTCGAGGTGGGGCCTCACCAGTGCCGAGTACAGGGGGACGATCACTGCCCTAAGTCCTGCTGGCCACACTGTTCCTGATAGAGGCCAGGATGCTGTTGGCCTTCTTGGCCACCTGGGCACACTGCTGGCTCATATTCAGCTGGCAGTTGACCAACACCCCCAGGTCCTTTTCCACCAGGCAGCTTTCCAGCTACTCTTCAGAAAGCAGTGGGGCAGGCAACACTGCTCATTTGCTGGGGAAACAGAAGAGAAAAGGAGCACTGGGACAGGGTCACAACCCCATGCAAAACTCTTGAGGTCTCCAGCAGTGTTTTATTTGCTCCTCATGAATTTTTCAGCTTCATTTTTTTTTCTCCTCTTAGTGTGCTCCATTTCACTGATGGCTAGATGAGTTTCCAAGTCAACACACATGGTGTCCTGGTAAAATAACTTGTAGTGCCTCACCTTGAACACACAAATTCTCCTTGAAGTAGTACTACGCCACACTGAAGAACAGCTTTGCAACATGGCTGGCTCCAAGTGGAGTTCAAACAAACTTGGGTTTATGGCAGAGATTGATGTTGGGCCCCCTTCCCAGCTACCCAGATGCAAACAAGATCAGAAATAATAACTGCATGCTGTTTTATTCTACAAGGAATGAGCTTTACCTAAAGCACCTATTATTTTTTTTCCTTTCATTAGAAATAAATAAATTAGAATATTGAGAAATATGTCTTTAGGAAATGTTCACAGACTAGGACTGATAATTACTCTTCCCACATGAGTTATATTGATAGGCTTCTTACTGTGCATTGTTCTCTCTCAAGAGTCCCAGAAGGTCAGAAATGCAGTGAAATAAAACAACTTCTTCATGACAGGCCTCATCTCTTTTATCTCTATGCCCTCACAATTTGTTGACTGCTCACTCTGACCACCCGCAGCAGATCTGAAAACTTTTGAAAATTTAACCTACCGACTCATTCCTGATTGCAAAGTCACTCTTAGGAAAGAGCATCTTATATTTCAAACATAAAATCCCCCTCCTCCTCAGTAGAGGACACATTAAAAATAAAGCGGTTCAGAATTGGATCTTGGCAGTTCAAGAGCGCCTACTGTTTTCTTGTGACTCTGGCAATTGCTTTCCAAGGAAACCTTTGCAGTACAAGAGAATACAAACTAATTTACCATTTCTGAATTGCATAAGATTAGCTGTTTTACTGAGAAAAAACAGTGTTTATTAACAGAGCTCAACTGCTATGCACTATATCAAGGCTAGTAAATATGATGTATGATACCAATGATTACCTGAATGTATGTGGGTGCTTAGCACAAGTGCTGAGTGACTGGTGGAAAACTTGATTTGCTAAGCAAATGGCTTGAAAAAAAATTAAAGAACTGGGTGATTTAGTAAGCAATCTATCACTTTAGTTACCTTTTATTACATTTCCAGTCATTTATTTAATGCTTTGTTTTTTTTGCTTTTCAACACTTCCAGAAAAGAAGTTATTTTGGTAAAATTTTGGGGTATTACTAATAATTACCTAGAACATATGATCTGCCTGTTGGCTATATGACCACGTGGAGTCTGTAATTCCAACCAGATCAGGTTGCAGAGTTGGAACCTCCAACTATAGGGAATCGGTGACAATCAGTGGCAGTGCCTAAGGGGTGAAGGTCTATCTTACCTTTTTTGGAAGACTTCAATATGCATTAGGAAATCTGTACTGCCAAAATTAAGGGCTCAACACAATTTTTGAGACTATTTCTTAGTCCTTCATACAGGCATGCAGAAATGCAAGTAAAAATCATGGCCTTGTAAAGAGGATGCTTTTTGCAGATTTGACTACAGCTACGGAGTAATTTTACTCTTAAAAGATCATTAAGAAGCTACCCCCTCCCTGCTGAAATAAACGTCTTGTCACTAAACCAAACAATCCTGACTTTCACAGGCTACGCAAAGCCAGGTTTGGTTTTATGTCCCAGAATACATCCCAAATAACAACCTTCCTCCCTTCTCTTATAAAGGCTGACAGTTTTCTTTTACAGCTTTGTACTCAAGATGCGGTCGTAAATTTGACTTCCAAGCCATTTGCTCCAACCGTGTTTTTAACATTAACAAAAGAGCAGCAAGGAGAGAAACAAAATAAAAGAAACAAACAGAACAAGCAATGCAAAGTAAAAGGACTCTAATGAAAGCAGTAACTTACTGTAGCTACTTTCACTATCGCTGGCATTAGAAGAAACATGTTCTGCAAGAACAGTACAGCAAATTAAAGAACATAACCAAGCACCACAGAGCTGCAGAAACTTAAAAGAACTGCCACAGTCATGCAAAGGTAGTTGTGCAGAGAGGAAATAAAAACTATGCAGTGACATCACCTGAAAACTCTCAGATAATTTACACAGGTAAAATGAAAGCTTTCTCTCTTGTGGCATTTCAGAAAGAGAATGTATGTATTAGCTAGTGACATGTGTCATGGCAAAGCCATGTCTTTTCTTGATGAGACAATGACATTTCAGACAACTTAATTTCAAAGTATATTCTGGTTCACTTGCATCTCACTGGACGTCTTGAGTGATCTCATGAAACCTGAGTGTCTGCTCATATTATTCTGCACTATCACTAATGTGCATCATTAATGCATTGGAACTATTCCTGCTAAACTTCTAACCTGTCTCCATCTTTATTCACTGTGCACTATCCCAAAGGGTTAACAAGTTAACATGAAAGTGGTTTTGATACCAAATATTGTAGCTGCATCCATTTTACTCTGTCCAAAAAAAAAGAAGAGAAAACCAATGGCAAAACTAAGAAAAAAAAAAAAGAAGAAATCTTTTTCCAGACATTGTCTAGCCTGAGGATTTGAGCTAGAGTACGAAAACCTTCACCAGACCAGTCTGAATTGGTGAATAGGTTGTAAGAACTATCATGATGGGTCAGACTTGTGGTTTGGCAAATTTGGTGTCCTATTTCTATTATTATATTATTTAAAGAAAAGTGAAATCTCTATCATGTGAAGCTGCTGTTCCCAAACTGTAGCCAGCAGACTGTTTATGGTCAGTCAGACCTTGTTATATGATCTCCAAGAGATCTGCAGAACCACATTAAATGGTGGTTTTAATAGTATCTGTGGTAGAAATGCTGATTACTTTGCACCTGCAAGATCATTTGTCAGCTGAAACTTTTCAGCAGCTCCAGGACATTTAGAAGCCAATGGTATAATGGCTATGGAGTGGGGAGCCAGACTGGGTTAATAAGAATGAGACACAGTGGTTAAATGGGCAACAGGTACAAATAAGTCACCTCCTGACAAACACTAGGAGCCAAAATTGGTCTAATATTTGTCATTAAACCAGTGGGCAGATTAGTCTGTGGGTGACTCACAACACTCACCTGCAACTGCCTCTAAACATTCCCAGTGAAAGAAGTAACTCATAAAAGCCAAGAACCCCCTGGGATGAACCCAGAGCAGACCATGTATGGATGTCATGAAGGATGACTAGGGGAACAGTGCCAAAACCACCTCTTTTCTGCCAGGTGCTGTGTTTCCCCCCGGTACCAGTCTAATGATGCAGGGTTCCTAGAGTGGGACTGATGGGCTTACTGGAGCAGCAGAAATGAGAGGGGTTGATACCTGATAAAAATAGTAATGGAAAACTTTGATCTTGGGCGTAGTGACAAGCTTAAAAAAATTAGATTTTGAAGAAAACATTGGACATTTCATAGCAAGTTAACAAGGGTTATCTCAAACTAATATGCTATACAGGACCCTGAAGAACTTTATTAAAAAAGAACAAATATCCTTCGTAGTAAGAACTGCCATTAAAAAGCATCTCTGAATTGAATATTACTGAAATTTGGATGGGCGGGAATGTCTAGAGGTGTGTCAGTAACTGAAAGCTAGGTGCAATATTAATAGAGAAACTAGAGCCTATATAATACCTCTGTGCTACTTTTCCCTTAGCAATTTGCAGAATTCAGTTATTTCCTTTCAAATGGTTGGATGTTATGGAGATTTGTCTTTGTAAGGACAGAGATATTCATGAGGGTTATCAGATCAGAAGTATTCTACTTCTCTTTAGCAGGGAAGGATCTGCATTTGTTGCTAATGAGCTGCTATGACACTTTACTTAAAGTAGGAGAGTGGTTAAAATTCAGGTGGCAGCGACATTTGCTGTCTATCACTGACAAAACTAGTTTTGCAGAACTGTTCTTCTTCGTACAAGAGATGAAGCTTTCATCTTTAAATGGCGAGCTACTGTATGGCTTAAAGTTAAACCATTAAAAAGTCCTTTCCACAAATCAGTCAGAAACAGAATAATCTCTAAAACTGTGCTCATGGATGTGCATTCCTGCAATTAAAAAGCACATACAAAACAGTAGGCGATGCAGTGTTAACATTCACACACATTTTGCTCCAACTACTTGTCACTTAAGAAAAAGAATAAGAACTGAGGACGAAGCAGCCAAACACATGCAAGTGGCATTTTGTTTAAATTATTTAGCTCTGGATACAGAATATAATGTGGCTATATATATAGAAATCAGCTGCAAATATTTCTCTCTATACAATTTTTCTGGTCTAACTTTCGAGGAAGCAAAATTGTTTCGGAACAATTATCTGAGACATTACATGTTCTGTAATGCCAAGTCTTGAGACAGGATTGCTGCATCAGAGAAAGAAATTGATTAAGGTTGCATGACAGAGAATAGGTTGCTAATGGTGAAATGGGTCCAAAATTAGCTTTGGAGAAGGCATGGTCTTCTCTAGCCTGCAAATGACTTCTTCCATTAATAACAAATACTAATCTAAAATCCAGCAAAGTAACAAACACTCCCATGCAAAAAGCTGAAAATGCAGAAGCAACAGCATAAAATAATTTTCTATTGATCTCCTCAGGATGTAATCAAGTTAAAATGTTTAACTTTCCCTTTAGATGGAGAGGGAGGGATTGTTGCTGAAAAGAACAGTCTAGGCAGCGAAACAAGTTCTAGGTATGCTACTCTACAGAACTGCCATGATGGGAACAATAACATACTGTCAGAAACAAAAGGTGTTATTACAAAAGGAGTGAAAGTGTCTGCTTGATACACTGTATGTTATTTAATATCGTCATGCAGAACAAAACGATTGAAACATTTTTAATGCATTCACAGCTGGGTAACAAATAAAACTCTATCTTGTGCATGCTAGGAGTGGAGGGTCCTCAGAGAAGGAACAGAAGCCAAAACAAAACAAAACGAAAAAAAAAAGATTTACAGTGACCATTCCTGGGAACTTACTCAGAGTCTTTGTTCCATAACCGTCGTCACCTAATCCGGGGATGTCCTGCACGGAAGTCCCCAGAGAGAGCAATGAGAAAGGAAGAACAGCCGCAGAAGAGGAAGGAAGAAGTCAGTGGAGTTGAAATGGATACTACCATGACTGACCATGTTGATTGAGCAATCTGGATCCCTGCTTTTTCTGTCTGAAACAACTTTAAACCCATATTCTATGGGAGTGCAGCCAATGAAAAAGGCAGTGACCATGATAGGTGGCTTTTGGAGCTGTGTGGAAGAAGGAACAACCAGATAAATAAAGTCCCAGGAATGATCCCCACTGGATAAATTTAGGAGAGAATTATTAAGAAAAAAAGCGAATATTTGGGCTTGGATCCAGCATATATTTTTAATAATGCTGGTTCTCTGTACAATTAAAGCAAGCAGTAAATGCTCGGGGAGGGACACATTCCAAGATCTGATTTACTTCTTTAAGCTGTTAGCATGAATACTTCATTTAATAGTTAAGCATTCAGTGAAGCTGCCCATGGCAATCAATTTGGAGAATACCAAAGGCAAAAAAGAGATTAGAGCAGACCTTTTAAAAAAGTAATAATTTAGTTTAATATTGTGAAAGAAATCACTTTTACTTTGTTTTGAGCCAGTTCTGATCCAGGGATATTTAATCAGAGACAAGTTTGGATTTACAATAGGTGCCACAGCAACTTTGAGGAGCCACATTTGCTCTTCCAAAAGTTAAGCTCACTGTTTTATTCTTCTGAAAATGGTGTTTCCAGGGAAGGAAGGACTAGCTGGATCCAAACTGCAGTCACACATTGGTCACAGTAGTAAAACCTCTCCTGCCTGCCTACGACAGATATTTGCCTGGATGTGTGGGATACTGGTATCATGCGTGTCACCCATTTTTTTGTGCTGCTGCATGTGACATCGTCTCCAAGAGTTTACTTACGTTCTGGATCACTTGTTTCCTGCTCACTCTGCTCCTTGCTCTTGTAGAATGGGAATTTTCGTGAAAAGATGAAGTTCTTTTTACGCTTGTCATTGAATGACTGTGAAGGAGAAAAGGCATGGGGCAAAAACAGGGACGTCTAATTGTTGTCACACTCATGCTGACAAAACAACTAGTTTGTAAAAGTGGAGAGAACTGTAGTGACTCAAATCAGCCCAAACCAAGCGGCTGCAAAGAATCAGAGGTGGTTGCAGTGAGGTCTGCGGGTTGAAGGCAAAGCCCCTGGAGACCTGATCGATTTGATTACAGAGGTCTCAAATCACATCCTTCAGCTCCTTATTTGGAAGATATCGCATTTGGCTTGTTCAGATAAAGGGCTACAGATGTCTCAGCATGCTTTAAGATCAAGCCACTCATCTTTAATCATAGCGGACTGTGCACAGAATTAATTAACTGGCTGAAAAAGAATAGGCTGTAAAGAGGAAAGTGGAAGCCTTTGATTTACTTGTAGTAGGCATGTGAATTCAGCTCTGTGCCAATTAAAATAAAATATTTTTTTCTCGTAACTGCTGCTGATTGCATAGTGTTTTATTTGTCCTCTTAATCGACAATTTCTTAAGTGTGTTTTAATGCCTTTTTTTTGGGCATAATTTTTTTAAAAAATATTTGTTTTATTTTATACATGTATATTTAGTCATTAGGTTCCTCTGGATATGCTTTTAGTTTTATGTGATTTAGAGATGGAATTCTGCTGATAAGCAGTATTTCATTGCAAATTGAGCAACATATATTGCTTTAATTCTTCAAATGGATAATTAATATGGAAGAAATTGGGTTTTTTACATGATAAAACCTTTGACTTTATAGAGTCACAAGGGTTCATGGCACTGCACTATGTAAAAGCAGGATATGCCTACTTGAGACATCTATTTCAGATACTAAATGAGGAATTAGGGTCCCTATACAGTCAATTGAGAGAAGGTGGCAGTTCCAGAGGGCATCTATCCGGAGCTGCAGATAGCATTTATCTGAAGTGATCTGTGCCGTCCATCAGACAATGTCATGTGCTCTTTCCTATATTGAACATATGAAATGCCCAGACGCACAACTTTGCAAGTAATCACCTCCAAGAGAGCAGAGACCTTCATAACTCATTTAAAGGACCGATATCTCATGTGTTTGTTATTGCTCAAATGAAATTAAACCAGTATTTGGCTCCAATTCTGAAATGCAATAGATTTAGAGTTTCAGAACATAATTAATTTTCTTACATTTTGGAAGCATAGCATAAAATGTGATTTAGAATATGTATTTCTGAAAGACGTGAAGTTAGGTACTGAAAATCTCTATTAAAATAGTTGTCTAGTGTCACGAAAGTTTCATGCCACTTTTACATTTCAAGCATATTTAAAGTTCAGTAACTGAAAACAAAGGAAAAAAAAATGCACATAAATGATCCATGAAAATCTCTGAGTATGTAAACATTCAATGTGAAATTAATGTGGAGGTCATGCACAAATAATCCAGACAGCATGCAATTTCAAAACAAAGCAAATATGAAAGAAAGCTAGAGGAAAAAAAAATGCACATGAAGGATTAAAGTAATCTGTGGATGAAAAGAGGACTGACATGCACATTACATCACGTTAATGACCTAAAGGATATAATTAAATTAAAATGTGTTTTCTGTGACCTTTTCTTTTACTTTTTCCAAAGAAAAGAATGTAGCATGTAAACATTTCCCATTGTGAAAATATTGTTTGTCACGATTCATCTGAATTTGACATAGTAATACTATAGGCATTACACTTTAAAAGGGAAAAAAAATATATACACAATAGCACCTCAAAAAACAAAGGGGTTTTAAAATGACGATCACTTCATTACCAAATGCCATTTCACTTTGGAATTAAAGAGAATGTTTTCAAATTGATAAATAAATATGCTGTGTTTCACAGGGATTATATGATAAATAACACTTCTAAGTATTCTTTTTCAATCTTTTCCCCAACAGTCCAGAGCAAAAACTTCAGAAAGCCCATTTTCACCAGAGAAGCGTATTTTTTTTTCAAGTTTATGCGTGATCTAAGAGTATATTCCAAATTAGACAGACATACTATAGTGTTATATAAACTTTTTCACCTTTTGCAATTTCAAGTACTGGGTTGCCTTTTTAATATTTAATATTTTTCCACTTCAATTTGGACGATCAAAATCTGACAATTCATAGCAGGAGACTATTATGTCCAACTGTGTCACTGCATTTACACCAGTAAAAAACCTTGTTCCTAAAATAAAGCTGACTCTTAGCTTATTAATATCCATAAGCAAATACTTTTGTGCATGTGTTAATGTTTCTATAGATTAATCAATGTGTATATTCATGTTACTGACCATACATACTATCACAGTGTAGTAGTAGGGTTTATATTTAAAATAACAAAAAACTGTAAAATATTACAAAACACTAAAATGGGTCCGATCCTGCAAACTTACAGAAATAATTGGTCCTTGGTATTAACTGAATGGGCTTACCAAGTATATATTTTCTTGTGCATGTTGCTTCACAAGAAACCAAAGACAGGAGCCTTGATTTTGGTTTTGTATCCAATATAAATGTGATTAAAATCAGGCTGATGGTCTCCACCTTAAGGATATGAAATCCTGCAGACACCCAGCAAAATGCTTCTTACAGATGCCACGATACATATCTCTAATGTATAGAGATAAGGTGGTTGGCAAAGAGACAGCAGGGAGACTCATACAGAATAAAATAATGTTTTTATTGAACATACTGTGTTAATTCCGTATTTTGTTTTCTTGATGGAGGAGCAGAGACCAACACTGAAAACATATGTTCTTTTTTAAGAAAGGATCATGCACATGAGGAATGGTGGTAGGGTTAAACCACAAAATTCAGATGTATGGTTTTGAGAGGTTTTATTTCTAAAAATGGAAACTTTGAGACCTGTCAAATATTCTGGAGCCAATTTGCACAGGGGCTCCCAATGCTGCCAGAGAGCTGTGAAAGAGCCGTAGGATAAATGAGAGAGGTATTTGCCTGCAACTCTCAGCCCCATGCAAAAGTTGCATGCAACTGGAATTGAAATAGTGATATCAAGCTTAGGCTTGATTCAACAGTATTTACGCAGGCAGAGTTTCTGGAAGTGGTTGAAAAAGTGCCTGAAAATGGATTTCTGTGTAAGTCGCAATTTCTTTGCCATTAATATTGTAAAATCCTGTAATGGCAAATGACTCGGACATTTCAGTCACAGTGAAAAATCTGTACAATAGATTACTTTTATACCTCACTGCCATCAGTTCACACAGACTGCCACTAACCTAGGAACTGGCATAAGTAGGCAATTTATATAGACAAGTGCCTAAGACTCAAAAGCAAAATGGAATATTCAAGTACTGTTTGACAACTGAACAGTGGGGTCATTCTTCACAACATTTGAACTGTGATGCAAAAAAGAGTCTTTTCTCAGGAAAAAAAGGGGAGAAAAGCTTTCACTGATGTCTTGGCTTGAGTTCTTGTTTGATACTACTTAGGCATAGACTGTGTTTTGGAAAAGCCAGAAGAAAATTGTGATGCGCACTCTTGCTTGTCCAAATATCCCCAGATGTCCCCAGTTATGCAAATCTGGCTTACACGTACCGATCTTCCCTGGTTGTGACAGACATGAAGACACTGCGTGTTTCTCGTTTGTAAGAACTGCCTTTGGTACTTTTTTTGTGTCAACATCACTTTTGTATTCTAAATGCATTCCCCAGGTGCAGCAGCTGTATATCTGTTACTCATCAGCTAATAGGATAGTGGTTATTTAAAGGAAATTTTCAGGTAACATTGAATAAACAATCCAAGTTCAAAACTTGCTTTATAGTCGTAAACATCACAAAGAATCGTAATTTGATAGTCGCACCATACTGCATTCGGCAACTATATCATTGTTCACTTTGAGCTTCTTCCCAATTTTTTTTCACGGTGTAGTTGATCCAGCCCATACTCTGTAGTGTCAATGTGCTCAATAGTGGTTGTCCTTTTTATGCCTTGCAGAAGAGCCTAATATGTTGGGAAAAGATTTCTTTTGATGCTCTGAAAGCTTTAAAAGCAACTGTATCTTCTAAAAGCCATTACACTCCCAAATACATTGGGAATCCTTTATTTTGCTATTTCATTCAGCCAATGGAATCCTCGGTCATGAGGGGATCACCTGAGAAAAAGCTGTTCCAGAGCACTGGCTGTGAAATTCTTTTATACAGGGTGTAGCTGAACTTCATTTACCGCCTATTTTTAGGCGGGTTTGAGCTAAGCTTTAGCCTAGTTTTTATGTTACGTGATTATCCGTATCAGTCTTGGTTTGAGATCAGTTTAGCAGTGTATATGAGTTCATTCATTTTACTGGTTCTCATCTGCCATGTTTGGTTTTTTTGATTCTTCTCCTTTAATACGTGTTTTTGGCCTAACTTCAATGAAAATCCCTCACTTGTGCAGCATTCTACAAAAATCTACAAAATTTATCAGCAACATTATGTCCCTGCAATCCATTTTTCTATATTTAATTCACACTTTTTGTATTAGGAACATTCTTTTACTCTGCTTGAACGCAGACTTGAATAAATGTTTGGGCACTCAAACGCTGTTAAATCTCTATAAGTTAAATCTCTCCCATCATACTGAAAAGTCGCACTGATACCAGAAAGAAAATTTTGGACCACAACAGATACTCAATGTCATTTCTTCTTTCAAACATACACATCACCTGTCTGCTTTTATAGCGGGTTTTTTCACTTAGCAATTCAAAATGCATGATGAATATTAAATCTTCAAAGCCAACTTTTGAAGACAATCCTGTTTTGGTATGTTTGCTTTATGCAAAAAGTGGTTTTGCAGTTAGCATGGCTGCATGCTCTGGGGAACGTGGGTCAAACAGCATTTTGGGATCATCTGCCTCATTTTTCCATCAGCAATACCGGGACCACAGCAGTGCCCTCCTTACAGGCACTTTCTGTGACTAGGTCAACACTGGGACCTGGTGGATATGATCACCAAGGCCATGGCAGTGTCTTTTATTAAGATAATGCAGTATACTGAGGTTAAGTGACTTGACCAAGTCTAGAAGAAAGCCAATGTTACTGAGTCATTCTTGCTTTCCTGGTGTAATCACAAACTTGGCCAGGGACTGGGTTCACACACACAGAAAGCTCTTAAAGATGTTCCTGCAGACATGCAGAAGAAGTTGTTAGTGCCAACTGTAAGCCTGGTTGTATTGTGACCACGTGGTATATTCCTTAAGACATATATCTTTCATTCACAGTCTGACCACGCAGTTATACACTGGCAAAAAACACTTGCCAACTGCTCTATGTCTTTTTATGAAATGCAGGGGGAAGGATGTCCCTATTCTGTTAAGTTCAACATTACATTTTCCTAGACGCTGCAAGTATTTGGAGGGTGGGGAAGGAAGAAAGCCTGGGCTACAGTCATTCCTTATTGAATTTTTGCAGCATGACCTGTTGTGATAAGTGAGAACAAACTTTGGGTGAGAATAAGCCCAGATAAAGATAACTCTGCTTGCTAGTTTTCCCATGAAGCTGCAGGGAGATTTGGATCTTGGAAATCCAAAATGAAAAAGGACAAGCCTGATTAAAAACTCCACGCTGCCTAGCTTCTACACACAAGGGTAGTGCTGTTTAGTATTCATAAATCTGAAATTTTACTAATCTTTTTTCAAGACTGACTTAATGCCACTAGTCAGCCGGCAACTCAATTTTAATTCCTAACAAAACAACAGTTAAAACACAACACAAACTACCAGGGGAACAGAAAGACTAATAGACTTTCAAGAAAGCATGTAAAAGCAGTATTTCCAATTCTGCAAACATGTATTTAACTTGGTGCAAGGTACGAATCACATTAAAAAGGGAGTATTCATCTGTGCTAATTTACATTGCTTCATTGTCGGCAGGATTGAAACGCCAACGTAAAAACCTTGTGTACGTGACAGCCAAGGTCATTTACAAGTATCTGAAGGTTGTACACAAAGAGGGTGGAAGGATTTGTTCAAACAGCAACACTGAAATTAATAGTGTGAAAATAAGAAAGGGCAAAGCTCCTTGACAGTGAAATCAATTTGGATGTAGAATAATCTGCCCCAGGGGAAGTGGAAAAGCCTAGATCATTTTTCACATTTAAAACAAATCTGCTAATCTTAAATACTATGGGGAATAACACTGCAGGGTTGGGAGAGAAGGGGGCGGTGAAGGGAAAAGAGCTAAACAACAAGCCTCTCCCAGCCCTAGTGCCCGTGTTTCTGCGATGGGATGCTCACAGATGCAGCATCGCAGGGCTGTGCTGGGCTCCGGCGTAGGCTTTGACACATCCGGGCTCACTACAGCCGTATGGGCAGTGTGAAGGTCTTCCTCTGCTTTCTCAAGGCTGTTTCTGGAGTTAGAAAGTTTATTCCATGTTTGGCAATGTTGTCCCTAATCTTCCTCTACTCTATTTTAAATCTTTTTCCAAAAAGTAACTTTCCCTCTTAGAGCTGATGCATGCCACCAGCTACTGATCCTGCTGATAAATCTTTGTGCACGTGAACCTGTTGCAGCATCCTTTGTACTGCAACGATGATGAAAGAGCCTCAGAGATCAACAATGTTAGTGTGCACCTGGTAAAGTTTTGGGACTGTCCGATCACCTGCCCAGACCCACAGATTTTCCTGGAGTCTACACTCTAGGACCTTTATAACCTTGATCTTCATTCCTCGGTTTTGATCAGATATTTTCTCCTATGTTTTTCTTAACTCTGATTCCCAGTTGACTGCTGGTGCTTCTTTAGATATGAAAATGAAATTGAGGGGTTTGGTCTCCCCTATGCAATCTTTTGAATTAATCTCACTCATAAATAAAGCTGGAGAAGGTATTAGTTCTCTGAGCTGATAAAAAAATCCCAACTTGCTTCTTTATCACTATTTTTCCTGGAATCATTTAGTTGTGCAATCAAGTGCTGCGCACTTGAGTTGTACAAGTGTAAACTACAGCATAAAATGGACCATTGCATAAAAGAGTAAGAGTAAGGCCTTCATTACTCTTATTTTGTGATGTAGTAGTGGAGGAAGATTTACCATACCTACATGCCTTCAAACTATTCACTGAGAGACTGGAGCAGAGCTATCTTTTGAGCTGCCCTTTTGAGTTAAAGGAAGGGTGTTTGCGCTCACAGGTGACTGGTGTAGGAAGCTGAATTATGGCAAAGATCTGGCTCAGGAGACAGTGAATCATACCAGGCTCATGGTTTTCATTTAAAAGATTGATTTATTTAGGCCTTACAGCTAAAATTATAAAAAATAAAGGCATGGGCAAGCAAAAACAAAGTCAGTCTCTAAGAAACTGGTGTGAGGTTTGTGCAGGAGGTGAAGTTCCTACATCTTCCAGTGATGCACCTCACACTACCAGTCTCACAGATGGGGATATCAAATTAGATGGACTTTGGCTCTGACCCAGGTTGGCAGTTCCTGCGTCCCTATAACCTCCCAAACGTGGCCTGTTAGTCACTGGCCCAATTGACTGAACTGCTTGAATTTGAGTGAGCCAGAAATAAAAATGTAAAATATAGAGACTGTATCATCTTGATGAGTCTTAACACTTAACTCCACTCTTCTGGAGCTTTGTGTGAAAACTTTGTTCTGTTTCTAATTCTTCGACAATATCTATTGCCAATACTGTACATTTTTCTTTTCAACCACTTTTTGTAGAAGTGAAGTCAAGTAACTATGATGTTATTTATACATACATGCAAATTTCCTACCACTTAATTCAGGGTATTAGACAACAAGTTATAAAAATAGCACACACTTGAAGTTAAACTCAGCACAAATTTCTGCTGGAACAGCTTAGAAGAAAAGCAATTAAGTCTCAGCTGTAAACTTTGATATTCTACCTGTGTTAGCAAATTTTCACTGTGTTATATTTAATCTGTGACCAATTTAAACATTACACTACATATCTTTATGTCAGTGACTCTCTTAGGCATTTCTCTACCTAAGCAGGGATGGCACAAACTTCTTGTGGGATAGAAAACACTGATGCTCTAGTCCCTAACATTATGGCCACCTAAGAAACAATATTATCTTATAAATAAACTCCACACAATTATCAGGCTGAAGAAACTGAAAAATCTATGAAATACATGTAGTTAAATTGCTTATTAACTGAAGAAATGACTCCACCAGTATTTTCGTTGACTGACAAGATGCCAATAGGCAGAAATATTTTTTACCAGCTGGATTAAGTTCAACCCAAAGCATTTATTTCTCACATTTGCTGCTTTATTCCATTACGTTTACAAGTTACAGATATTTAGAATTTGTACTTCTCGATAAAATTCAAAATGGCTTTTTCTTTTTTCTTTTTTTTAAATGGAAAACAGACCCACAGATTTTTTACTATTGTAATTTTTTTTTAATTTGGAAGTAAAACTTCTACTGGATTTTTAAAAGAAAGTTACAAAAACATATTTCTTTCCTTCAGCTGATTAAAAGCCTCAGATTTCACTTGACAGTATTTTTCACAATTTCTAGAACTGTTTCACCACTTTAAAAAGCAGGCTTCTTAAGGCATGCCAGTTCCCTGCTAGAATCAACACTGCTACTGCGGCATAAATTAAAATGGAATACTCACTTGTTTTCCTTGACTTTCGACTGGGACCTGGGCCCAACAGGCATTATTATTAAATTCTAGAATCATAGAATCCTCTAGGTTGGAAGGGACCTTTAAGATCATTGAGTCCAACCATCAGCCTAACACTGCCGAAACCACCACTAAACCATGTCCCTAAGCACCATGTCTGCCCATCTTTTAAATACCTTCAGGGGTGATGATTCCACCACTTCCCTGGGCAGCCTGTTCCAGTGTTACATTGTTTGTGGAGTGCCTCAAGATATCCCGGAGCAACGAAACACTGTACAGTTAAATTTTCCTGGCTATGTGCTATGTTATCAACAGAATTTTATTTGATTACTTCAGCACAGGAGTGAACTAGATGCTGATGACAGCAGTATTTTTAATGTACCTTGCAGACACGCTGAGCGAAATGTGTTCAGCTCAAGGCAAGTGTTCAGGGCAGCCCAATAATATGGGCTCAGGTCAAAACAGATGTCCAGACAGTGTCCACCAGCTCCAGCCATCATGAAACATGAAGACAGGACTGTGGAGGATGTGAAAATGCATGAAAGAGCAAGGGCAGCTGGAGAAATGAAACCCAGCTTTTCCTCTGGCATGGGGCAATGACGTCTCCTCCAAGATATCGGCTGCACTGTCAGGAATGATGCTGGGATCTGATTCCTCCATGACACTCAATGGTACCCCCATTTCTGAGGTCTTGCAGCCTTTGCCAGAACTTAAAACCAACAGAGAGAAAATGAGATGCAAGTCAGCAACAAAGCCAGGCGGAGAAAGGCAATTTATGCCTCCTCCCCGCACTTGGCAGTTTCACAACAAAGCTCTGGAGAGAAGAATGTGTGCTCGCAGCCCAGAAAGCCAACTGCATCCTGGGCTGCATCAAAAGAAGCATGGCTAGTAGGGTGAGGGAGGTGACTCTGCCCCTCTACTCTGCTCTTGTGAGACCCGACCTGGAGTACTGTGTCCAGCTCTGGAGCCCTCAGCACAAGAAGGACATGGACCTGTTGGAGCGGGTCCAGAGGAGGGCCACGAAGATGATCAGAGGGCTGGAGCACCTCTGCTATGAGGACAGGCTGAGAGAGCTGGGGTTGTTCAGCCTGAAGAAGTGAAGGCTCCGAGGAGACCTTACAGCAGCCTTCCAGTACCCAAAGGAGGCCTACAGGAGAGATGGGGAGGGACTCTTTATCAGGGAGTGCAGCGATAGGATGAAGGGTAATGGTTTTAAACTGAAAGAAAGGAAATTTAGATTATATATTAGTAAGAAATTCTTTATTGTGAGGATGGTGAGACACTGGCACAGGTTGCCTAGGGAAATTGTGGTTGCCGCTTCCATGGAAGTGTTCAAGGCCAGGCTGGATGGGGCTTTGAGCAGCCTGGTCTAGTGGGAGGTGTCCCTGCCCACAGCAGGGGAGTTGGAACTAGATGATCTTTAAGGTCCCTTCCAACCCAAACCATTCTATGATTCTATGAGAGTATCTTCAGACCTACTAATGCCCTGTGCCAATAAAAAATTCTTGTGCAGAAAATATCTCTGCTCAGTAATTTGCTTTTAATAATTTCCATCAGTTTTTTTTGACTTCTTATAAAGATCTATTTATAAGAACGAGTTCGTGAGGAATTTGTGCAACATGATTTCACATTACTTTTTTATCCTTGTCATTAATTTCCACTTTATCATAGAGGAGCATTCTTGAACGATTGCTAAAGAGTAACAACTAAATTCCAATATTGCAGAAACAATTGTTTTGTAAAAGATTTTATGTCAATTAGTAATGGAGATGTAAAACCAGAATTTTTTTGACATGAATGATTTCTAAAGGTTATTTTAAGTTGCACACGTGAAAAAATGTTCTTATTCTCTGGTTACAGAAAAGTAAATTTCAATCATTCTGAGACGGGGGAGTGTACAGTAAAATACTGATTCACGACTCTCGCAAATAAATGACGTGCAGAATGATTTTCTATAAAAAGCGCAGTTCTGAGTAGAGGGGGGTTTTCTTGTCTGTAATTTTCTCACCTGTAGGTATACAAGCAAAGAAGGTTGGGAGCCTGCACTATCTCCACAGCAACAATGTAATTTGTATTATCACCTCAGGAGCTTTATGCTGGGCTGAGCAGAGGGCTTGCCCCTATGCATTTCTAGATAGTTTTGCCTAACCTAACCTAACCTAACCTAACCTAACCTAACCTAACCTAGCCTAACCTACCCAAGCATTTATATTCTGCACTTGGCAAAGTGGTAATGCAAGAGTATATCCAGAATACCTGTTACAAGTGCCTAGTTTATTGACTGTAACTACTAACCCAAAGATTATTCCAAAAGAAATGGCTGAGATGTCTACATTAGGCTTTTAAACTGCACAGTTTGAGTAAGGCCCTGGGGTTCTTAAAGTTTAGATTATCATGTCTGATCAAGATAAAGTAGATAAGGACTGCAAATCCTTGTTACGCCATAGCCTTGAGAAGCACCAAAGGGCCATAACCCTGTCTTGAAATAGCTGCTGTGTTTTTCAGAAGGTGGGCCCAGTTAAGGCCTCACAGAAATGGGATCCATGGCATCTAGCTTTAAACATTTACCCCATAGGTGCCCGGGACAGAGGTAGTGACCCCAGGTTCCCTTTACAGTCAGCCCATGATTCGTCACATCTCTTTTAGACAACAGTGGCAGGTTGGTGCTCTTGACCACGAAGGAAGGAAGAGCTCTTCACTTTGGGATTTTTGCAGTGAAGAAATATTGATTTAGGAGCCAGCAAATTCATTTTTAAAACAATTCTGCTAATGTTTTCCAACATTTACAGAATTGTCCCACCATCATGTGTAAATATTTTGGCAGGAAGCCATATTTCAGGCTTTCCCATTGTGCAGGTGAAATATTTTTATGACAGGTAAAAGCCAAGCTAGAACATTACGACTCATCTCTGAGTGTGCTCCTTAGACATTTTCCAGAAGCTTATAAATAAATGCCTTATGGAAGCATATTTTAGCTAGGATTTATTATTAATTATTTTTAATCAGTGTGTGTCCGATAATTGTCTGGCACTGAGACAATAAAACATTTTTGTTTTGGGCAAATTGCAATATGTTTGTTGGAGTGTTATTGAAGAGTCATTTTGTTTATACAGCCGAGGCCACACTGTGAACCATTCTGTATGCTAAATGTTACTAGGAATGCTAAAATGTTGTTAGGAATCAGATCATATCAGAGTGGAAATACTCTTTTTTTTTTTTTAGAGCCTGCCTAAACCAAAATTTCACTTCAAATGTCTCTAAGCTGGGGAACTGAATTCATATTCTAGCTTTTTACTCCAGTTCATGTCTGCTATTTTTAATATGACTGAACCAATATAACAATCCTTAGCAAAAAACACATACTAGAGTTCAGGTCAACTCCTGCATTTAATGGGAAGGCTCTTTGCCTTCAACACATTAGAAACACAATGTGTTGCAAGTAAAAGAGAATACTCAACTCAATCGATATTGCAAGTGGAAGTAGCACCAAGGAATGGAATAAGATTTTTAAACTAAAATTTAATTACACAGCAAAGACTGGCATTTTATTTCTACTGGTCAAAATTAGTCAGAATTGCTAATATAAGCCTTATGTTAAGCTGTATAAACCATTAATATGAGTCTAACATTATCTTTTGCAGCCTAATGGTAGCAAACTCTGTTCGAATAGTCGTAAGAAAGGCAAGTTTGAAAATTTTGGACCAAAGTGCTTTGATAGCCAAAGAGCAAAATAAGCAGCAACTCAGTCCTGGTTGTTCATGATCTCGTCTGAGATCACATCGGTGGGATCTGTGTCTGCAGGACAAGTAGGTTCAACAAACTCCCACAGCTCCTGGTCCTTGCCAGGGCTATGCCTGTACCCTGCTTTGCGTTTTGCCCGCCCCACCTCACCTTTCTGATGGGACTTCCTGGCTTGATTTTTGACCTGACTCATCACTACGGACTTTCTGGGAACCACTGGGCTGTGGACCAACCTTGGTTGCTGCCGCCAGACTGGCTGTTTGTGCCCTGGGACCGCCCTGGACTTCACCTTTTGTCGTGAGGATGCTGTCACCCTTAGGTGCCAGCGGAGCAGCCCTCTCCTGCTCCTCCCTGACACCATCAGTCCTGCATCCAGGTTATTGTCCCCCAGCTGCTGTCCTGGGCAACTGAGAGCTGACTGCAGTTCACTCTACCCTCTTTGACCCAACGTCTTTGAAAATAGCAGTAAGAATAGAAATAGAACAGCAACATTGCAGCTGTATTATTCACTGGCTGCTGCTTAAAAAACACAGTAGTGGCAGGCTAGAAAAAATATAAAAGGGCTGGATTATGCAGGCAAGTACACACAGGCAGATTGCTTCTAGGCACATTGCTCTCAGGCATATGTACCTCCAGTTCCCGAAGATTACAGCTACACAAGTTATCATTTTTCTAAGCAATGGTTGGAATACCAGTTGGAAGCCAATTTATAGCTGAGCTGAGCACTTACTCCAATAAGAGTGCTCAGACTTCTTTGGAGAATACCCCACAGCCAGCCATTCCCATTAAATAGCATCAAGAAATTAGAAAGACTGGGAGAACAGAGAAAAGCCAGGCTAGATCAGTAAGGAGGGATAAATCTGGCTGAGACCAAGAATAAAGAATATTTAATTGTGTGTCAGTGCCTACGCCACCTTCACTAACCCTCCTCCATATCATCCTTGCGGGTAGGTGTATGCTGCTTAATTTATGTTCAACCTCTCTTCTTCTTCGTAAATCACTCCACCTGTGATCCCACACATTCTGGTGTTTGACACTTCCATTATCTTTTACTCAGTGTCTGTTGCTGTTTTCTAATCACCAAATTTAGAGGGGGAAAAAAAAGGCAGAGGCCCCTCCTCTCTTTTCATACACGGACACGTGGACAAATACACCCCAACGTGTTAGTCAAAATAGTTGGTCAATTTGCCAATTAGTAGTCAATTAGTTGGTCAAAATATAAAAATACACTGAATATGTGGAAAACTTTCTCATGATAGACTACAGAACAGTTTCTCCCTAAAAGTGGTGAAACTTTATACTTAGAAAACTTAAACCTAGCAGGACACTGATGTCAGAAACAATCTTCCATAGGCAGAGAGAGGACAGACAGTCTAATACATCTTTATACTTTCTAATTTCTGAGAAGCATGGATTCAGTTGAGATTGGTGAAGATGAAGACAAATAACCCAGTCTCCACATACACATAGAAGAAGAAATAACTGCAGCAGTTCAGCCATTCTTAATGATGAGGAGAGTAAAACACTGGAGTGGGCTTTTTGGGAGGAATGTGAAATTTCTGTTGTGACAGGTCCTTAAGTAGGGATTAGACAAATTTCTGAGACAGGAGGAAGGTACAGAAGACACGCTCAGGGCAGGAGTTGGACCCAGTGACCACCTGAGGTTCCTTACAGACCAGTTTTTCTCTGATTTGATGACTAGGGCTGAAAATACCATGATTTTCTAGAGCATAAATTATTTGGAAATAGGTGAGTTGTTGTGTTTTGGTTTTTTTTTCCCCAAATACTTAATAAGCTGACAAAATGTGTCCTATGTATCAAGTCCTGATGTTCTGACACTCACTGGATTTTGACATTTGGAGAAGAGGTGCATTGAGTATGCAGAGGGTTTTATTTACACCATAATACAGAATTTGCTATCTCAGTCTAGTTTAGCTTTCTCCTTTCATGCCTCAGTGCAGCGTTGCTAAAATGACAATAAAGCAAGTGGATGACCTTACATTGCAGGCAGGGCTGTGGGATCCGTAAACAGAATCTGCTCATAAGAAATATTATTAAATGCTATCAAGCTTCCGACTGTCATAATAAATACATTCAGAGGCATTTGAAGGGGCAGGCTGAGTGTGATGTAGGTGATCTGACTGGAATATGAAAAGAACTGTGGATGACAAGCTAACTGAACAGAAAAAAAACTAATGGATAGTGATGGAGCAATATGGTGTGGGTCACAGCCCAGGACCTGCGCTGCTGATGAGCAGCAGAGCTGCTGGGAGAGATTTGGGAGGGATGGGGCAGTCCCCTTTCTTGGCAGGTACCTCGTCCCCCTTTGGCACCCTGCTGAGCAGCCTCACTAGGGCAGGCATCCATCTGGCAACACTTCCCAGTAATCATGGACTGAACACCCGCCGTGCACCCTGACATTAAAATTTGAGAGGCACGACATTTATTTCATGTATTTCACTGGGAACTGAAATCAGGTATTTGTCCAAGAGACGATGTTCTGGAATCAGTGGCCAAATAAGGTGTGAAATGAAAAGGCACATGGTATAAAAAACTAGTTCTCTGTATAAAATTAAGTTTTACCTAAACACTATACTTCATGATAGTGCAACACTTCTCTGGGAACAGGCAACATCCATGAATACTGGAAAAAAGGTGAGATGTTTCCAAGAGCTAGCATTTCCACTATAAAAATATTTTCAAGAGACAGTCAAGAAAGAGTATATGATCTGACAGGGGGAAAAGCAAAAGAGATGCTATTTCTGTCTCCCAAAAGACTGGTTGTAATTACAACGGTTGAAGAAAAAGCAGATTACTGGCTTGTATCTTTTGCCTTTGTAATATTCCCGTCACTGTTTGACAGTATTTTTGATTCAGTAAAAACATTGAAAAGCCTTCAACCACTGTGGGTTTTAGGACTGGAAAAAGAAAGGCTATTCTTGTTCAGCCTGAAGCCTATGGAAGGGGGAATTACCAAAAATTCGGTGTGACGCTTTGGCAAATATAACTAACTAACTTGTTCTCCTCCTTTTGGTGCAAAGGTTAACATCAGAAGATACTTGCGATATGATCTTGAGTTCAACAAAGCACAAACCATACTTTTAAAAGTTTGTGCTCACGTAACAGCTTCCTCCAGCATAAACATCAGACATAAACCTTTGGGCTGTTCTGTTTTCCATTGATTATCCATAGACCAGTGGGCCCCATAGACTGAGACAGCAAATGCTCATCTTCATTTATCTTTTTTATGTTTCTTTTTTATGTTTCCAGTGTCCTGGAAAACCTGCAGTAGCATAGAGCAGCCGTAGGGAACCAGAGGGCCGGACTGGTTGCTTTGATACTCCAGCCACCTTCAGTAACAATTAGAAACGCTGGCGAAGGTCATTACTACAATTATATGAGTGAACTTGGTCACCTCAACAGAAGCACAGTCTTTTCTTGGTGAAATGAAGCTGTTTCTACCAGTATTTGTATACTTTTCCTTATTACACAGGTATTGACATCTCTAACTGCTTTGATATCTTTAAAAAATTTTAATAGAACCTAGGATTCTGATGATGTCTCTGAACCCGAACAAATAAGTTTCTTTTGGTCAAAATAAACAGAACATGAAAGAAAAGTAGCCCTATTGGGTTAAAACAGAGATCCAATTAGCCCAATATATTTTTCTGAAGTTGTCCAATAACAGATGTTTGAAAGAAAAAGTAGAAGAAATGTGATCCTTTCCCTTTTATAACCTGCCTCCTTGAAATCAACAATTAGTATGTCCTGAGCTACCTGACCAGAGTATTAAAAGTTGTCATCAGATCCATTGACTTGTTAACTTACCTAATTCTTTTTTAACTTATTTATTTTTTATACAATATCCTGTAATAGTGAGCATCAAAATTTAATTATACATTGTACAGAAAGGTACTATCCATTGCCTGATTTAAACTTGATACCAGAAAGGAGATTTCACTGGAGCTCCCTAATTGTGTTTCGCATTCCCTGGTTTCGTATCCATCCTGATTTTGTAGACTTTTATTTCACAAGCTATAGATTGGAGGACTCCAATGAAATGAATTAAAAGTGATTTAAATATTCTAAATCACATTTTTAAAAAATGCTGAATTCATTTTCTAGATGAGGTAATGCACCCAAGTTTGGCTCGATAAAGAGGAACTTTTGGCCCTTTGAAAAGATTACCCTTTAGCTGTCCTTGCTAACAGGTTTGTCAACTATATTGCTGAGTGTTCCTAAACACCTTTTTAGAGAGACACAAGAAGCTGTTCAGCTACAAATATCACACTCTCTGTAATACTTTCTTTGTATCTTATCTCTGGATTTGGGATTATAAATGTGGCATAAACAGATGAAAATGCACAAGACTTTTAAAACTTGTAGAATAACTAGACAGTTCGTATTTTAAAATCATAGAGAGAAATTATCTCAAAGAAATGTTGGCAATATCTCATAAAACATTTACTATGGCTTATTAGCTCTTAAACGTTACTTCTACAGGGAAAGAAAGGAATCAGGGCCAGCAAGATGCTTCAGGTAAAATCACAACAGCATAAACCTTTTACCTGTGGAAAAAAACCCCAATCATTCTCTGTATTCATTTTGTTAAAATGAATTTGTTCATTTTGTAAAAAAATGTTTCCATGCACATCTCCTGGCCAAATTTAGAAGTATTACATGAAAAGCTCTTCTCCCGATTTCTTCTTCAGGGTAAACTTGTTTTAGTTTACCGCTTTAGTACCGTTTGCCCCCACGGTCATGAATGTATGAGCCCAAAGGTGTAACAGACACCATTAAAGCCCATTCCTATCTGAATTTTAGCTTTCTTTCCAAAAGAAGAGTTCTCCTGGGCTTACTGCAGACCTGTTTATCTGGACTGAATTTCTTCCAGATAAAAAGAGTAAAGCCTACACTGAAACACTAAATGGAAATGCTGATCCCTAAAATGTACATAGTTACATGTGTACTCAAACACCTCTTTTTACATGTTGATGCTTAGTTTAGCAGTGAACCCTTCTTCCCTTTATGCTCTTTCAAACAAAAGCCTACATTATCTTTTACCCAAAAGCTTTGAAATTGTGTGATTTTTTTTTTTTTTTTCACAGAGAAAAGCAAATTTTAGCAGATACTAACAATAGAAATTGTGCTCCCAAAGGGTACAACAGTCTTGGTCTGTAATTACGCAATTTCCTAAACACTGAAACAAACATTGATATGAGTGGCTGGAAGATTAATGTGCCACTGATGACAAAAATGGAAAAACAATTTGGGGAATCAAGAGGTAATTAAATTCTTGACAGACTCACTTGAATAAGGACCATTAGTTATATGAATGAATTATTCCCCTGAGGCTTTGATACATACAGGAAATAGACATTTAACAAGCGATTTCATTGGCAATACAAAGCTTATTATCTCCCAAAATAAATGGCAACATTAATTTACAGAGTTGCAGAGAGTGGTCATTTCAAACTAAAAAATGTTTTGACTCCTGAAGAAATGCAATGAGATGAAGAAGTCCTTTCACAGTGCAGTTTGTTATATATTTTATACTAAGTTATCTGCATGTACAAATCATGTGCAGCGGCTGAACTCTGATTCCAAGTATCTTATAAATCCTGAAAACTGGTTTCAGACAGTGCAATTATTCTGCATTTGCACTGAACTCAAGAACTGTTTTAGAAAGCAGTAACAGGGAAGTATTTGCAAGTCTGAAATATTATTTTGCTGACATGTAGAGGCTTGGGACCTACTGCACTGAGAACTGCATGTTCATAGCAAGAGGAACTTCTTACCCAGCTAACTTGTTTAAGTGAAAAAACAGAATAAACTGGGATAAAGGAAGAATTATTGTTACCATTACAGAGGGAAATGAAGCAAGAAGAGATTAATAATGAGAATCTCAAACTAGGCAGAGGACCACAGGAACAGCAGGTCTGGAATGGATCTGCTGGTTTTGTCCCTTGCTAGCACCTACCTACGACTGTGTCCTCTCATCACCCAGTTTTGGCCCTGCCCTGCGTTTTCTGCAGCCAAACAGGACTTTTTGCTGATGGTTTCTAAAGCTCTGTCTCTCGGTTTGCTCACAGAGGCCCTCAGTTGTGAACCCCATGTACGCCAACTGGACTGTCTTCTAAAATATTGTAATGCAAATGTAATGTCAAGTATTCACTGCTGCTACAAATGCAAGCTACGCTTCAGCGGAAAAATACACCTCAACAGCCAGGACTGCGGGGATTTCTCATGCAATAACTCTTGCCAGCCAGACGGCAACGTACAGGATATTAGACATCGGGCCAGTGAGAACTGTTGAGTGTTGGGCACAACAAAGCGATGCCGCACAGCGGTAATAGCGGCAAGGTTGTTTGGTCCAGATAGCGCTGGTGGAAGGGAACTTGCATGTTTTGTGTTGGCTGGTCCATCGCGCCTGCTGTGGAACACACCTGTGCTCAATGTCTGTCACAACTGTCAGAGCAGAACATCCAAAACCTAAATTTTGCAGCCAGGACTCTTTAACATTCAACATTTTGTTTGAGATTTAACAGCTTTTGAAGCCAGGGAATTTTTACTTCTTACCCTATTTCATTAAACAATTACCTGCATTGGTTTTTAACATCTTTTCTTCCCTTATCTGTCATTTAACTTCAATCACACCTATCACAGAATGCTCTTTCTTTTCTTAGTATCTTCCAAGAAGGATGCACTGTCAGCCACTATTACTAAAAAAAGAATATTTAATTATTTAGAAGATTATATCATACTATACTCCTGTCTATTTTTCACTATACTCCAGGTCCTGGCTGTAACAATCTAAATATTCCTTATGTTGCTAAAATTTTCTCTACTCTGAAACACATAAAACAATTTTACAAAGTGCAATTTCAAAAGGTTTCGCTATTTACGTACCCCTTTTGCATCAATTACACCAGGTTTCGCGTTGAATTTCACCGTCTTCAAACGTGCACGCTCCTTCCTTTCAACTCTGGGGAAAACACAAAGAATCACGTGTTGATTATAGCAGCGTTTTGTACAACGTGTTTGATATCTGATCTCCCAAGACCATGGGTGCCTTACTATGCATAAAGTGAGCATTTAAAGCAAATTTTATAAATTGGAAAGAGAGAGATGTCAGGTGACTTCCTCAGCCAAGCGGCAGTTTTCTGGCAAACACAGGACTGGATCTGAGGAGCCTTGGCTGTCCTACACTGGCAGTACAGCACTCCTTGTTGCTATATATCACAACATTCAAGTGCAGAGAAATTTTCTTGAGGCTTTGATTACTTCAAACTACACAGTTTTGCCCAAAAGAGCGTTTCTAAGGAAATGTACAAATGATCAGGGGCAGAAGAGCTATTTTCAGCCACTCTAAAACGCTGTGAATTGAGTGGGTGGGTCTTATTTAAAGCATGCCCTCCACAAGCATCTGCAAGCAGATAGAGTGGAAAGAATTTGTTTTTCTGACTCATTTCAGTGAAGACCTCATTGCTAGTGAGTGAATTCTGAAAACAAAGATGGGCAGGTTCATGTTACCAAATAGCTTGGCCAAATAGGAGAAGACATGAATTAAAAATTTCAGGGGGTTTTCTTTGGTCCAGTTTTAGCTTGGCCCCATGAACTGACCACCCATGAGTAGGTGGTTGCTTTGGGTGAACTTACCTTCAAGATCAGTTTAATGCAAATAAATATAGTATGCATTCACCAAGCCTGTCCCACAAAGATGAACAAAGTGCAGAAATCAAGGCAAAAAATGACATTTGCTTTGACAGCTCAATGCTGACACGAGCTGAAAAACCAGAGCCCGCAGCCTCTGTGAGCCCAGCTCCTGGGACCCGAGAGCCCCAGCTGAAGTGTGGTATGACCCAAAACTTGGCGTAGTATGTACATTTCTGGTATTCGTATATTAAAAGAAAATTGAAATGCTCCAATCAAAAGCCTCAAAAGTTGTTTGTTCCTGATATCCATAGTTTCAACAAACACAGCTTGAGGGAGGAGTTGTTATGCTGTACATTCAATGCCTTCGGAGTGAGAAAATACTGAGATATAAAAAATCCTATTTCGGAGAGAAACACGTATCAAAATCATTGGCAACGGGCTGACGCCAGACAAATTAATTTTAAAGAAAACACAATGCTTAATACGTTTAGCCACCAAAATAATATGAAAGACTAATGTGTGGCATCTCAATCCATTTGTATCTTAGATTCAAGACTTGACAAACACAAGTTACAGTCCTCAGTACAGAGGAAAAAAAGACACACACAAGGACATCAGACTAGATAGTTCAGTGTTCCTTTTCTGTCCCTAAGTATCATAGATCAATATCCCGAATTTCCATTATTCAGTGAACGAGCACCATTTTAAAAACATGTTAGTAAAACTTAAAATCCATTAGCCTACTGAAATATTTTACCTGTGTCAAAACTATATACTCCTAGTATATTTGAAAAGTTCACCATTACTACAAGTTTTACGTATGTTGTATATTCAAACTTTTAACACAATATGCTTAAATAATAATTCCAGGAATTAAAAAAAAATACGGAAGAGGGGACTGAGCTCTCCCCTAAACAAAACCAACCCCCAAGAAAACATGTGTAGAGAGAGAAATCTAAAGAAAGGAAGAAGCTATTCATGTCCTAACTCACCTTGACTAATATGGTCATTACTGTAAAAGTGACATTTACTACCTTTGCAAAATCATCTATGGAAACTATCATCTACAAAAAATCTATCATCAGCAAAAAAATCTGATCATCTACCTATAATTGAAACAGTAACTCTATTTCTCTAAGATTAAGAATTGCTCTAGGAAATCTAAGTTGAATCCTGCAAAGCCAGCTTATAAGAGCTTGATATTGTATTTTTATTAGACAATAAACAGCTGGGAAAAAAAGTGAGATTTATGATATCTTCCAAACTAGACGAGATATGACCCTTTTTCTAACTTTCACAGTTTCCCACAAATAATGTCAGAATACATTCCTGCAAATCTCTTGGTTTCTAAGTCTGGATAGTAAGAATACTTAATTTCTGATAATTATTTTTTTACAAATACAAACTCTAGTCTTTTGATAGAATGATAATTAACACAACACGTTCCTTCTGTCTGAGTGGGCTTATATATTTCCTACTGAAACACAGTGAATGCTGGTTACTATAGTTACAGTTTAAATTTAGAACAAATGCATTTCTCTGTAAGTGTGGAATATTCACATGGAAACAGCTCAAATGCAGCTTTCAAATTAAATCTATGTTATTAAAAACACATGAACAGTCTTAAATTTAAACTAGCAGATGAAGTCCCTTGATAGTACCGGTAAGAAATGAAGACTTGAGGCTGTGTAATTGCCTAAATAGGATGGATGCCTTCTGAGAAAATAATTAGCTCAAATGAACACAGTATTCTACTTATTAATCTGTGTTAACATTTAAACTTATTCCAGTCCTGCCTAACTTCCTAAAACATCTGCTTTTAACTTCATTTCTTATTCACTGCGTAAAGAAATTTGGAAATTAACCCTGAGGAGTGGACCTTATTTATGAAATTCATGCTAATTGCATTAGCAGCCATGGACGCATCGCTGCTTTCCACAGGTATAGCAGACAGACAAGGAGCTGCAGAAACATTCTGCATTGCTTTGAGAAGTATATAAATAATGTCATTAAGTGCCATTAATCCTCCAGGCAAACATACCAACAACGTTCATACATGCTCAGCATGCCTGCTGAATACTACAAACACTTCATAATCTGGGGCTGTATTAAGGGTAGCACACAATGTTGCCTCCCGTTACAATTTTCCTGACACCTTCCACAATAAAACTGTTCTCCGTTACTTATGATTTAGCTGAACTGTAAACTTCCAAGCTGAAATTTCATGTGTCTCGGGGTGTTTACATTACTCTTGCTGCCAAAAGTGTCAATGAAATGGGTTAGCTGGTGGAGAAAGGCTAGGATAAAATAAATGGTTTTGCCCAATTTACAATATACTTCATCTCAGGTGCTCTACTGCCTTCACGTCTTGGGTTTGGGACTTGAAATGTGGCAGTGCATTGCTCTGGTGTCAGGAATATACCTCTCTTTTTCCTGGCAGAATCAACCCAATATCTGAATGTCTGAAAAGCTTTGGTTTTTACATGTGCTGGAGAACTCTGTTAGAATTTATCTTGGTTCTCCAAAGATTTAGTCTTTGTTGAGGTGGTTAAGGTGTAGGACTGCAGTCAACTTAGATGTTCCCATAAATTCTCATCTGAGACACTGGTACACTTTTGCCATAGACAGAGCTAAAAACGGAACTAAAATGATGAAGATAAAAAGTATTGAATATCAGTTCTTTTAGCATCATTGATCCATTTCTTAGAAAATGAGGAAAGCACAGATACAATTCCCAAAACTACTTCATGGCTCAAGTCCCATTTTCAAAAGTTCCTGGGGGTGACTGAAACTCAATGAGATTTCAAGAAATGTTCAAAGACACCTACAACTATCATTCAAACGGGACTTGGGAGCTGAAAAGCTCTGAGCCCCACATGGAGCCTAGCACAACTGGTGGGGATTTCACCTCCAGCTTTCCACCCACTCTCCAAGTGTAGCTGCCTGCAGAAGCACTGCTGTGTACAGGGAAATGGTCTAAGACCATCTGAGATCTGGGGCAGTTGGAGTATACCCTGTATACTCGCTTTCTCTTGAAACCGTTCTTGGTAGTAGACACCTCATGGCCTTTTTTTTCCAAAATGGCCAGGATTCATTCTCTTCTTCCCATGTAAAGTTGAAGAAGTGGAGAGGTACACCAAAAATATACCTCAACCTTCAGTGCTTCCTCACTAGCAAGCTCAAGACTTCAGTTCTTTGGCATGCTGTTCTCTTCCTACTCCTCCTGAGGAACTTATTACTGGGTTGCAACACTCACTGCACTGCCATGTCTATCTGCTTTTGTATTTCTGGGCACATGTAACTATTGAAAATGGGCCTCTGGGATTTTTCAAAATGAGACTCAGTTCTTCGTGTGCACTGCAAACAAGAAGAAATCAAGCATAACTCAACCAGACATGAACTGTGATCCTCCATTGTTGGTGGTTAATGGACCACTGGGCATTTTGTCAGTGCCTTTCTAAAAGCACTGATCAGTCTTCACAGCAGAGATGTAAAATATCAAGTGAGACATGCTTTAATCTTCAATAACAATGTTCATCACTGATGTAGAATACAGATGCAAATTGCAATCTGGCGGTGAGAATCAAATAAAATGGTTACAGTAGCCTAATTTGCACAGATTTGTCACTGAGGTGTTTGCAGAATGAAAGTTATTTTCAAATCCAGCATGAGAACTGTAGTAAGGAGAGTTATCAAATAGAAGAATGCATCGTGAAATGGACCCCTGAAAGACCTTGCTATATTTTACATATTTGTTAACGTGTTTCTTCTTGTCTTGCTTTGCCATTTACAGGTCATCCAAATATAATCCACGTTATATTTGTTTTGCCTGCCCATCGAGTGAAAGATAAGCGAAAATATATATTACTATTTATAGTCCAGATATGCAGACTCAGTCCAAGTTTTTTATTGCGTCCATCCTCTGCACTGCTTAGTCTTGTTTGTGTGAGGGCTGAGCTTATCAATAGGTTCCCATTCTCAAAATTATTTTTGAGCATTCCTGAAGTGATATTTTTGCAAGAGAACATGTGTTCTTCAGTAGGAGAGAAGGTGCTCTCGTTCAGCTCTCCACCTTCAGTGACTTGCTTATAGAGTGCTGCTCAGCACCTGGTCAATATTTTATAAAAAGAGTAGACTTAATGCCATTAGGAAGTGAATTCTCATAAAATTGTAGAACAACCTTATTCTGTTTAAAAGGGCTTTTATCCTTCAGCATAAAAGTTTCCCATCATTGCAAGAGAACAGGAAGAAGTTTATACATACACATACATATCAATTTTATTCCATATTTATTTTTTCCAATTAGATTACTAAGCGTAGTCAGGTAACTTATTTTAGACAAAGCTTACATGATTATGCCATGTTAAAAAGTTTTATCATCTAAGGATTAAAGTCTTAAGGGATGTTTAGAAAGGTAGACAATTTATAGGAAACCATTAAAGATAAAACTCACTTGAGTGGATAAACATGCCCTTCTGCCAAGCTGAGCAGAATAACAAATTTAAGTTGGCTTTTTGCCCACGGGGACTTCTGTGCTGGGAAAATCTCTTGTTCCTTGTCCTTAAATGTTTGTGAAACATTGGTTTTTATGTACTTTTCCCCCCATTTCGTTCTGAAAGGAGGGCGTGGTTACATGTATTTGTGGGGAGAATGTTGTCTATTTGAGAAGACAAGTATCAGGCTGGTACCATCATACACCTTCAGATGGCAATAACAGAGATACAAGGTGCATAACATTTCGTAGTCAGATGGACTTAAACTACCTGAAAATGGAAATCTTAGAATGATGTCCAGTCTGAGAGCAGTTTTGTGGCTGCACATCTTAAAGTCATCAGAAAGATTAGTGTAGATATTTCAGTGTTTTAGGACCAAATCCTTGTTGGCTACAGGGG
This sequence comes from Dromas ardeola, assembly GCA_013398915.1. Lineage (NCBI taxonomy): Eukaryota > Metazoa > Chordata > Aves > Charadriiformes > Dromadidae > Dromas > Dromas ardeola. The sequence continues at coordinate 1,834 of VYZM01022776.1, read as the reverse complement.
GAACAGAAGGAAAATTGGTGAGAATTTACGCTTGGCCATTCTGGGGCAATCTGTGAGACACTGCAGACTCAACTACTTTCAGACCCGCAGCCCCAAGTCAAGCATATATACACACGTAATAGAAAATACTGAAGCCTGGCATTCGTGACGCGGGAGGCTGCTGTTGTGTGAGGCTTGCAAGGTAGGAGCTTTTCTGTGTACAGAGACTCAGCAAAGCAAAAGTGAAAAGAACCGGAGGTGTAAAATCAGTGCTACAGCAAACTAAAATTTCTTTACTGCTGAATTAGAGCATCTGTCTAGGAATTTAATACAATATAACGTATGCACATTGGTTTCATGCTTTTTGTTGATTCGCTTTAACTAATGTGAGTGTTTCCGTGGGGAGGGAACCTTAGACATAGACATTGGTACTACAGGAAACTGAATTTGTTTTGTTTATCCGGACAATAGGAAGGACAACGAGGGAAATAAAAAATCTTGTGATCAGAAACCCAGCATATGTAGAAATTTGAATCGAAATCTGTACACCTAAATGTAACAAAAATCTAGTGTCACTCTAATTCTGTTGGTTATTCTAGTACAAAATAGTAATTTTTGATGATAGGGGAGCAATTCGCATGGGTAAACACAGTACACAGATCACACCACTGGCTGCCTGAGAGGTTGGTAGAGGACTGGTAGTTAGGTCCCCTCACCTCAGACACCCTGCCCAGCATAATAGCTGTGCCCTGCTCTCACCTCAGACAGAGCCTGGATAAATCTTTCTGGTGGATGTGAAACCATATAATATATCATAACAACTATAACAACAATACATAATAACAACCATTTAGTGAGTGTTAAACCACAACTGAAGTATCTTGCAGCCTCTTACGCTGAGGTCCTACTGTTCCCAACGTCACTATGATATAATATCATAACAACTTTATAGCATTATATTTGTTTTCTACCGAACTGGCTCAGTCCATGGTCGAGAACAACAGCTGTAATCAGACAATAAATACATACTGCCAAATGAACAAAATGTTGGTTTCAGATGTAGAAACGGTTGCAATGATATTTTAGTGCTACAAATTACTAAGCATTTAGTTTTTGTTAACCCCCACTGAGGCCACCGGCTCACCAATTCATGAGATTTGGTCCTTGCACAGATCAGTGGAGAAACACAGGGCCACCCTCATTTCTTTGTGCTGCCTCTTTCAGTAACCCTCCTCTAGCTGCAGTGCTACCCTCCAAAATTCCCTCTTAAAGCCTGACTTTACAATTTAAAAATCAACAAGGCAACACATCCACACATTGGCAGCAGCTCTGAAATCTAATGACAAATAACTTTCAAACTCTGTTGAATCACTAAGAGGTAAAGTCTGGTAATGTATCCAACACCCTGGAGAAAATAATGAGTGGCAGCTCCCCTATAATTATAAATTATCATTTCTTCTGGTACATCACATATATCATAGAGGAGAAAAAGAGTATGGAGTCTTGATTTGTCATTCAAAATTTCTCTTATCAGCTCATGCTAATGTGTCACTGTGCGAAGGGTCTCCCGTAAAAAGATGTAAAAAAATATGCAAAACCAAATACTCAGAAAGCAATTACCATTACACAGCACCTTAAATAAGTAATATAATGTACTTGTTATGGTTTTGTGTGCATATATACATATATTTGTATACATACATATAAATATATATGTATACACCAAAATAAAATTGAGGCTGTCACTGGCTTTCAGAGCTATTCCATAATGATTCCAATTATGAAAAATGCAGGAATTATATATTATATTTTATATATATATAAATATAATATTATATATTTTTATATATAATAT
>VYZM01022732.1:168-50116 GCA_013398915.1 Dromas ardeola | reverse complement strand
CTGTGTTCTCACCCAACAAAGCTGTTGTCCTTCTCTCCTCTGTGAGTGAGCCGACGGGCTCCTGGCAAAGCTGACTTTAGCCCTTCATTGGTGTGCAGCGCCCAACTACGGTAGCGCCTTCGACATCGTTCCTCCCATGCTACCTGTAAGAATCATAGAATGAATCATAGAATCATCATGGACCTGTTGGAGCGGGGCCAGAGGAGGCCCCGGAGATGCTGGGAGGGCTGGAGCCCCTCTGCTGGGAGGACAGGCTGGGAGAGCTGGGGGGGTTCAGCCTGGAGAAGAGAAGGCTCCGGGGAGACCTTCCAGCCCCTGCCAGGCCCTCAAGGGGCTCCAGGAAAGCTGGGGAGGGACTCTGGGTCAGGGAGGGGAGCCGTGGGATGAGGGGGGACGGTTTGACACTGGAAGAGGGGAGATTGAGATGAGATCTGAGGCAGAACTTCTTTGCTGTGAGGGCGGTGAGCCCCTGGCCCAGGTTGCCCGGAGCCGCTGTGGCTGCCCCATCCCTGGAGGGGTTCAAGGCCAGGTTGGACGGGGCTTGGGGCAACCTGGGCTGGTGGGAGGTGTCCCTGCCTGTGGCAAGGGTGTTGGAATGAGATGATCTTTAAGGTCCCTTCCCACCCAAACCATTCTGTGATTCGATGATCATGAAGGAAAGCTGTGTATTTTCCTGGCTTTCCTCTTTCTGTTTAATCTACGCTCTGAGACAGGCCTTGTATCTAACATCCTTTCTCCCTAGCTTTATCACAGTGTTTTGTTTTTGTTCTCCTGAGCACCATCTTCTTTTGCAGATGGAGAGTTCAGGTCAGCAGCTTCTAACCTTAGTGACTGACTCTGGCAATTTAAAGAGAATTCATGCCTCCACTCTTTTGTGCAGTACCCACTGGTGTAACGTGTGCAGATACCTACCGCACATCTGGAAAAAAGAAAATATTTTTTGGGGGGTTTTGAATTGGACCTGGGTTTCTGTGCTTGATATAAATCCCTTTAATGTTTGGCCATACAGCTGTTCAGCAAGGGTAGGAGAACATAGGGTATTAGTGTAAATCTTAGTGCTAGGTGTAAGTACACTTCTGTGTACTTCCTCATCTGTGTCGAAACGTCACTGTAAAAATTGCAGCTCAGACTACAAGATGTAAAAAGAAGCTCTTAACCAGGCCTTGGGTAATTGGAAATGAAAAAAAGTATATTTGGGGGACAAGTGAGTGTCAAGACACAGTTGTTGCCTAAAAGCTTTTTGGGCTTCAACTTGGGATTTTGCTTAACTGTTTTGGGGGTGTGTGTAACAGTCACTTTATTACGTCTCTTAACATCGCATACCTTGACTATTGAAGGTCGTATTTATTTTGCTGCCGTGGCTGTAGTGTAATTCTGCGCTGCTGGGCAAATTCTCGCCTGGATCACATGGCGTTTGTTGCTTTCTGAGTTTGCTGGGAAGGTTTATTTCAATTCTCAAAGTTAAAAATAGTCAATGTCTTAGTTAAGAAGTCAGCGGCTATATGGTGGCTCTTGCTCCGGAGAGCTTGTGCTTTTAGTGATCAGCGATTTTTAGTAATTAGTATTACTTCTTGGTCTAACTGCAGTTTTTGAGCCTTCAAGCAGAGTATCATCAGGTTTAGTAGCAAGTGCGCACGGGCAGAGTTTGGAATCGTTTTTGAACAGTCAGACCAATTTAGGCCAGTAGGTATTTGTTTCTGGAGTACATAAGCCATTTGTAGCACATGTGCACTGGAAGGCAAACAAGTTTTGTTTTCCTAAATTCTGAACCAAATCTCTGGTTCTGGTAGCTGTGAACACCACTTGACGACTGTTGGTGTGTCAGGGCGTGTCAGACTTGTGTCTCCGCGGTGGAATTTAGCAGATCTCGGGGTACAACTGGATTTTCTGTGTGGTGCTGAATTCCGGGTGTTTAACAGCCCAAAGATGTCTTATTGTTTCCTTAGTTCTTCTGAGAGTAATTGCTTAATGAGGAAGCCTGGTGGGAAGGTGTCCTGTGCAAGCGGTGTCAGTTGAAAGGGAGACTCTACGATAGTATCTTTTAAAAAGATGCCCATCTGTGAAGGAAAATTCTTGAACTGGGTTAAGACGTCTGTCCACTTAGTTGTTCTCTGCCTAACTACAGCAAAGCGATTGAGTAATCTGTCTCAAAATGTCATCTCAACTTGCCACCAGTAGCTACAATTTTCAGACTTTCTCATGTTTTGCTGTGCTGCAAGGGTGAGGGCAGCAATGGCAATCCAGGAAGGGGACAGGCAGCCTGGAAAGGTGCTTTGCCGGGTGGTACCTGCTGTGATACATCCCACAGTGGTAGCTGCACAACTTGGGCTGGTTTTGCAGCCGGAAGAGGAGGGTTTCAGGAAAAACCTCAGATGGAGTCTTTGACCTGTAGCAACAAGGAAATACTATTTCCAAAGCATTTGTGTACACAGTAGATGACATCGAAGGCGACTGGCTTATTGGCTGAATCTCTCCTCATATTTAAAAAAAATAACAATACTTGGTAACTTGTTAGCTCTGATTCATGTTTCTGTGTTTACACTGAGCTCCACCAAGAACCTGAGATAGCCAAGCATGTAAAATGTACCGTAGTACTGGTGGCTGTCAGCAGGGACTGGTTTCGTCTTTCTAGTCTTTATAGGAAAAGACGGGTCTCAATGGAACTGGCCCATGCATGTAAAAGATGAGTGGGGGGGAAGTGTTTTAATGCTATAAAACCAAAGGCTTGTCTGCATATGTAAGTGAAGATATAATAATAGTGGATTTCTACTTCACGTTAGTAACTTATGTTCGCTTACTTTCATCTTTACACGTTTTAAGGACTGATTAGGCATGATCCATGATGGCAGTTTGGATATAATTTACTGTATGTGTAATTCGGTATACTCTCTTTAACATTTAACTTTGAATCACTTCAATCTAATATTTCCTGCTAAAACAGCAGTTAAGCTTTTGGATGTGATGAGGTGCCTGGGTGAATGATTTCATTACCCTGTCTAGAGGTACTATAAATAATCCAGATGGCTGTTCTGCAAGAATCCCTAAGTCATCGTAACCTCCCTGGAGAGAGCAGGGGCCTTGTCCTCAAATGCTGTGTTGCTGTTTTCAGGTAGAGAGGGAATAAACTATAGAAGACTTAGTCTATCACAAACCGTTTTCATTTTTAATAGCTCTTCAGTAATCCTCTGGTGCAGAAATAACTTTTATGGTATCTTGTTTTTGGAGAAATTGTGGTGACTTTTTAGTTACTCTATGGCTACTCGGCAGTTGGGTCAGGTCTGTTGGTGGTAGCTGTTCCTCTGGGCACTGGTGTTACTCCCTGGGGCTCTTAAGCACTGAGTACCGGGGGCTTCTCTTAACGGGCTGCTGCCTGTCTCCCCTCTCCCCAAACACTGCTGACTTTAGTAGCTTCTCTGCTGCCACTCATGTTACCAGCAAATTTTCTTTAAAAATGTTAGTGTAAGTAGCTTCCAGTCAATGCATACTTGAGAACTTAATTTTCTTTAGTAATTTTTTTATTGGCATTCAACATGTCAAGTTGATGACAGCCTGAAGTGGACCGTCGAAAAACGGTGTGTGGGAGCTGTGCGGACGCGCTTTGTGAAGCTGTTCGGGGTCGGCAGTTAAAGTGCTGGCCTTTGCTGCCTGGGCAGGAGCAGGTAGGGAGGGCTGTTCCTGCAAGGATGTCTGTCTAAAAAATTTGAATGTCAAAACTGAACTCAAGCGTATAATTGCTATTGTTTGACTAAGTAAAATGCAAATTAAGATGAGTCACAAAAAATGTTTTCCCATGAAATCTGACTACCTCTAGTAATGCGCTCAGGAGAACAAAGCGTAGGTAATCAGCGTGAGATTCCCTCTAAAAGCTGTTGATGCAGGTAAAGCTTTCATGGCTCTTAACCCATACCGAAGATGCATTTGTGTTCTTTATTTCTGGTCTTCACTCACGCTGACTGCAACTCCAAAATCCAGAGGGAGGGAGAAAAAGCAGTATGATTTTTGAGGCTTGATCACCTCTATCATTTTGTTCTGAACACGGGAAGGTCTTGATGCCAAAGCTGTACTGTTTTAAATGCAAAGGTATATGAAAAATAATTTCTGATGAGATTCTTTTTTTCTCAGGTTGGTTTTTTTTTATTTCCTTGGACTTTATTAGAAGTGATTTTGAGTTGCTAAGTACTTTGTTCGGAATCATTGTGTATGGGTACATTTAAGCAGTGAAATTTTTTAAAATCAGTCCCTGGATATCAAAAATAGTAAATATAACAAGTTTCTTCATACATCTTGTGAGGAATTGTCTGCCCGTGATTCTGATATATTAATACTGGGAAGAAAGGAGTCCCAGATAGAGAATGGGGAGGAACTCAGTAGATTGTGGGAAAACAAACTAGGCAGAAATTAAGTTAATTAAGTTTTGAATTGTGAAAATGCTTTTAGTTGTTTGGTGGCTGTAATCAAGTTGGAAACAAGTAGTTTCTGGGGTCCAAAAGAGGAGCATTACTACAGCAGTTGGAAGTACCGGCTTGCTTTTTCCTTACATACCTTTTCTGTCTCATCGATACCTTGTTGGCTTGTGGGAGCAGCAAACAACTTTGAGTTCTGTTTGTATTGTGCCCAGGCGGTGGGTTCAGTCCGTATCTGACTCCTGGCATGGAGCAGGTGAATTAGGGGAAAAAATAAAAAATCCCAATAAATCACCCCACCCCAACTCCTGCTCAGCCATTCCATGACATGGGGTCTAGAAATCATCAGGCAGCAAGAGATGCAAAAATCACTTCTCCATAAAGGTAAAACTTATAAGCTGTAAAACTTGCTGTCACGGGAAGTTCTGGAGGGGAAAATATAAGTGGGTTCAGAATGAAAGTAGAAAATTGAAGTGGGTCCATCGGTGCTGTTGGACGTGATGCTCTGGATGCGGTCTCGGGCTTGGGAATCCCCTCAGCTCTTGGTGCCTGGAGGGAGTGGTTCTCCTCACCCCTGTCTGCTGGGACGGCCAGGAGAGGGGTTACAGAGCGAACTGGACTTACGGTGTGATACGGTATGATTGAGGGTGTTGTGGGTTTTGTTAATCTAGGGCCGTGGACAACGAGCAGCAGTTCTGCCTGTGTGTGCCTCGCAGCGCTGATGAGGAGCGTGTGGATGGCTGTACGGAGAAGAGCTGAGGAACTGAGCCGGCTGGAAACTTTTTTTTTTAAGTGTAGCTATTTTTTCAGCTGAGCTGAATCAGTTCCCCAATCTGGCTTCTTATGTTACCATATAAATCTGTACTGGCAGAGCACGTAGGGCATCTGGGGACGTGGAAACACTGGAATAGGTGGCACTCGTACCAAAAATTCACTTTTAGGGTTGTGGTTCCATGATAGAAAGCGCTTGGCAGCAGTGCCAGTGCCTGGTGTTCCCTCCTCCCTGCCCCCAGTATGAGACAAACCGTAAACTGGGCTTGCTCCTCTCCCTGTGCTGCTGCTGTCACTGCCTCGGGGAAGGTGAAGGCTGAGAACGCAGCCAAACTCCTTCCTCAGGCACATACCTGTGCGGTGGCAGCACAGGACATGTAGCCCTGCTGCTCCCTTTTCTGTTTGTCCTTGCACTGACATGCTATTTCTGTTCAGCTGAAACTAATAGGCAGCTGTTGCCTAAATGTGCTAAGCATGATCAGAAGACATGGAGAGGAATGGGAAGGAGCATGTGGGAAGGAGCCGCAGTTAAGCCAGCACTGTGTCCAGGAGGAGACTGAACTGTCGCTTCAACAGTAAGTGGCAAGGATAAAGAGTGGATGAAGTCGCTAACGTTTTCTGGGGTGAAGTGTGTTCCTGCTTCGGAGTGCAGGCCTGTAGCTTCTTGTGACAGGCTGTCTGTATAATCTGTGCTCTGTTCTTGAATTTTACAAGACCAAATGAAATGCCTGTTGACATTGGTAGAAAACTTGCTCAGGAACCACTAAGCAGGAATGGAGCCTTCATTTGAGGGTCACGGAGATGCTGGGAGGGCTGGAGCCCCTCTGCTGGGAGGACAGGCTGAGAGAGCTGGGGGGGTTCAGCCTGGAGAAGAGAAGGCTCCGGGGAGACCTTCCAGCCCCTGCCAGGCCCTCAAGGGGCTCCAGGAAAGCTGGGGAGGGACTCTGGGTCAGGGAGGGGAGCCATGGGACGAGGGGGAAGGGTTTTAAACTGGAAGAGGGGAGATTGAGATGAGATATAAGGAAGAAATGTTTCACAGTGAGGGTGGGGAGCCCCTGGCCCAGGTTGCCCAGAGCAGCTGTGGCTGCCCCAAACCTGGAGGGGTTCAAGGCCAGGTTGGACGGGGCTTGGGGCAACCTGGGCTGGTGGGAGGTGTCCCTGCCCAGGGCAGGAGTTGGAACCAGATGATCTTTAAGGTCGCTTCCAACCTAAACCGTTCTTTGATTTTAGAAGTGTGTGGTGCAGAGAAGTGATTTCCTCCTGACTTCTTGATTTACGTCTTTAGAAAGAATATCTGTTGCTTCTCTATCCTGAGAAAATTCTTAATCTTTTCTACCCATGAAGTTAATACTGGTATTTAATTAGAGAACCCGTTGAGAGTCTATTCATAAATACTTCATCAGGAGATAGAAAAGAAGTAATCCGAACTTGAAGAGATTTTTTCGGCGTGTGCTAAACAGATGTAGCTGCTTCTAGTCCAGCGGTGCTGTGTGTGTGGGGTTGTGTCTTGGCAGGCCACGCTGGCTGTACCTGCTCCTGCAGCCCTCGGGACCAGGGTGTGGGCCACTTCCACTGCTTGGGTGGCAACGGCTTGCTCTTGTCCTCCTCCTCTCTGGAGTGGTGGAAGGGCAGCGTGTTCTTGCTTGTTAGCGGCATCGTGGAGGGAAGAGCAGGAGAATCTTGGGAAGGATGGTGGCTCCTGCCAGGAAACTTCATCCTGCCTGCGGTTGAGAAATGCCTGGGAAAGACATTGGATGAGAGCAGGTTGCACGGATTCCCCTGGCAGTGGTGGCCGGCGCCTGTTTTGCTGTGTGACCTTCTGATGACACATGGAGAAGGGTTTCAGCTGGTGTTGGTTTTGTGTAACCCTTGCTGAGGGGGGAAGGTTCTTCAGAAACACTTTGTGAAAAACAGGCTTGTCAAATTCCCTGTGCTTTGGGAATTCCCTGTCTGGCCCTGGGGTAACAGGAAAGAGACCAAAGCCGCTGCTGCATGTTCAGTGTTTTGCTATGACTTAACTGTGTGGGCCTTTCTTTTTTGCGTGGGTTTAACTAGAAGTCTTGTGTGGGTTTAACTAGAAGTCTCTGCATGTTTTTGTTCTTTTCTGTAGCTAAAACAACTCAAAGCTTTCTTTCCCACTGGAATTGTGACTGTTGTATACTGTGTAACCTGGGGAAATACCTGTTTGTGTCTTGTATTTCCAAAATCTGACTTAACGCTCCCTGAGAGAGGTCTGCTTTCTTGATTACCATTAAGTATGGAATACCTATGCTGACATCCATACCTGTACAGCTTTTTCCTCAAGGATGCTTTTCAAACTGGTGTTCTTTCATATTTTGACTACTGATTAGCTCCACAGATACCAGATATGCTGAAGCAGTTTTTGGACAGGGGACAGTGCTGGAAACAGCATCTTCCCGATAATGTGGGTCTGGTGTGGCATGATGCTTTATGAACTGGGAATTCCTTTAGTACTGCAGTCCATCAGGGCTGTGATCAACATCATAGAATGGTTTGGGTGGGAAGGGACCTTAAAGGCCATCTAGCCCAATGCCCTGCCATGAGCAGGGACATCTTCAGCTAGACCAGGTTGCTCAGAGCCCCGTCCGACCTGGCCTGGGATGTTTCCAGGGATGGGGCAGCCACAGCTGCTCTGGGCAACCTGGGCCAGGGGCTCACCGCCCTCACTGTGAAAAATTTCTTCCTCAGATCTCATGTTAATCTCCCCTCTTCCAGTTTGAAACCATCACCCCTTGTCCCGTGGCTCCCCTCCCTGACCCAGAGTCCCTCCCCAGCTTTCCTGGAGCCCCTTGAGGGCCTGGCAGGGGCTGGAAGGTCTCCCCGGAGCCTTCTCTTCTCCAGGCTGACCCCCCCCAGCTCTCTCAGCCTGTCCTCCCAGCAGAGGGGCTCCAGCCCTCCCAGCATCTCCGGGGCCTCCTCTGGCCCCGCTCCAACAGCTCCGTGTCTCTTCTGTGCTGAGGCCCCAGCGCTGGAGGCAGCACTGCAGGGGGGTCTCCCCCGAGCGGAGCAGAGGGGCAGAATCCCCCCCCGGCCCTGCTGCCCACGCTGCTGGGGATGCAGCCCAGGCTGCGGGGGCGTTCTGGGCTGCCAGCGCACGGTGCCGGCTCATGGCCAGCGTTTCCCCCCCCAGCACCCCCACGCCCTTCTCTCAGGGCTGCTCTCCATCCCTCCATCCCCAGCCGGGGCTGGCACCGGGGGTTGCCCCGACCCGGGGGCAGGATCCTGCACTGGGCCTGGTTGAACCCCATGATGTTCACAGGGACCCACTTCTCCAGCCTGTCCAGGTCCCTCTGGATGGCATCCCGTCCCTCAGGCGTGTCACGGCCCCACTCAGCGTGGTGTTGTCTGCAACTCTGCTGAGGGTGCCTTCGATCCCACTGCCTGTGTCATTGATGAAGGTGTCATCCTCAGTGGGAGGCTGTCTTGGCCCAAGATCTGAGCTTCCAAACACTTGAAAGTTGTGGTTATGAAGATGGGTAGTACTGTAGTAACTTCAGGTGTTTACCCATTTTAGGTCAGGGCACCACTAGCTTGCCTTTCTTCTGATTTACGAGGCTGTCAGAAGGTTCATTAAAGCTGGTCTTGTCAAATTGTGTCATCTGTGGCTTATGAGATCAAACTCTTGTGTCTGTTTCATGGCAACGTGCACTGAACAGTATGCACCTGGTCCCCAAGAAAAAGTCATTCTGCACTCTGAGATGGTTGTGTCTTAACTTGGTCTCACCACCATTTTAGTCTTCTAGAGTAAAGGTGATTCTACGTTTTGGTTCAGATGTTCAGTTACTAACTTCAGGCATCTGGACATATGAATGAACCTATTGATGTCTGACCTGTTGATGTGCCAAGTGTTGTCTCTCCTGCTCTTCTAACGCCAGGCGTGGTACCTGTTCTTTCTCACCACCAAATCTCCCTGGCAGCTGACTTCCCTGCGGGTAACTAACTAACTTGATTACAGTTAAACTTTCTTACTATTGCAGATTTATAGTAAATGTCTGAACTTCGACAACTAAATAAGTTGAAAATGTTGCTAGCAGTATCTAGATGTTTCCAGTTCCTTAGGTAGCAATCTTAATTTCACACCTCCCAAGGCTTGCTGCAGTCTGTGTCTTACCCTCTTCCCTTTCTCTTCTGAAACGGCATTCCTCTAGCAGAACTAGCTTGTTAAAAGCTGAGCTGTCAGCATGGGCTAGCTGTCGAGGCTCCTGCTGTAATTGGGACGAAGGAAAATAAGAAACTCCATCCATCTGAATGTGGCAGTACGTACGCACGCCTCTCACTTTGGAGGAAGCTTAGATGTGCAGCTTAAATATAGCTGTCTAATTGTTGGTTAAATGAATCCCACCAACGCTCCTGTTTCATTAAGCATGCTGTGAAATGCTTTCATCTCAACGTAACTTTTTGATCTTGGCAGTAAACATCAAAATGGTTTTTTTATTTTTTTTTTTAGCTACTCCAGTTTCTGGTGAAAACAAAGATCCTACTGGCTAGTTCTTTGGGTTTGGTTCTTAATGTTGGTATGTCAGGGACAGCATGAAATGTCAGGGACCAGAAATGTGGGTTCTCTGGAGAGTCTGCTGCTTCTCATTCCTACTTCAGTGAGCAGGACTGGTGCACAGAAATGCTGGTGATTTGTGTGGAAGGGGGCTCAGAAACTCCACCTGCGAGTGTTAGACTGCTAGTGTCTGCTTGGTCATGGTGGCCGTGTGCCACAGGGCATGTGTCCCAGCGTGCCTGAGACCTTGACCCAGCTGGAGAACCAGGAGGATGCGGTTGCCCGGGTTCTGGTCCCGGGTGATCGCTGCTGCTGAGGATGAGAAGCACTGGACACAAGTCACAACAGGGAAAACTCAACCTGAGTGTTGCGGAAAAATTGTGCTGAAGGTGGTCTGTGACTGGAACAGAAATGCAGAAGATAATGGGATTGCTGTCCTTGGGGTAATGACAGTGTTTCTGGAAGGGACCCCAGGCAACCTGGGTTACGTGGCCCTGCTGTGGGGTGTTACGGCGCACGCTCCATGCTCCACGGCCTGCCTTATTAGTCTTGCTGTTGGCCCTGGGTGCCAGGACAGGACCTGGGCTGGAGGTCCCAGTTCCCTGTGTGTGTCAGAGCTGCTGCTGGATCGGATCAAAAGCAGGACAGTCTGGCGAGATTCCTGCTGGAAGTCTCCTTTTGATATTCAGAGGGTTAGATAATGGCCACCACCTTTGTAAAGAGCTTCTGACAAAGTGGTTTCTGAAGAGGTAGAAGAAACAACTGATAAAGAAGGCATGTGATGTCTTGCTCAGAGCAAGTTCAGGTGCTCCTCACCGAGCTTTTGCAGGAGCTTCAGTGCAACTCCGAGCAGGCTCCTCTTTGGGCAGAGCTGCTGTCAGCATTGTGGTTTCTCACCCTGTAACTCAGTGCTGCTGGTCCAGCTAGTGGTAAAACTCGTCTTTAACCTCAGTTCTTTCTGTATAAACCCTGATGTCATTTTCTGACCTAGTCCCTTTTGGAATCGTAGTCAGATGCTTTGCTGCAGAGAGATGTGGGGTACAGGGAGCTGGAGCAGGTCCTTTGCGGAGGTGGGATGGATGACTGTGACCACTCCTGGCTCTGCAGTGCGAAAGGAAACGGCTTTATTCCATGAGGACTGAGACCAGGAGTCTCTGTGGTTGCCTTGCAAGTGAGCCTTCGCTCTTATCGTCCTGAGGCCTTTTCACGGGAGTTGTGAGTTGGCAAGGTGCTGGCTTGAGGCTTTTTTCTCCTTGCAGGTGTGGCGCAGCGAACCTCACTGCAGTGTATAGCAAACGAAAGAATCCAAACAAGTGTTGCGACCTCCAGTGCCACCTGGGGACAGGCTGGGGTTTTGGGGCAGCAATAACTTTTGATCCTAGGCGTGTCACGTGGCACGCTTCCAATTTTTTCCACCCTTCCAAGGTACATAATTGCTGTTTCTCAGGCTCTTTTAATGTGTTTTATTTGAGTGTCGCAGTATTGGTAATAGCTAAAAAAGGTGTCAAGACTTACTGACAAATGTGATGCTTCTGGGCAGTATTGTAGCAATAGGCCTTTTTTTTTCTTTTCATTTTTACTTCAAACTCTTTTCCTGCTAATTAGCTTGACAACACTGCCTTTCATCTTCTCACTCGCTGGAGAATGTAAAGAGGTTGGGTGGAGACATCTGGTTTTAAAATACTTGATCTCCTCCAAGAGTAGGGAGTTGGGGGAAGTGTCATGGTCACTCTGTGCCGTGTAGCTCCAGGTGTGGAAATTGTCTTATAGATTCCTAGAGCTTGGTTTAAACCAAAGAGAAATACCTGCTGCCATGCTCTGACTCTGTGAAGTCTCTGTGTTTCTTGATGCTGAAGGGTTCATAAATTAAAGCTTTTTATGAAACTTGGGTATTGGAGTATATGTATAAGTTGATATTCAGGAACTGAAAACATCCTAAATCACATGGCAACTGCTTCAGTTAAACCCGTATTGAATAGCGCAAGCAATGGAGCTTCAGAGTTGCACGTACTCTATTTAACACTGGACACAATGCCATTCTTTGGAGTCTGGGTAGGAAATAATAGGTGTGTCCTTAACCAGCAATTCCGCAGTGAAAATTTTGCATAGAAAGAGCTGGGTCACAGCTTATCTCCAGCCCTCTGTTAACCGGGAGTGATGCCTCTCTGCTGCAGTGCTCGCTGCTGTAGTAATGCCAGTGCATGTTAGTGCAATTAGAGCTTCACTTGCTGCTGTGCTGTAGTCTAGGTAGCTCAAGTTAGGGTTCTTTCATAAATAACAGCAATATTTTCTGTTTCTCATGAAAGAAACCTGGTTTTCCAGCAATAAGTAGTCACTTAAAAGGACGTGCCGCCTTTTCCATGTGTTGGAAGAGCCAGCTGGTAGACTGTTCCACCAGAGAAAACATTTAAACTTTTAAGTGCAGTAAGTACCTGGCCCTCCTAAAGCTGTACCAACTTACCATCTCTGAAAAACTTAAGACCTGCAGTGAAGCCTGTAAAGCATTACAAGCTTTAATTTCTCAAATATTGATTGTGACTGCATCATGCAAATAAATGTCAACATCCCTTTGGAAAAGTTTGGGGAATCTCTGACTCCTCGGTTTTGCTGTTGGGAGTTTGAAATCCTGTGTTGTACCCGGGGGGTGTTTCAGGGCGTTTTATCCCTCATCTGCTGGTGTGGCTGAAAATAATCAAAGGTAGGTCTGTGGGTTCCGTTGAAAGTGTACGTTCCAGCAAGGTGTCTGGTATGAAAACGTAAGTGATGGGCTCTCCTTTTTTCTGGTAGCTCCAGCAGTAAGGAGTTTTAATTATTGAAACAAGAAGTGTGCGCTTTGAGTTTCTGTGCTGCAGTAAGTCATCGTTACGGAAGTTGGGAAGGCAGAGAGCTTCTGGGCTCTTCTTCAGCTTCTAACTATTTATTGACTGTCTGAATCTTTTTCATGACCTCCAAGACAAAGTACCCGTCTCTGTCAAAGCTAATGCATTTCCTGAATGAAACTGCTTCCCTTTGTTTACGTGTTTTCTGTCTTGCCAATCTGCTGAGTATAAAATAGCCAGGGTAAGTGTTAACTTGAATTTTATTTTTATGTAGCTTGAGGACAAAATTACTGCTACAGAAAGTAGTGACAAATTTTCGGTTTCCTAAATAGCAGTTTGTGCGAAAGCAGATTCATGTACCGTATTTATTTTCTAGCTGAGAAATACAAGTAGGCTAAGACATGCATGAGAACCGATTTCATCGTCTGTAATTGAACTTGAACACACTTGGAGCACATGCTTGGTGGTTTAGAGTAGAATTCCAATTAGTTGTGAATTTTTATGTGGACTGTCGGCTTGCTGGAGTCCAGACCTTTTCCTGCTGTGATTTTTAGGTATGGGACCTAATGGGCCTCGGTGACAGAGGGGTTCAGAGGGGGAGGTATGGCTGCTGCATGTGACACCCTCTCGGAAGACACGCGTGGCGAAGGTCCTGGCACAGCTCTGCTGCCTGGGCTAGAAGTTTATTGAGTATATTGGAAAATGAAAGGTGTAATGGCAGAGAATTAAATCAGCCCTCAAACCTGGAATTAACTGACACTAAGCAGAGATTATTGCTGCATGGGAAGAACTCTGAAGTGAGTGCTATTTCTTGCTAGAGCTTCATTTCCTTCCCCCCCCTCTCTCCCTTACTACCTTGTGAATAAAAACCTTATTGTCTCTCTTGTCTCTTGGTATGCATAAAAAAATCACTAAAATAGTTCCTTTGTTCATTTTCTTTTGTTTTGTTTGTGGGAGCCTTGTGTAAGGTTTAGCTGCTGGAATAACAAGATGATAAAGTTTCTTTTTTCTGGAAGAAGTAACTGCTTGTGTTGAAACAGTGCGTGGTTTCGTAGAGCTCAGTGGCAGCGTAGGTGGTGTCAACAGGAAGCTTTAGTTTTCTTTCTGAGCAGAGATTTTTTTACATGTAAATTTGAGCTGTACTTTCACATGGCTTCTGAAACCCCTCCCCTGGAAGGGGTAGGGTTGAGTGAAGAGAGATCCCGCGGGACCCTCACCGGATGATCTGCCTGCTTTCTGTGGCCGCCTCGGATGTCCCCGCACAGCACGCTGTATCGAGGTTGCCTACCCCTCAGTGTTACAGGCCTATATAGTTAGACCTCATTAGACAAAAGTGCTTATGAATGCGATGAAGGCGGCTGGGGAGGAGAGGATGAGTGGGTTTCATAACTGGTTCTGGCCTGAGAAATGGCTTCTGTCCATGTTGTATGTGCCCAAAGTGAACTTTCATCATTGGGATCTCAATTTTAGTCTGCTTGGCGTGAATGTGGAGTAGACTCACCCAGTAGACTGCACCCAACATTCACAGCAGCTGTGCTTTGAACATGTCTACGGAATTGATGCTTAAGTTAAACGTGCCAGGTTCTGAGCTGTTGGAAATGGCTGTCACTTGATACCCAGAACCCAGTGTCTGCATCCGTTTTATTGGGAAATGGTCCTTGCCCTGGCTATCTCCTGAACTTTGCCCAGGCCCTGATATGGAGAGTGTTAGCTCTCAAATCGAACCCATGAGATCAAACCTGCGCCACGAATGCCTCGCCCACTGGCTGAAGTTCTGGTCCCGGGATCTTCCCTCACCACCAGCTGACCCGCGGCTGGATGTGGCCATGGCGTGCTGTTTAATGCCCTGGGGGGTTCACGGGCATAGCTCCGGCAGGTGAAGAACGCGCCCAAAGTCCCCAACCCTCTTGCTTTGGTAGAGGTAGAAAACCTTGTTGTTTTTTTGTTCTGCCTCAGCCGTCTCTGTCAATTTAAATCGCCGGTGGTGCATTTGTTAGTCACCCAAAAGTGTGGCTTGAGTTGCTGAGGCATGAATGCCTCTGCTGTTGTCACTCCCTCTGGACACGGAGGAGGACGTGATGCCTCGTGAGGAAAGGTTACGAGAAACTGGGTTGTTTTGAGCTCTTGCGGATGTAGCTTTAGTTCATTAAAACACCTTTCCTTACAGACCTCCAGTCAGGCACCTCTAATTAATGTTTTTAAGCTCATGTTTCTTAATTCCTCCCTTGGCAGAGTAATTATTTTCACTTTACAGGGAAGTTGTATTTTCTAATAATCTTTGCAAAGAAACTTAATTACTGCCTTCTTAGTTTACAGATGAGTATTTAAATGTATGCAGTACATGGAGTAAGGGAGCTGGAACTTGAGATATACGTAAAATTTGTAGTTAATTGCTGTCCACATCATTGTTGAATGAGGCAGTGCCATTTTAAGGTGCCTTCCAAGTGGGTACATGTGTGATGGGACCTCAACTGTGACGGTGTGCTGAATGGTAATGGTGCCTTTCTTACCTCCTGATTGTTTGGATTTGCTGTTTCAGTTCCAGGTATGGGGATGAACAGCACTTCGTGTTGTAATCAATCTATTAAACATCTGAACAATGCCTCTTGAGGAGAAGCAGCTTCATGGAATTTTTGACGTGTTGATAGTGTTCGCTTCCTTACAGCCTTGTGGCGTCTGAGGCCTAGATGCGTGGCCATAATCTGTATTTAAAAAGGAAACATTTCTTCCCCGAAAGGGTTGTGAAGCCTTGGAAGAGGCTGCCCAGGGCAGTGGTGGAGTCGCCATCCCTGGAGGGATTTAAGAGCCGAGCAGACGTGGTGCTGAGGGACATGGGGTAGTGCTGGCCTTGGCAGTGTTGGGTCGATGGTTGGACTCCATGATCTTCAAGGTCTCTTCCAACCAAAATGATTCTATGATTCTGTAAAGTGGAACAAAAGATTTGTTTCTGAAAATGATTAATTTTTTAAATATAGGTGACAAGAATTGTGGAAAGTCTCAATTGCTATGGAGGTGTAGCAGCCTGGCGTATGGAGAGCAGATAACTCACGCCACTTCTGTCTCCTTGATAATTTGATTATTTTTTTGTTTAAATACTGCCCCCAAGTGCTCTTAAAGATTTTCTGGTAGCAAGATTGACTTCTGTGATGATTTACTCCAGAATTAATATGTAGGCGTTAACTTGTGTTTTTAATATAAATCTCTGAAGGATGATCGTTGAGGTTTCAAGTGAGGCTAGTAATGAGGGAAAATTTTTGGTGTGCTAGAAGGCTGTAGTCTTGACCTAGATATATTATATATCCTTGAAACGAACTGATGCACAAAGGAAGCTTTGCATGCTTACGGCTTGTCTGCCGCTTTGAAGGGCGACAGGAACACTTCAAAAAGAATTTCAGGTTGGGAAAGTGCCCTTCACTCCTGTAGTTCTGAGTTGGGTGACTCTGAAGGTGGTTGTTTGTCCCTGCACTGGCTGGTGGCTGCGGCTGGAATTTGAGACAGGAACTGGAAAGCTCTGGGGAGGTGATTGCAGATGGGGAAGCAGTGGTGCGGCATGAGGATCTCCTGCTTCTGCAAACAGGGAGGATGTGAATGAATTCCCAGTATGTGGCCTTTCCCAGATAAGAGGTCACTGGGTAACAATGGCCGTCTATTGTTTGGGGGGGATTAAGACAGGTATTTGGGGGGATATAAGCCACAGGCCTGGATTTGTCACCAAAATGAATGTTCAGCTGAGTCCCCCGTATCAGTTAGTCAGTGGTGATTTGCATAAATCAAATATCCCTGCAACGCTGAGCCTTATTGCAGTCGCTTGTTTGTTCGTGGTGTGTGACAGCATTTGAAAGCACAACAAATGCAGGCATCCAGAATGGAAGAATGTAGGTCACCCTGAGAAGCTGCCGGCTCGCAGGATTGTCATCTGCTTCGTTAAGAATAGATTAATTGGTAGGAGGTGATCTGGCAACAGTGCTACTGCTAATGTCCTGCCTTTTCCCTTAACATGACCAGCTCTGGAATTTATCTGTATTGGTAGGGTATTAGTGAAACTTAGCCTGTAAAGATAGTTTTACAAAGTTACTATGAAATCCTACTGGAAAACTGAAGATTGAGGACAGAGCCATGGGGATGGTTTGGAGGGGCTGTTAGGACTTGATCAGTCTATTGAAGAGGAAAGATACTTTTTTAAAAGAATCTCCACTTTCATCACTTGTGTTAAAAGATAAAGGTAAGTTGATTGTTTGGAGAATCTGCCACATTCGTAAAGATAGATGCTCTAAGGAAATTAGTGGTTATTAAGATACACACCATCACACCAGCAAATATCACTGGTTAGAGGTGTGTTCATAGTTACTTTTCTTGATACCTGCTCTACAAAAATGTCAATTTTCAGGATACTTCAGGTAGTGTGGATCCCTAGCAGTGGAAGATACAGCTGCTTCCCCCGGTAGTTTCTCTACCTGCATTACTGCAAATGCTACTAAGACAAACGGTTCTGTGTCACTGTTAAGGTGGTGTGGGCTGAGGCTGGTGGCCTCGAGGTAAAGCAGTGAGCGTTTTCCCGGGTGATAGTTCATGAAGGTGCTAAAGCAAAGTATGTAACGGGTTGTTGAGCGAATGGGCGACCAGTAGAGCACCCGGGAAGAGTCCTTGGGGAAAGGAGAGGCCTCTGGGTGCTGGACTCAGGCTGAGGGTGGGAGGATTGACACCAGGGACTGGATGTGTGGGAAAGAGAAGGAAATAAAATGTAACACTGATCGCATCATCGTTTGCGGCTGGTGGAATTAAAGTAATTGAGTCACATGTTTCTCTTCCCATTGTCCTCCCCCATTGTCCTCCCATGCTTAGCTTGATCAAACCAGGCTTGCAAACAGGACTCTCACCTTCCTGCATGTTGTCTCTCATTGTGGAACTTTCTTAGACTGCTAGAGTTAACTAAGTGAACCTTTCCTAGGGTTTCACATAAGGGATGTGTCCCTTTATTTAGATGCAACTTCTGGTGCTCGGTAAATGCTGAATTGTCACGACTTGAAACCTTGCAGAGCAGGAAGAGTGAGTTTGTGTGGCTGCTCTGGTTTGCGCACTGCTCTAGGAAAAACTTACTGCAGAGATGATGAAAGACCAAAACACATGAATCCATTGAATTTCTGGTTTTCTACTGCATAAATCCATAGCCTGCTCATATCTCCAGCACTTTGTTATGCTCCTGGGCGTCAAATGTCAAAAATGATGGAATTAAAGGTTTAGAAGAGGGCGGCAAAGACGGGCAAGAGGCTCTTTCAGTGTCACTGCTCTGTGATTGCTGGAACCCTCCGTGTTGGTCCTGGGGAACTGCTGCTGGCCCTCCCCATAGCCGTGGTGGCCAGGGGAGTCCTGCACTGCCTCTGCTCATTGCCTGGGTCCCCTTTGCTCGGGCTGCCGAGGCTCTGTAGGTCCTGGCACTGGGCTGCTCTGTCTGGAGGAGTTCTGTAGGTGCTCCCTCGCCTGCAGCTGAGTAGGTGTCCTGAGTCATGGCGACTCTGGAGGCTGCAGGGAGACCCTCACGTGTAAGTTTGTGTTGTGAATTATTGTAGTCTTTTTTTTTTTTGTAAGCTTTTATTTTAGGTCTGACCAGCGTGGTAGAGGCATTTAGTTAAAATGAATGTGAATCTGCAGCGTGGTCTGGTGTAACTGCTGAGTGTTGTCTGTCATCTGTCTGCAATGGGTACCCTACGTTATTTGTAGTTTATTTTGTTTTGCAGCAGTTCATATGGAGTTATTTTAGGCTCATAGCAGCAATCTATTGCCTGGCTCCGTGTGTTCAGCTGGGGAGTAATACCTGTTTGCCGCCTCTGTTCCCCATCCGCATCTGGCTGTGTGTTTGATAACACCGCTTAGCTTCAGTTGCCGGAAAGCAACTTACAAGCTGCTCGCTGCTGTAGGATATAGAATTCTGATTTTGCAGTGAAACTAAAACTACCTTGAGGACAGAACAACGTCTGGGTCACTGACTGATGGTTGCTACCTGGTACAGTTTTCTTCTCCTTTTGTTTTTTCCACTCCCACCTATTCCCCTCTGCTAACCGGAACAGGCAGGTTCAGAAACATCTTGTTAGGTTTTGGAAAGTTCTGTTACTCTATTATAATTATTAATTTTCTTTCATATAGTTGCCTCATTTTTTGCTTTGTCTTCCAGCAGTGTTTGCTTGTAGTGGGTAATGTCCCTTCAGCTTTTGGGGTCACCTGCAGTAGTTGGGGCGCTTGCAGGTTTTAGTGTGAGGTCAAGAAAAATGAGACAAAAGGAAGAGTCTTGCTGGAGAGCGTAGTCATGTCTCAGTCTCGAGGTGTTGTCTTAGCTGCTTTTATTGAAATGATAAAATGGACTTGAGATGTGTAAGTAGCTTGCCCCGGTTTTGTAAGGGGAGGAACTGCAGCTGGGTTGCAGTTGAACTTGTGTCCGTCTGTGTAGAGCCTTGCTCCTGGCCACGTGTCTCCGTCCTTTCACCCCCCTCTTCCCCAGCTCCCTGCCTGGAGCTGGAGAACACGGCACGGCCAAGCACCGGGAAGAAACCTGAGGTCCCCGGCTCCGAAATGAGCCACCTAAAGACAGTCCCGACCTGAGGCCTCCATAGCCCGCGCGGGCTGTCTGACCTGATCGTTATCCTGCGGTAGGTTGGGGTGGTGGTGGGTGTTCCCAGACCGGCTGCAGCTCTCCGGGAGAGCTACGAGAGAGGTCGGTGGGGCTGGGACATGAAGGGGTCCCCGAGGACTTGTGTGATTTTGGCACAACTTGCATTCAGTCCCCTTGGTTCTCACTTTTCCAAAGCAGGAGGGGAATTGTTTGTTTTACATAGAAGTTTGTGTTAAATAACACTATTTTTTTTTTTATTTCTTCAATGAATTCATTGCCATAGCTAAGTGTAGAAAAGGTACGTACAAGTACCGATAGACATACAAGAGTGTACATACTGGAGGCTGGAGATACATCTGTGTTGCATGTATGTGTACACATAAATGAAAGAAAATCAGCAGCGCATGTGATGTGAGCTTTCTCTTGAAAAAGAAAGTCTAGCTGTCTTATTTGCTTAGTCACTATCTTGTTTACTCATGAGATTAAATCTATTTGAAAGCTGGAGAGGAGGGCAAATTCAGTACTGTAAAACCAAGAGGTGTGGAGCTGCCATGATAACTGTTTGCGTGTCCTCCTATAAAAGTATGAACAAAATTAGTATTGTCTGTTGAGTTTAGACTAAGGGCGCAGAGTGTTTGCATCTTGTCAGGCTCTAAAGCATCGATAGGCTTCTCGGTTTGATTTGATCGCTTGTTTTTTGTTGCTAGTCCCACTGCCTTTCCCTCTTCCCTGCTCCTTCCCAAGTGGCTGACCATGCTACACGTGAGCAGGGCCAAGGACAAGGAAGAGTTCAAGTGCAATGTACTCCCTCACTCCTGATGAATAAATGTCTTGTTAGAGAAAGTACTTACAACCTAAAGTATCAATTCCTTACCCACATCTACAATTTCTCAATACTGCTAAAAAGAAGCCAAGAAGTCCAGGTTTTCAGGTTTCCTCCTTGTCTCCATCTCTCTGATAATCTCATTCAGACTCGCCTTAGTGAGCAAGAGTTTGAGACTTTTGTCTAGTGACTCCTTTTATTGTTTTATTGCCACTTTCTCCTGAGCAGGAAGACTTCACGAAGAATCAATAACCAGAGATCCACCTGTTAGAGAAGTCCATGTGCGATGTAAGCCACGAGCAGTAGGGGAGGATGATGTGGGTTCCAGCTCCTTTTTAAAGACCAGTTATTAAGGGTTTTCTCTCCCGTAGCTGAATGCCGTTCTTTTTGCCAAAGGGAGCAAATCTGTGTTTCAGAAAGAATAGCCGTGACTGCAGAGGCTTGTCGCAGCTAGCCTAAAGCGTCCTCCTGTTCCTTACCGTGTCAGCTGAATCTTGCTCTCTCTGATAAAACTTACACTTTCGCACAAGCGTTTGCAAAGGATGAGGCTGTGAATAGCCTGAGTTTCTCTTCCAGAACAGTCTGAATGGGGATGAGTTTGCAAAGTATTCCGAAATACTCTCACAGAAAGTTTTGAGTCTTACAAGTGGCACTTTGTGGCAGATTCCTGTTTCCTCCTTATCTCTCACAGCCAGGTGGAAGAAGCCATCCCTGGGAGCTGCGGAGAGGCTGCTCCTGTGTCTGCCTCCCTGCGGCCCTTGCTGAGAGGGAGACCTGCAGCGCTGGGGGGAGCCCTGCCCCAGGCCAGGCCGGAGACCGCCCAGGAAACCTGGTCCTTCGGTGTCACAGAATCACAGGATGGTTTGGGTGGGAAGGGACCTTAAAGGCCACCCAGTGCCACCCCCTGCCCTGGGCAGGGACACCTCCCACCAGCCCAGGTTGCTCCAAGCCCCGTCCAACCTGGCCTTGAACCCCTCCAGGGATGGGGCAGCCACAGCTTCTCTGGGCAACCTGGGCCAGGGGCTCACCACCCTCATAGCAAAGAATTTCTTCCTTAGATCTAGTCTAGATATCCCCCCTTTTAGTTTATAACCGTTCCCCCTTGTCCTATCACAACAGGCCCTGCTGAAATGTTTGACCCCATCTTTCTTATAGGCCCCCTTTAAGTACTGAAGTGAGACATTTCCTTCTGAGGAACAAGAATTGAGATTGGTACTGGATAATGTAATGTGTAAGTTTGTCAGCTATAAATGAACTGCTTTTAGGAAGTCACTGCAATATCAAAACAGAGTTCAGTTTAAGTTTTGCTCAGAAGCAAGTTTGGTGTTTTGTGTGGTTTTTTTGTTTTTTTTTTTTGTTTTTTTTAATAAGATGAGGAGTTAAGGTTCTTTAAAACAGGTTCATGTATGTTGTGTACTCCGTGTGTACTTGCACAGGTCTCTGTGGAGCTGGCATCAAGTGGTGGCAGTGTGCCTAGGCCCAAAACGCTCACCTGCCCTGGGGTTTGCCATTGCTGCTCCGAAACAAACTCTTCTGTCTGAATCTTGTGCTTGTGCAAAGCAGTGTCTCAGCAAAGCCCCAGCTCCCTGTATCGAGTGCGACACCTGCAAAACCCGGGGCTGGGACTTTGTTCTGTGCTGAAGGTGTGATGGAGAGAGAGAGAGAAACTTTAGGAAGCTAATTCATGTGAAATAGTATTTGTATTTAAAATGTTGAGTGTGGTTGGGAATGTTGTATATTCATGCTGTGTAGGTATGAATACCTTGTAGAATAAATATTTTGAAAGACCTAAGTGGTAACTGAGATCACCAACAGCTTAATTAAAACCAGAACTCTCACCTCCTGCCTGATGCGCTTGTGTTGGGCTTACTTTGGAAGGAGAATTACATCTGAAGCTTTCTTACAAAATATTTGATCTTAACTGCTTCATTGATAACAAATGTTAATGTCTGCGTATTCTTAGTAAAATAACATGCTGAAGTATTAAAGCTTGTATGAAGGACTGACATGGACTTTAGAGAGTTTGTCATTCTGGACTTGTTGTGCTTGGAAAGGTTGTTACTGGGAGGGATTAGAGGAGTCGCCTTTTTATTAGTGCCGTGCCCAAAACTTCAGTGAACTCGGTAAAGCAGGATATGGGTTAGAAGTTTGTTTCAGAAGTCGTCTTCTGCATTAAGGTGTTAAGCTTAAGAAAGTCTTGCAATATTATAAATCTGTCTTGAGAATTGAGAGATCTCATAATCAGATAGTTGTATAAAAAGACTAAACAAAGCCTTACAAATTACAGTTTCATTTACAATTTAATTTTAAAAGCTTCCAGGCTTAGTTATTGCTGTATTTTGCTGTTGTTGGTAAGTTTTCTTTTATAGCATTTTTGCTTTTTAAATAAAAACATTTCAGGGCTGTTTATTGGGCCCTATTGTAGGCTGCAAACATACCTGAAGGATAGCGATTTTCTCTGTGCTTCCGAGACGCTGCTCTTCTGCTAATTGGTGTGTTAGAGCTTGTACTCCTTGTGTTAATGTGCCATAAGTTACACGGCCGTGTTCCTTCTGACTTTGTGAATTTGAAGTTGTTAATTCAAAGAAAGATAGCAGATAGATTTCTTTCTGCCTGGGTCGTCTCTTTCTTTACTTAACGCTGGAATTTCTAAAAAGCTAGGCAGTAAAGATAATGTTTATTGTTTTTATCCTATTTATCCTAAAAAATATCCTTTTGTGGCTGTTGTAGCGCTAGCAAGAGCTTCACCTTGCTTTAGTTGTTTGCAGTGGATTAGTGGGGGAATGTCACCTCTAGACCCCTGGAGAAAGTGCCATCACTCATGCTCCGGAACCGTTGCTGCTCCGGAACCGTTGCTGCTCCGGAACCGTTGCTGCTCCGGAACCGTTGCTGCTCCGGAACCGTTGCCCATGGGGAGGGCTGCAGGCAGAATGGGCCAGCCTGGTAGCTCCTGGTGCTCCTCAGAAAACGTGAATGTGGCCCGAATCCTGCTGTGTTAATTTGGGTGTTGAAGCTGCAGTTTCAGCACACTGTTAAGAAGAGTAACTCGCTGTTGCCAGAGCCTGTAGCAGCACAAAGGTGCGCAGCTTGAAGACACAAGACTTGAGTAGGAATTTGTGCGCACTTGCTTTTCTTCCCCGAGTTGAAAATATGTAGAGCTGTTAAAGTACATTTGCAAAGCAATTACTAACAAATGAAATTCAAACTGCGCTTCTTTACATGCCGTGTACAGGCTGCGCTGGTGCAAGGTGCAGGTTGGCTGTCGGGCTCCTGGCACCGTGGCCTTGCCCCTCTCCTGCCCTACATTCCGCTTCCCACTGCCCCGCGTCCCCACTGAGCTGAATGCTCTCTTTGTTTGGAAAGAATGCAAACAAAATTCGTGCTGTCTGAAAAGGGCCAGCTCATCATTTGTAGCTCTGAAATGGACTGGAAAATAACTTTTTCTCCCCCCCCCCCCCACCTCGTACTGCTGGCATTCTGTCTTTCACTTTTCGAGAACAGTTAGTTTGCAATTCAGCAACATAAGTGATCTTTACAAAACCTTGGCAGGGGCTCGAGAGGGTGTAAAGTGATATATAACTGTTTGGATGCAGTGATTATGGATTTAAAACACTGTTCTGCTGACGCAAGTTCTGGGTCTTCATTCATGTCTTTTGTCTGAGAGCAATGGAAACTCAAAACCGTTCAGCAAATAGTTCTGTATTCACCAAGACAGGTATTTAAACTTGCACAAATAAAGCCGGAATGCTTTGTCGGGAGTCATTGATGATAACCTCTGCTGGTGTAGGGATGGAGGAGCTTGACTTCAGTAGCCAGGTTGCCCAGAGCAGCTGTGGCTGCCCCATCCCTGGAGGGGTTCAAGGCCAGGTTGGACGGGGCTTGGAGCAACCTGGGCTGGTGGGAGGTGTCCCTGCCCAGGGGAGGGGGTGGCACTGGGTGGGCTTTAAGGTCCCTTTCAGCCCAAACCATTCTGATGCACAAGTCTGACCTTCCAGCTTCTGCAGCTCCTCTGGCTCTGCGTGTGTGCAGTCACTGGGCAGGAGTGACTTCCAGTATTTGTGTAAGGGCAGATCCTGTTTGCACATACCATGAGATCAACTAATGCTGCTTCTTAAGCCTTCATACTCGAAGACCAGTAACCTACAGAACCCATAAGTAGCGTCTGCCTTTTTTAAAGCTGTGAGTTCAGTTTTTGACCAGAGCTGGGCCCAAAGGGAGTGGAATGATAGGATGAGGGGGAAGGGTTTTAAACTGGAAGAGGGGAGATTGAGATGAGAGATTGGGAAGAACTTCTTTGCTGTGAGGGTGGTGAGCCCCTGGCCCAGGTTGCCCAGAGCAGCTGTGGCTGCCCCATCCCTGGAGGGGTTCAAGGCCAGGTTGGACGGGGCTTGGAGCAACCTGGGCTGGTGGGAGGTGTCCCTGCCCAGGGCAGGGGGTGGCACTGGGTGGCCTTTAAGGTCCCTTCCCACCCCAACCATTCTATGGTTCTGTGATATATTGCTATAAGCAACTGGTAGAAGAACTGAAATTGGAAGGAAACCCAGAAGTGAGCCAGAAACCTGGGATGATCTGCCTGTAAGGAGACGTCGCTGTTCAACGGTGTGAGATATACTGAAGAGTAACAGACACTTCCATATTTTATTTGGAAGTATTGAGTTACAGTAAGTGTTTAATAAGCTGGCAGTATGCTTCCAGGTTTTTCTGTGAATTCTGTTTGCTCTGTTAAGTCGATGAATATCTTATTGACACTTAATGAGGGAGTAATTTCATGCTCATCTTTAATTCATTGGTTCTGTCATTATTCTCCTGTGATAGTAACATGTCCGTTCTGCATGCCTTTCAGTTTTTATCCCTGGTACCTTCTTAAACTCCTGCCTGAGCTTAATGTTACTGGAAACTCCCCGTACCTGTAATCTCTTGTCTCTGAAGCCTTTGTGTTTCTGCCGGCACGATGTCGCTGGCGACTTCAAACTGAACGGGCATTAGAGCCGTGCAGAAACCTAGCTTTTCCAGTCTGCTAAAACTACTTTGAAAGTATTTAGAGGCAAATAGTCATTGCTATTTATAACTGTCTTTCTGTTATGAAGGCTGAACTAGTATTATATTGTAATTGGAATGGAAGCTGAGTATAACATGGGATTAGAGATTTATTTTATCCCCAAATACTAGAGTTACCAAATCCCTCTCAGTGCAGAGAAGAGTTAACTTCCTTGGCGGGGTTAATAGCTTACTTTATCTTAACTCATAAAAAGTGGCTGTCAAACTTCCTGCTTTATCTGGGCAGAACCTAAAAGTTAGTGTCACTGTATAAAATACTTTTATTTATGATCTCTTGGGAAACGCTGTGTTCATTTGTTTGCTAGCGTTGCTGTGGAGCACTGCATCATAGCACACAACTTGGTTAAATGCTACAAAACGTGGGGATAGTTAAGTGCATTTGGGGCAACTTTGTGTGTTGGCTATTAATCATTCAACGGGTTTATTTTTCAAACCACATACATACGATACTAGCTATATCGATTCGTAAATTTAAGTGATGAAGTACTGCTTTGGCTAATTGGAAAGAAATGAAGCACTGACCCGAAGCAGAGGTCTGAAGGTCCCAAGCTGACGTCCTGGAGTTAGTGGACAACCTCGGCCTTTAGTCACTGTACAGCTTTAAATCCTTAGAAATGGGGAATTTTGCCCCTTTACACTCCGATTTGTGTTTATGAAATACTTGGTAGCTGTAAGAGGCTCTGTGAGGAGCTGCATTTGGTGTTCACTTAAGGGTTATTCTCCATTTTCCTCTCTGGCTGCATATGTGGTAGGTGTCCATCTCCTAGTGCCGTTCCCATTCCTGCCGCAGCACGTCACGGGCCTGTGGGAGGGGGTTTCTCCTCCCTCACCACCTAAAACTGTGCAGCCTTTCCCAGAGAAGCTCCAGCATACTCATTTTTATGTGAAAAGACTCCACTAATGTAATATTTCAATGTTAAAATGAAGCAGCGTGTGTGCAGTATATAGAGCTAAAAGGAGCTGGACTTGGTGGGGTTTAGAGCAGACTTCCCATGCAGACTTTTTACATAAGTGTGTTTCATAAGTTCTATTTAATCTTACTTGGTTTAAAATGACCTTGTAGATTTAGGAGGGAAGTTTGTGATTGCAGCTGCTGCCTTTTAAAAAGTCTAAATATAAACAGATTTTTGGAAAGCATGAAAAATTATCAGCAGTGTTTCTCCAATTTGAATTTAAAGTCAGAACTCTGGCATGTAATTAGTGCCAGAGCGTTTTGGGAAGATGGCTTGTGGTCTTCTTGCTCCACTGGCTGTACTCTGTGCTCATCATTCATGTGGGCAGTTTTGGGAAGAGAAGGTTGAAACGACATGGTCCTCCAGCCTCCCGTGCTTGGGAAGAGGTCCTCGTCCTGGCTTGGCCTGCATGGCATCTGCCCCGAGCCCACCTCTGCTGGGGAAGAGCAATTAGTCTGCACCTACTGCGCAAATGAGCTTTCACCAAGGGCTGAAACAGCCGTGTTCGGATTTCCCTGCCTCGGATGGGAATTTCTCACCAGGTGCCGGCAAGACTGTATTTGCCTGTTCTGGGGTTGCCTCTCCCTTGGATTAGAGTTACTCCCTGAAAGTAAAATGGTATCTTTGTCGTCTGAAAACAGTTGCTGGTTCCCAGAAGAAATGAAATTCTTGGGTAACGGGCGTGTGTAATGTTGGGTTTTGTACTGCTGACACCCATCCCTGGTTTTTATGCTGCCTTCAAGTCATCAGTTTCTTATTTTAATTGTCCTTTGTACAGTGCCTCTCACTTTTGTAAGCAGTCGGCTTCAGATAGAACAATTTATTACACCAGAATTAATGATGGCATTATTAAATGCTGGTTTCAGTATGGGTCTCGGCTAAGGATCTGTCTTCAGTTTGACGGTTTCTGCTTTCCTAAGCCTTTTCAGGACAGTTCTCCTTCAGTCCTTCCTTGCAAGTCCCGGGGATAACTAACTTCCTTGTGATACCACTTCAGCTTTCCCCCAAATTAACACATGAATTATTTTGTATCAGTTGGTATTAAAAGTAAAAAACCTTACTCATGTGTTCTCAAGATGGTTTCTGCTTACTCTGGGTTTTGAGAGTGGTGGTGACACACTTCGCTTGTACCACGTCAGCGGCTGGAGCAGGGCCGGACCTGGAGGAGGAGATGTGGCGGTCGGGTGCCGGCTTGTGCTCATAATTTGCCTTTTATTGCTGGGTGACAGCTTCGTGTTGCCCAAGCCCTTCTGCCCCCGTTGCTGGAGCTTGGCTGGCTGTGAACCACACGCGTGTTTAGCTCGAGAGACAATTCAGGGCTTCTGCTGCTCCTTTCAAGGGTGTAAAAAGCCAGATGACTATTTCTAATGGTCTGGAGTCGTGTCACGTGCTCTGGTGTAGGCTCTCGCGCTGCCCGCCTCGAGTTACGTTAGACAGGTAACAAGAATTAGGATTTCTGTAGTTAATGTTATTCTTACAAGTAGATTACTTGAACAAGATTAATGGAAAGGAGAAATTTTTTTGGGGGGGAGAAGGGTAGTTCTTTTGAGAGGTTTCTGAAATTGGTGGTATCACAAGGATTAGGAATAAGCATAAAAAAATAAATAAAAATAAAATTTCACAATGTTTCACGTAATTTGTCAGCATATGCAAAATGTTGTGGTTTAATCATTTGGGGGAAAGAATCTTTTTTAAAAAAACCAAGAAGGAAGCTTGCTATTTTGTTTAGGATGTTGAAGTTTATACCCAAACTCCCGCATTCCTCCTTTGTGGAAGTTCTCCAGAAAAACTGCAAAAACCTGATCTTTTTCTTGCTTAAAAATAAGCAAGACACTTAAAAGCTTTTACAAGCCAGATCATCTCATCAGAGTAACCTGAAGGTGCCCATTGCTCGATTGTAGAGTTTGAGTCGGCACGCTCCTATTGCACTCCAGCTTCCTCGGGCATCCCTGCTTTACCTGATGGTTCAAGTAAAAGAAGAAAAAAAAGCCCCTCTTTTGTCTAGAGCAGTTGTGAGTTGAAGTGGAGTTGCTTTTTTTTGTAAATAGATACTAATTACTTACTTATGTGTTTGTTTATTTTAGGGATAGACTTCAAGATTAAAACTGTTGAATTACAAGGAAAGAAGATCAAGCTACAGATATGGTGAGTAACGTACCGGAGAAGCTGCAGGGTGGCATCCTGCTGGATGGCTGCTTTTTGTGAGAAGAGTTTACATTCAGTTATCTAATTTTGTAACTGTGTCTGGAAGAGATGTGTGTGTTGCGTTTATAACTGCTGTTACTGACTGCTCCCTTGGACAGGCTGCTGGCGAGTCTCCTGTTTGGGAGGACAGGATCCTCACAGTCTGTGATTTAGTGGGAAGTGTTTGAAAACTGGGATTTTTAAATTAGGGGCTGCCTTGAGTTTATGATTGTAAATTGAGTGGTAGCCTTGCTTTGCAAGAAAGTGCAATCCACGTCTGCATTTATTTTATGTTTTGCCATAGTAAACTGTGGAGAGTTTCTGAGCTGGCTGAAAACATGACTGCTTTTCTGTAGGAAAGTCTAACGTGAGGCAAAACTCTTTCCCTTTAGCTTGCTGTGCGTGTCTAACTGGACATTTTTCTCCTATTTTAATAGCCCTGTAGCAAGCCAGGTCAGGAAAGCTGATGGCTTCTCCTAGCCTCTGTTTTTGCTTGGCCTCCCTCCTCAGCCCTGTACACACATTGCCGGTGCGTTCTCCGGCTCTACCGAGAGTTCAGAACTTGAATTTGTTTGGACCTTGCATTTGCCTATTTTGGCCCCCACTAACAAAAATCTTTTACGGCTGGATAATGTTGATGTTTGTAGATGCAGATGGATGGATTCTGGCTAGGAGGCGGCACCGGTCTTCCTCTATCCGGGTAGTCATTCCAATACTGTAGGACTGGATGAATGATTGTCCTTCCTAACGAGTGTATTTTGAATCCTTGTTACCACCACTCGGAGTGTGCACCATGGCCCCTAGCCGTTTCTCATGTCCCACTCCCGTGAGCACCTCCTTAGCAGAAGTCGGCCAACTTAGTTATTTTGGTTTGTGCCCTGCAAGGGAAAGAGTTGTTGGAGGTTGGTTTTGTTGTATAAACTGCGCAGCCGGTCGATAAGGAAGCACTTGGAGGACGAAGTAACTCGGCGTGCTTCAGCGGGGAGCCACAAAGGGTAACCGGCTTCGTGAGGGCAGTGTTTTAGACGGAGCTGTGTGAGGAAGGATGGGTGTAGATCAGCTGGGGAGCGAGAGCAGAGCGGCGGAAAGGAAGGAACCGAGAGCATGAGCTGGAGGCAGCCAGCTGGAACGCAGCTTCCTTGAGTGACTCGCTGGGCAGCCCTTGCTGGAGGAGCTCACAGACTGCTAACATTCAGATTTTCAACCCAGAGCAGACCATAACATCTAACAATCATTTTGTGTCGTGTTTTTTACCCCAAAGGGGCAGGTGCTGTGAGTCACCCTGGGATAGAAAGGTAGAACAAAGCATTGGAATGACTTAAAGGAAGTGTTAGATTAAACATTGGAAAAAAAGTCAGGATGAAATGTAGAAACTGAAAATATGGAATACTGAGGATGCTTAATGTGCATATAGCCAAAGAAGCAAGCCATAACGAAGCTGTACGCATTGTGGGTTTTAGTGGTCTAGGGAAACGAAGAGGGGTTTGGGTGAGATGAGTTCTATGAAACTGCAACTTTTAAATGTTGGAAAGTTGGGAGATCATTGTCTGAATCTGCTTCTTGTTCCTGCCGGTTTAAAATCTCACATTTGAGATGAAACTTGGAAAGCAGAAAATGAAGTTCCTATGACATGCGCTTTTGATGGAAAAAAATAAAAATAAAAAAAAAATCTAGGCTTTGTAGTTTCCAACTCTTCCTGTACAAGGAGTTTTGCCCAGCAGTGGTTTGGTGGCTAGAACAGTAGTGTCTTTCGGTGGAGATATTTTGTGCAAAGCATCTATATTTAACCACTGCTTCCTGTACTTAAACTCACCCTGTACTTCTAGGAGTTGTGTAACACGTTGCCAGAGTTACCCTTCACTCCCACTGCAGCAGCTCAGTGAGAAGGGACGCTTTAGTGGAACGTTTCCCTTGCAAACCCAAGGCTGTTCTTGTAGCTTTTCTTGCGTCCAGAGGATGGCTCGTGCTTTTATAACTGAAGTAAACGCACAGGAGCTAATGTAGGTGAATGAACAAAACGTGTCTTCTGAGTCTTAGGTAGTATTTCCACTGGGACGCAGCTCCGTGCTTGATTAACCTGATCAGAAGATAACAAAAGGCTGATGATGAAGAAAAAAAAAGAGTTTTCAGGCCAGGAGGTGAGACCCTTGGCCCTCGTTCAGTTGGCATTGTGTTGCAGGAGGGCTTGTACCAGTGCAGCAGCTCCCTGCTCAGAACGGAGAGGAGGAATGACCGCTTTTTCGCTTGTGGGGTTTCTCCCCATCTGAAAACTGTCATCCTGGTTGTGGGTTTGCTGAAACTGTTTGCCCAGTTTCTTGTATGCACCTCTGAGCTGCTTCTGGTTGCTGACACAGACGGGAATCGGCTGTGGTGACACTGGGCCAGTCCACAAGAGTAAATCCAGCCACGGCTCTCCAAAGTGCTGCCAAATCTTAGTCCAGTCTTCCATAATGCTGTTTCTGACTTCCTAACAGTCCCTTTTATTATTAGAAGCAAAGGCAGTTTTGTTATCATTGTTGCTGTTATTATTATCATCATCATTATTATTATTGATGCTCACTCAGATTGAAACCTCTTTTTTTTTTTTTTTCAAAATAGCGGCATTCAACTGTTTGCAAAATGACAGATGGTGACAGAATTTTGTACTGTCAAGAACTTAGTATGCGTTAGCCGTTTCCCAAATGTGACGGAGTTTCTTTACGTAGAGTCGCTCAGTGTTTACGAAGGAGCTGTGTTCAATCAGCTGTCACTGGCAGAAGTGGTGGCTGAACGAACCTGTCCCGTACGGAATAAGGTTTCTTCATCAGTGGGAGTGGTTAAGGTTTTAATTATGTAGCATTTGTTACTTACATAGGTGAAAAGAGCATTTCTTTTCACATACAGAAAGCAATAGAAATAAACTGTTCCTCAGTTTAAAGTTACTGCATTGACCTGCCTCTTGCTGATCCATGTAATCCTCCATCACCCACATAGTAAATCTTTCTCATGCTGTTGTCCTGGTTAGGAGTTGCTCCCTGGCTGCCTGCAAAGCTGTGTCACTGGTTTACTGTGGCCGGTGCTGGCTTTCGTACTCCTTGGGGTGGGGTGCAGTCTCAATGGACAATTACTTTTACAGAAAACGGGTAAAACCAGTACTTTATGATAGAGCTCTGCTCCTTTCTATGCAGCGGAATAGCTGCCCACCGCTCTTCCTGGGCATGGAAGATGAGCAGACGTGGCAGTGTCTCAGTCGTGCCTTGATCTCTAAAATATATATATAGGAGTAAAGCAAGAATACGAAGGTCAAGCCGAGTTAAACCTTGCCAGAGGTGATAAGCAACTTGATACTTCATGGCTATTAGAAAGTGAGGTCGCTGGTCAGTAAGGATCAAGGTAGGATTGAAGTGTTTTCATACTGCTCCAAATGTAAATGTGCCTGCTGCAAAATGGTGTTGAAATGGGGAGGGGGGAGGTTGGGACAAGAGGAGGTGGAGAGTGGAGGGGTTGGGTCACAAGTTGGGACTATGTTGGTGTGCAGGGAGCTTCTGGAGAGCCTCCGCTAGGCTGAGCCAGCCCGTGGGTGCATGGGCTGCCGGCGAGGAGGAGGTGGGGACACAGTTCTTGGGACTGGCCATATGAAGGAATCATAGAAAGGTTTGGGTGGGAAGGGACCTTAAAGCCCACCCGGTGCCACTCCCTGCCCTGGGCAGGGACACCTCCCACCAGCCCAGGTTGCTCCAAGCCCCGTCCAACCTGGCCTTGAACCCCTCCAGGGATGGGGCAGCCACAGCTGCTCTGGGCAACCTGGGCCAGGGGCTCACCACCCTCACAGCAAAGGACTTCATCCTCAGATCTCATCTCAATCTCCCCTCTTCCAGTGTCAAACCCTTCCCCCTCGTCCCATGGCTCCCCTCCCTGACCCAGAGTCCCTCCCCAGCTTTCCTGGAGCCCCTTGAGGGCCTGGCAGGGGCTGGAAGGTCTCCGCGGAGCCTTCTCTTCTCCCGGCTGAACCCCCCCAGCTCTCTCAGCCTGTCCTCCCAGCAGAGGGGCTCCAGCCCTCCCAGCATCGCCGGGGCCTCCTCTGGCCCCGCTCCAACAGCTCCATGTCTCTCCTGTGCTGAATGAGCTTGTTTAGGGCAGGTCCATCAGGAGGACTACTGCAATGTCAAATTCTGGGTGGAAGGATGTAGAAGAATCAAGTGTCTTCTTGTTTAGGTTATTGTACTACTTCTCTGTTAAGAAAAATTGTTGATGTGACTGTATGATATGATGGCAGATGGGAAGTCACCAATGGTGGGCTTAGTGTAGGATTTGGGAGAAATAAAATAAAGATTTGGGAGTAGAAATAGTTATGAAGGGTGGGACCAGGGAGGGTTGACACTGATGAATGTCCTGACAAATGTTAATACAGTAATGCTCGTGCTATAGAGAAGGGAGGGCGAATAAAAGAACCGACATCAGAGGTTACTGCTCCAGGAAAGGGTGGTGTTATCGTTGTGAAAGTGATGAAACCCCCTAGAGGAATAGAGTAGTAGAGCTAAAAATTCAGCTATGAAGAGTGTAAGATCGTACAGTCCAGGAACTCAGAATTGCTTTGAAATGGAAACCAAAAGGCTTAGGCATCCTGTAATTCTCTAAACTTATTAGCATAATGTAGCAATTGAAAAACTGCGATTTTTCTGATACTGTGGGTGCAATCATTTGAAGTGGGCAGGCAAGTGAGTGTCACCTTCTGACATAACAACAAGTTTGATTAGCATGCCCTAGAAAGAAAGGGGCAAGTAGGATGGTCAGAGGGATGTAATAGTTATTTTCGGAAGAAAAACTGGAAAGATTAGGTTTCTCCTGTGTGTCAGAGAAGTGACCAAAGCACATTTTTAAAATCATGAGTATGCTGGAAAAGGTAGGTAAGGATTGATATAACTCGTTTCCTTTTCCAGTACCAGAACATCAGCTCTAGAGTGAGGGTAGAAGGTGGCACATGCAAAACACAAGGAAATCATTGAATCATAGAATGGTTCGGTTGGAAGGAACCTTAAAGCTCATCTAGTTCCAACCCCCTGCCCTGGGCAGGGACACCTCCAGCTAGAAATGAAGTTAAGCGGTGGAACTGCTCATCGCATCCCAAGCTGTGGTGATAGCTGCAGATGTACGCGGGTTTGCAAGGGAGTTCACAAAGGAACAGTCAGCTTCGGACTGTTAAATACACAGATGTGAGCTCTGGATCCAGAAGTCCTTGAACTACCCAGAAGTGGAAGCTGGAAAACCTCTGGCCTGACTCTTACGTGCGTGTGAGAACACACGCAAATCAATTGTAGGTTTTTCATCCTGGTGAAGCAAAGGCTGAAAGGAAATACTTCTGTCATCTAAAAAATATGTAGTGGAAACAGACATGGAAGAGAAGGAAGGACTCCTTAAGGTCAAGGACAGTGGAAATCAAAGTTGCTGGAAGTCTACCAGCAGGAGTGGGAGACTCTGGGAGAAGCTCTAGTTCAGTGTAATGGAAACAAAATAAAGGAGAACGTGGAGGGGGAAAAAAACCCTAGATCAGCCAGGTATTTCAGAACAGAGCTTGGCAAGAGGATCATGATGTATCCTGCTCTGCTATTGCAGAACTTACCCCAGGAGCCCTCTTTTCATTCAAGAATATTCTGTGAAAATTGGTTGCAGAAAATACAGCCCCTTCCTGGTCTCTCACAGACTATGCAGTCTGGGAAGACAACGGGGAACTGTAAGAGGGTGATCCTGAAGGTGGGTTGACAGGATGTTGATATTGGGAGAGAAAATCCAAAACAACAAAAAAAACCCCAAACTCCAAACGCTCTGATGCCGACACTGGAATGCTGGAGGGATGGGCTAGGGCAGAAAGCTGTCAAGGAATAACTGCAGTATTTAGGAATAGGTTTCCAGGGATTATAAACAGAGCAGGGTTATGTGAGCAGGGGTGAATGATGAGCCTTTTCAGGAGGTCTGTATTTGCTTTTCCAAGTCAGGGTAGTAAGTAATTCCAAGTTTCCTTAAACAGCCACACGGTGTATACGTGTCTAGTCTTAAACTAGTCTTAAACTAATCTTAAGGAGTAACCAAAATGTAGGTGTGGAGCCGTATGAAGAGTGAGTTTTGCAGGGGTTCAGGAGGACCAACAGTTGTTGATGGACCTGTTGGAGCGGGGCCAGAGGAGACCCCAGAGATGCTGGGAGGGCTGGAGCCCCTCTGCTGGGAGGACAGGCTGAGAGAGCTGGGGGGGTTCAGCCTGGAGAAGAGAAGGCTCCGGGGAGACCTTCCAACCCCTGCCAGGCCCTCAAGGGGCTCCAGGAAAGCTGGGGAGGGACTCTGGGTCAGGGAGGGGAGCCGTGGGACGAGGGGGAAGGGTTTGACACTGGAAGAGGGGAGACTGAGATGAGAGATTGGGAAGAAGTCCTTTGCTGTGAGGGTGGTGAGCCCCTGGCCCAGGTTGCCCAGAGCAGCTGTGGCTGCCCCATCCCTGGAGGGGTTCAAGGCCAGGTTGGACGGGGCTTGGAGCAACCTGGGCTGGTGGGAGGTGTCCCTGCCCAGGGCAGGGGGCTGGACTCGATGGCCTTTAAAGGTCCCTTCCAACCCAAACCATTCTGTGATTCTATGATTTCATTCCTGTCTGGTGAATCTCCCAGGTACCAGTTTTCACACTTTCCCAGCAGCCTGTCGGTGGCAGTGCATGTTGTCCCGCCAGATCAAGCATCTCTGAGGGACAGAAGTGAATGTCAGTAGGTACAAGGTAGAAAGTGCACAATTCTTGTGTGCCTGGGGCACACTTGTGTGCAGGACTGCTGCCCCAGGAGTGTCTGCAGGCTTGTTGGAAGGCATTGATTTGCATTGTTAATGCCAGAAAGTTGGTATCTAAACGGTTGTATCCAGAGCTGGGTAAGACGAATGATCCGTTTCTCTTAACGGGGCAGTTCTCTTCAGTGGTGTGTGAAACAATCATACTTGATAATCTTGTATTAATATGGAAACAGTGCGATAACAAAATTGCTTCTGTAGTAAACTGAAAAACATGTGACTCGGACATTCAGACATCTCAATTTTTTCTTTTTTTCCTACTTAGCTGCTACTCTCACCCTCCTGCCTGTACGTAAAATTTGTGTGTCAGCCTGTTTTCCTACAATCTTGTTGACTGATTGAATTTTTAGAAACAGCCTTATATTTTTCAGTATGCAGCTCTTAACTGGGTAGAAGACCATAAACTACCATTTTTCTATCAGTGTGTCTCTGCTGGGAATACTCTTACATGGCCAGAAAATTGTCCTCAGAATTTTGTTCTATTCAGCAATGAGCTTGTTGCAAAAAGAATCGTCTGAGCTGGGACACCAGTCCAGGTGAAAGGAATGTGCAGCGGCATAGCTGTCTGAAGTAGTTACGCGTGTGGAAATTCCCTGTTATATGCAAATTCTTGCATTTAAGAAATACGGTGAACAGCCGAAGCTGCAGATACACCACTAACTAGGGTACAATCAGTCTCATTAATTTTTGCAATTACCCTAGGAATGGCTAAAAGTTGACTCGTGCTGCTGAGAGCTTTGGAGACCATTTGCCACGTGCCTGGCTCCAGGTGGAAGAGACTCTTGGCCCATCAGTCTGACTTCCTAGAAACAATTAGATACTTCACTCATTATAGATTTTTTTTTTTTCCTGCCTGAATATTTATTCAAAAAAGCTGAAATTTGCCGGTCATGAAAATATCTTACAGACGCTCCTTCGTGAAGGAAAGTCTTGGACCCAGTTGCTAAAGCCTCCAGAGCGTGCCTGATGTCAGCAGTACAGTTTCTTCAATGCAATATTCTGCTGTGTAGTTTAAAAAAATATTATAGGAAGAAATAGTGAGACAGTAATAAAATTCTTAGGATTATTTTGCTAGGAATTATTTGGTTTAATACGTTGAAGACCTTTCTTTTGAGCTATGTGGACTGGAAGGATCTTGACAAATCATCAGATATAATCTCTTCTTGTTGCACCCGTGTAAATATTTCATAAGCAAATCATAGTGCATTTTAAGGTTTCTTTAGTCTCTGCCAGGTCAACCGGAAAGCTGTCCCAGAAATTCCTTTCTCTGTTGGTTAAACCTCTAAGATGATACCGCTTATGCATACTTTAATGTTGGCATGACAATAATTCAAATAGATTTTTTGCTTTCCCTGTGCTTCTCCTTTCCCTGGTCCCACAGGACAACCTTCTTTGTCTCCATTTTGCAGCTAAACAAACCAAGTTCTCTCACTTTCCTCCTGTGCAGTAGGGCTCCATTTTCCTTGGCTGTCTTAATAGTCCGTGTCTACGTTTATTTTAGCTTGGAGAGCTTCCACAAATGTTGTTGCTTACATGAAGGATTTATTGCACGCCCATAGCTGTGGAGCGTATTCTTACGTCCCGGAGGTTTGAACAAAAGAATGGAAGGCCAGGACAGTAAACAAGGCATGCGGTCTCTGCTTGTCTCCTGCCGTTTGCTCAGGGTGGATTCATCAGTCATAGGCAGTTTGAAAACCATAACTCATTTCCTCTGTTTGCTCCAGTCAGGTCTCTAATCTCGCATCCATTAAGAGTTATCTCTGAATAATGAATGGGGAATCCATTAAGAAGGGGAAAGGGCAAATGTAGTACCTATTTAAAAAAAAAAAAAAAGGGAAGCACTCCAGGTTCTCTGCTTTTTCCCTCCCCAGCTTTCTTTTCAGCCATTCGCTTCAGTTGCCAGAAGAACCACTGGAGGAGTTAACGAAGCGAGTTAGTTGTAGGCGCGTAGGACGTGACAAGGGATGAGTAACAACTAAGTGTGGCCAACGCCAAGTTGTGTAAAATCAATCTCGGTTCTTGCTGTGACGGCTACTGGCCTCGTCAGGAGGGGAGAAATCGCAGATGTCGTACGGCTTGATATTCTTGGTGAGGCTTTTCTGACGCTGTCCTGCTTGATATACGCAAGTTAGGGGGAAATGACTGGGGTGAAGATGCTATCAAGTGGGTACAAAACTCATGGCGAGAGAAAATAAATGATGTGTGATTAAGAGTTCTGTTGAGATATTTTGCAGGAGTCTGTCCCGAGTTTCATGATAGGCAATGTTTTCTTTAATGGTTGAGATAAGGGAATATAGAGGGTATGGTTATTGTATTTTAGCTAAGCAGGAAAAGGTGAAGTTGCACAGTACAAATTGTATAGAGGACTGGATTGTAATTCAAATTGCTTTTGACCGATTGGAGAAATGTCGTTGAAAAAAAAGCCCCGTGAAATTCAGCACAGGCAAATGGAAAGTTGTCAAGTTCAGTATGTGTAATCAATTACTCAAATGTCAGAAAAATCTGCTTAATCATGAGGAAAGGGAGTGGGATGCATCAACAGGCATGCCCAAGTCTTCTAGAAAATATTCCTGTGTGAGGAAGACGACTTCAGCTGGAGCAGTGTCCGTGTTTTTCCTTAGAGGTGGGCAAGTTGGAGGGAGTCCAGAGGGACTAATAGGTGAGGCTGTGTATCTTAGCCCTTTGGCCAGTGAGTAAGGTCTAAAGAACTTCAGGTGGCTTGAGAAAATTCAGAGAAGGTGCAAGAGCTGTGTCTGTATGCAAATAGTTGTAGAAAGAAGGGAAATGAACTCTGCTACCTGTGAGAAGTAAGACGAGGATTGATGGCCTTAATTTGCACTAAGGAAAACTCAAGTGTGCCATCAGGAGAGACTTCCAAATGGGACAGAAAGGAAATGAGAGAGTGGGCTTCAAGCCAGCAGTCATCAAAGATCTTCAGTAGAACATCAAGTGTCTTTGAAGAATAATGTGGGTATCCCTCAACATTTTGTAGAGCCGGGGACTGGACTAGATTGCCTCTCGAGGCTGCGGCCAGCGAGCCAGACTTCTGCGCAGCATGGCCTGGTAGAACATCTCCGAACAAAGCGGTGCTCAGGTTTAGGATGTGCCCTTGTTCCCCCTTCTCTGCCCTTTGCCCTTGTCCTGGTGTTTGCCAGCTCCTGGGAGGAGATAAAATCTCGGGAGCAATTGGCCTCAAAACCCTGATCTGGGGTCTAAGCCAAACAGAGCTGATGAGACACTTTGAGGAAAACTTTGTAGAGCATTTCCCTGCATCTCAGGAACTTTTCTTCCATGGCATCTTCCGATTTCGAGGCTTTTCATTTACTCCCCATTTGCCAACTGATACTTGGCCAGAAATCTGATGTGTGTTTAAACAAATTGATTTGGCAACTGCAGTCAGCGTTTGTTGGGTCAAGTGTAGGTGACGGGACAGTGGGGAGAGCTGAGTTTCACAGGACTCGGTGCCTGGTGGTGTCCGTGTCCTGCCAAGGCATTTCCTGTGACCTCAGGAACGGTTGAGAGGGAAGTGAGTTGAACTAGTTCAGCTCCAGTCTGTGATGTTTTCTGAGGTTACTGGTTTGTGAGCAAGGAAATGTGGGTCTGTGGGTCGGGGGGAATGCTGTGTCTTTTTGAAGCCGGTTAGGGAAGGTTTAATCTCAATTTAGACCAGTTCAAAATAGGAGACACCATTGACTCTGCCTTGTGTGACTAGTGTCACTGAAAAGTGTCTGCGAACATGTAATCTGTTAGGTTTATGTCCTCTGAAAGACAATAGAATACGCAGTTAACTCTTAATTCTCAACTTAATGGCATGCAAGTTTGTTTAACCAAATCTCATGCGTTCTGTCAAAGATCTCAAAATTAGATGGGAAAATACATACTGTCATTAATCTTGCATGGTCAATTTTCAGTGTATTGCTTACAGAAATTGATGGTTTAATGTTACAGTTACAGTACATCTTCTAGATTTACTTGTCATACACTTTGGCCTAAAATTTCAGGAATATAAGTGCGTAAGATCACATTAAAGCTTTATCAAATTGATCTGAAAACAAAGTTCTTCTCAGTTTTAAGTCCAGAAAATGGTGAGTGATTGCCTTCGTGGCTGCTCAGCAGCTGCTGAAGTGGAAGGGGATGTTCTTGGGCATGGTGGTGGTGTTGACTGGACAGTTGGGTCAGGTCATGGCTGGTCACAGTTCCAGTCTCTCCTGACTTTGGCAGCGGCACTGCTGATCAACCTACAACGTTCTGGGACCTTCCTACAGAAACTTGAGTACTGGGTCAGCTGGGTTTGTGCAGTGTCTCGTCAGGCTGGTCAGTGGTTATGGTACGTACCTTAAACCTTGTAGGTGAACTTCTGAAGTGGCTTATTTTTATGTTTATTTGGGAAGAACTGGTCAGTAACA
The DNA here is from genome assembly GCA_013398915.1 of Dromas ardeola. NCBI lineage: Eukaryota > Metazoa > Chordata > Aves > Charadriiformes > Dromadidae > Dromas > Dromas ardeola. Next base: position 10,784 of record VYZM01022732.1, on the reverse strand, counting down.
GGAGAGAGTGTCTGGGACAGCGATGTTTCTGGGGCTGTTCAGACCCCCCTGCTGCTGGAACTCGCAGTCCTGTCAAAATATTGGTAGAGCATTTCTTGCTCCTGTTTTTGTCCTGCCTGTTTCTGGGTTCCACCGAGATTCAGACGTCCAAGAGACTCCCTGAGATACAGGACTTGGAAATAAAAGTTTCTCCTTTTGGGTGCAAGTTTCAAGTTGCCAATAAAAAATACGAAGTTTAAAATTAACATTTCTACTGTGACTTGGTACTGGGTTTGTTTATTGTGGTAAGATACCAGAATACCTACTGCATCCCACCACTTTGCCATTCAACAGATGGCTTCATCTTCTGCCACCTTAGTTGTGTAAGCCCAGTTGAGTAGCCCAGTGTCTTCTGTCTCTGTGGTAGTTGACTCCGAAATGTGTTTTTAAAAAAAAACAATCCCCTTTAAAGTAAAATCCCAAAGAGAAACTTCAAACCCTCTGTTTCTGTACCCGTTTGAGTCTGGCTTACTGCAGCTTGTCTTTTCTTCTCTGGGTGTTCAGCTGCATCTGGGACAGAGTGGACCTTCTTTGAAGCTGCTGCTGATGCACATTGGACTGTCTCCTACACTTCTTCAAAACATTGCGTGTCCCTCGGTAGTGGTGCAGTAGAGCACCTACTGGGCCATACGCTTGTCTAATAGATAAACTCTGATGGTTTCTTTAGAGCTTGCCTCTGATATGTGCTCTTGTCTGTTTTCCGCAGGGACACAGCGGGGCAGGAGCGATTTCACACCATCACCACCTCCTACTACAGAGGTGCCATGGGGATCATGCTAGTATATGACATCACCAATGCCAAGAGCTTTGAAAACATCAGCAAGTGGCTCAGAAACATAGATGAGGTGAGTAATGTCTGTAAGATCCCACAATCGAGCTGTTTGTTGTGACCCGTAGAGCATGTGATGAATCCCACAGAACTCAGCTTCTGCATTGCAGCGTCTGCTTCTATCCTGGCAGAAGGTGGAAATTAACGCAGGGGTTTGGGTGCTGTTCCTCGGCTCTCCTGTGGTCCCTCCCTCAACTCTCCCTTCAGCAACGGCATGAAGGATCACAACGCTACGCAGGTGTCCTAAAATGTCAGATTCATACATGAGCAAAGTTTGTTTCTGTCTGGAGAATACCTGGAGGTAAGGAACACATCTTGTAGGAACTGGGAGCTGCAGTTTTCAGGAGGAGCTGCTGCCACAAGGGGGTGTGCAGAGGAGCAGCGCTAGGCCACAAGCTGTAGAGTAGCTGTAGAATATGTCACTTCTAGTACTAGCCTATTTTATAAGGACGACTGTGTAAATCCTCAAAGATGACTAAATCTGATCACCTCCGCTCCCTCAAAATCGACGTCATGAAATAGTTGCAACTTTATTGTGGCCGTTGCAGGTAGCGTGGCAAACTGCTGTGGTTGGATTTAGTAAACGACTCAAAGCTGCCCAGCTGATGTTTGTCCTTGTTAGAGGAGAACCAAACGGCACGCTTGGTAAAATTTCAAGCAAGGTCAAGTGAAGCAGAAGAAACTGATGTGGAAACATTCAGTGCCAGCATCCCCAAGAGTTCATTCTCCGGGAGTTCTGAGATGTTGGAGAGCAGCACAACTGTTAGTTCTTGCTTTTGTTATGCTTCCCAAATGGAATAATTGTTTGGATTTTCCAGCCTTGTTGTTTTGCTAGAAAGCATGAAGGTGGCCCTGTAGAACTGGGCGTCAGCAGATGGGTGCTGTCAGGCATTGCTAGCTGAAGCACTGAGGCTGGCGAAAGGTTATTACAGAGCAAAAATATGATATTGAGACTTTAATTTCCCAGCATGCGAAATGGGAAACTATATTGTTTATGGAAAGATATGCATTGTGGTGGGTACCAAAGGGGAGGAAGTAAGGGAGCACAGGAAGAGACTCAGTGATGAGTTGAATGTAAACTTGAAACCAAGGCCTTTAGATGCTGCAGTTGCTTTGTTTAAAAAATTCAGTAGTATCCAGGAAGTTGAGTAACGGATGTCATTCGCACCATTGTGTCCGAGAAGCAAGTGGTTTTGCTGACCTCATGTTTTCAAATCTGTGTCACACAAACCTCTGCAGTGGATTTCAGGTGCGTTGTGAAGGCTGTGTGGTTACTGCAGTTTTATAAGGGATGTGTGACACCTTAGGAAGCTGTTTTTATTATGGAAAAAGCTCACTGATGGAGTGCGTTTGCAGAAGTGACGGGTGAAGTCATCCTCTGAAGTTCCAATGCAGTCTTGAGGCTTCTTGCTGAAATGTGTGCAGGTGTTATCCACTCTTGTACAGATTATTGCAAGTGAAAGTTGTGAATGAAGAAACTAAGTGCTGCGGTTTTACAAGGAGCTGGTATTGCCAAGGGTGTTCTCTCAAAGAGGAGAATTTTCAATAAGCGAGCCTGAATTGCTATTCCATGCAAGGAGGCTTGTATACAGGATACTGAAGCCTTGATTTAGAAATAGCCAAGACACCTAGAGGTGTTACACCCTCATCCTTGCTAAATATGTAATTATTTAAAATTCACTTGTTCTGCAGAGGTGTGCTATGCCGTGCACTTTCGCTTAGGGCTAGTAGGAATTGGTGAAGTTTCTCAAGTGCAGAGTTTCGTACGTTGGGGCTGGCCGTATTTGAAAAGTCTGTTGCTGTGTAAGCAGTGTTGTGCGTGTGCATGAAAAGTTAACGTTTTCAGAGTCTTACTCTACGTGATATCTTAATCTACCTTTGCTGGCTGGTTGCTCTTCCTCCTTGTGAGCTGGAGGAAAAAAACTGGGGGTGGTTCTGCTGAGGAATGTGAAATGGGTTATTACTGTAAGCAGGAGTACTGGTACCCGGATCTCTTGCCTCCGTAGTTCTATTAGTAATGCTGCCGTAAAGTAGTATTAAGACTGTTGGAGTGAAAGTAAATTCAGATTAGACTTTCCAAGAAGCTTCTCATGGCAGGTTGCAAAGTGCTTCAGTTATCCACTTAAGTAATGCTTTGTGCTGTGGCTGCTGGAACTTTTCTGCTAATCTGGTGGATATCTTTGGCGTGTTCTTTCCTTGCTTTGATGGATATTGGCAGGACGACAATAACTGAACAGCCAAGGCTTTTCTGCTCGTTCGGCATTCCTTGGGAAAGCATTGGCACTCGCTTTTGCCTTACAGAGCTGATTCCCTGCGTATGTGGTCCTGCTCTTCTTTGGGTCCTGAGCATTAGCGTGGTGCTTGCTTCAGCTTTCCCTTTGTGTTGTCCTGCTGTGTGTTTGCCTGGTATATAGTCTGCATGCCATTTCACTGCTTGAGTTTCTCAACGTCTCTGTCAGGTACTTAGCAGATGGAGCTAAAGCACAAAGCTGACCTGTGGTCTTGCTCTGATGGCGACATCAGAGGAACAGCGTGATGCTAGAGAGCTGTAATGTCCCTTTGTTAGCGAACTCGGTAACTCCTCTAAACAAAATTACAGGCAAAAGGGTTTTTTTACTAACTTCCTGGTTATTTGGCTTTGTGGTGGTTGAAAGTATGGTTGCGATTGTTAAGGAGACTTATCTGTCTACAATAAAACTATGCAAAGGACCCCTTAAACACCAAAAAAATGGTAGCATCAGCTGGAGCCACTCGTGTGCACGAAGCTTGGTTGTTGGCAGCTGCAGACGTGAGGCTCTCTTTGTCCTGCAATGTTTTGTAGCAGCATTTCTGTAAGAAGGGTCTGGGCAGCAGAACAGCACGTCGCCTTTTTCAGAAAGGAAGACTTCACCCTTAAATTACAGAAATGAAAAGGAAGGGGGAAAATAACTGGCATTGGGATGGTGATAGAGCTGTGTCAAACCCGTAGCTGTTGTCTCATTCCGCTCCCAGGGTATATGAGCAGCTTAGTCCAAAGGCACTGTCTGAAGACTGGTTTCTAGCAGCCTTTGTTAGGACTTGGGAAAGTGCAGGACACCAAGACCTGTAAACATTAGCCTGGACTTCAAACAGTCCACAAAAGTGAAGTAGATATTTACTGCTTGTTGGGGGAGATTGTAAACCCGCCTCTTGTCTCGTTTCAGCATGCCAATGAAGATGTGGAGAGGATGCTGTTAGGAAACAAGTGTGACATGGAAGATAAAAGAGTTGTCCCTAAAGCAAAAGGCGAACAGGTAAGCGTCGGGCAAAAACTTGTTTATCAAAGTAAGCACGTCAGCGCCAAGGCTTCCACCGTCTCCAGGTGGTTGAGATGCCACAAGGGGATGTGCCAGGGAACAAACAAGGTGGCTGGATTTGCTAGTGGTTTGTAAGTCTAGGGAATGTTTTCTCAGAAGTTGCAAAGAACTGCCATGACAGCTGCAGTTTCTGCTTTCTTTGGTAACTAAAACTTTTCAGGCATCCTTGAGGTTACTTATCATGCGACAGGCTTGTATGGTCTCTGTCGTCTTATGTTCAGACATTGACTTGGGATTTAATGCACTTTAATTGCTGTTTCTGAATCATTAAGTTCCTAATATTCCTTTGTGACACTTTTGTTGCGCTAGTACTTCTGACGCCTGCTGTGGCTGAAAGAATATCACGTGCTTATAAATGCCACTAATCCCGAAGTTATAGCGGCACCAATGGAATAACTTTACAATAATTCTAACCTCCTTTTTCTTTTTTTGGTTTAGATTGCTAGGGAGCATGGTATTAGGTTTTTCGAAACTAGTGCAAAAGCAAATATAAACATTGAGAAGGCATTCCTCACATTAGCAGAAGACATTCTTCGAAAGGTAGGTGCTTACGGGTTTCCTTTGGAAAACAACATCCCGAAATTTCAGCTCCTGTTGCTTTTGATGTTCACCTGAATTGTTGCAGCTTTTGACTTGGGCATGCTAAGACAAACGAGTCACTGAAGGAGGACTCTTGTACATCTGAAGCTTCTAAAGCTTGTTTGATGTTTCGTTATTGTAGGGGTACTGTCTAGAGAGACTCATAGACATCAAAGAGCCGAGGACTGTAAACTCAGAATTGTTCAGCCCTTGAACTCATGGTTGTGTTGTACACGTGCTTGGAGTTAAAACATTTCATTTGGCGTGGAAGAGAATTGTTCTTTCCTGCCACCATCTCCGTCGATACACAACACTGTCTAAAAACTGCTAAGCGCCTGTTGGGAAGGGTTTAGATGTGGTTGACAGAACAGATGAACGAGATCTGTCACTTCTGCCTTGTTTCCGATGATTAGCCCTCTCAGCCTCTGTGTTTCAGTGGAGGCTTTGTTGGAAGGTTATATCAAACTGAGAGAAGAATGTGGATCACCAGTTCTTGCTGCTTGGTTCCCCCTCCTGAATCATAGAGCATCCCATAGACAGCCACAATTCCTGCGGCCTGCACCCAAATCCATGTATGCCCAGAGCTACGAGATACCGCTAGACTTGCATCCCTGACGCCTTTCATGAGTAGAAGATGCATCAGCTTCCCATAGCTGTCACTCTTTTGCTGCAGGATGGAGCTGGGCTGGATACGTGGGTGGCTCCAGGGCTGGTTCCAGTTAGTTGATGTGCTCCCATAGCCAAGGACTTGCTGTACCCAGTAACCCCCATGCTGGCACGTTCCTGCTTACGACCAGGTTGTGCCTCTCCACCACTGGAACTCCATGGAGCTCAAGAGACATGGGTTGGCCAACCATAGCATACGTGCTTTGCCCTTAACTGAGGGACCCTACATGGTTTTTCTGTGCCCAGCCCCGTATCGAGACCCCCTTCATCACTACTTCTGCACGTGGTTGATAATGGCGTCCCAGTTAGTAGGTTAGAAATTCAGTGCAAGGTCAATGCCTAATCTTTTCACAACCCTTTAAATACGCATCTGCTCAACAATGTCTGGTTTGCCGTTGTGCTTTGGACTTGTTTCTTAACCCGTTTTTCATAGAATAGAGTCACAGAACACAGGTTTGGGTTGGAAGGGACCTTAAAGATCATCCAGTGCCACCCCCTGCCCTGGGCAGGGACACCTCCCAGCAGATCAGGTTGCTCAGCTTTTGGACAAGCTTTGTGTGAGAAACTGGATGAAAATCCAGTTTTTAGCCTTCAGTAAACAGGAGCTCGGGCGAGCGAGTCTTACTGACTCTTTTGACCTTTACATTTTTCTTTTGGGCCTCAGTGTATTTACCTGAAGAAGGGAGGGGGGTTGCTTTTGCAAGGCTGTGCCAAAGAGAATAAGAAAAGGAATATGGAGACTAAACTGCAGTATTCTGATGGGTGTTTAGGTTTGTTTCTAGCCGGCTGACAGGAGATGTTAGCAGCTGATCAAAACCACTCAAGTTGGGTTTTTGCTTTGGTCCAACCGCATTTCCATCCCGTGACGCGGACGAGCCTGTTTTGTCCGCTGTCTCGGAAACCGGCGTCCTGGTTAACTGGAAGGCAGATGCTTTTAAACAACCCCTCTTTATCCCTAAATTACTCTGTGGGTTTTTAAGGTCATTAGTTCACATAATTTAACTCCAGCTTGTGGTGGTGTACGCTGTGACTGACGTACTCCACCAAAGCGCGAGTGTCGGCCCGAAGAGCAGCATCTAGAAATAGTTTGAGTTTACTTTGGGGTGGTCCAAGTCAAGAAGCTGGGTTTTTTCCCAGCTTTCCGGTTGTTGTTTATTTAAAACAAAACAAGAAAAACCCAACCGTAAATCGGTTTGGCATACTTCTGCTGGAGAGGGAGGAGGGTTCCCTATGTTTCTGGGGAGCTCTTTGCCCACTATGGGCACTGGTGGTGAAGTCTTTCTGTAGGCCGCTCTCTCTTGAGCTCTGAAGACTTTATTTCAGAATGTCTCGAGAGTCATCTAACTGCTTCTTTTTCCCTTGTTTCATTGCAGACCCCTGTAAAAGAGCCCAACAGTGAAAATGTAGATATCAGCAGTGGAGGTGGGGTGACGGGCTGGAAGAGCAAGTGTTGCTGAACCTTCTCCTATATCACCAATCGCCATCCACCGCCCCTTTTTTCTCGCTGCAAAACAAACCACTCTGCCCGTTTTTAACCTTAAACCGATGTTTTGTTCCTCATCTTAACAAGCTCCTGTCTCCCTTTGTTTTTCCGTTTAGGACAGCTTGCGTACTATAATTTTTCTCAACACCATGTATAGGAAAATCATCTCCGTGACTTCATTTTTTCATGTACCTGCTCAACTTACCACTACGTTTTGGTTGTATTATAGTCCCGTTCCTCCTGACATTAAAACATATAGCAATCATATTCAACTCTCTTCTGCAAATTGTATAAGAATAAAAGTTAGAATTAACAATTTATTTTGTACAACAGTGGAATTTTCTGTCATGGATAATGTGCTTGAGTCACCGTATTCTCTAGATGCATCAGCAAAAGAGCCAGGAAAACACTCATTTTCGCCTTGAGTATGTGAATGGGGTTTATTTTGTCCTGTGCCTTATGTGGAAAGGAACTTTTTGTTTTCACTTTTTTTTTTTAATTTCTTTTCTTCTGGTGGAAGCATGTGCAGGAGACATACCATCCATACTCGACCATTTTAAAATACTGAACTCTTTTGTGATTGCTTTCTGTAATTGTTGGTGTAACGCATCGAGGACAAAGGGTGGTGCGAAAAAAAAATACTACATTTACTCTGCTGTGTCTCCTTTTTGGTGATCTAGCCATTCAGAACTGTTCCCGCTGCCATTTTTTTCCCCCCTCACTTGCGGCTCTTTCCTTTTTGCCTGCATGCTGCTTTTATTTGCATTTCTTCATGGTGTGATGTGTTAATTAAGAGGATGGCAACGTGGTATGTTTGCCAAAAACTTTAATACAAAGCACTGATTTAGCTTTCAAGGTAAAGATGTTGAAGATACCTACTAACTTCCCTCTAGCCAATGTCGGTTCACTAGTATCTCTTCTCTCTCCTCCTGCATAGCCGTTGGGTTTTATGATATGGAAGAGTTATTTGCATGCACTAGTTTTCTATGGAGGGTGATGTGGTTGTCTACTTTATGTGTATGAATATAACATGCCATCCCCAAACTGACAGCAGTTAACGTGGACTTTTCAGTTCTCTCTTCCTGTTTTAGCCGCTCCAACAAGCTCTTCGCTGGCCTGCCCAAAGGCTGAGCGAAACTGCAGTTTAGGAAAAAAACCAACAACAAACAACCAAACAAAAGTTGGCAGTTTAATTTATTACCTCCGTGAAAAACTTTCCGTTTCCCGTGTTCGAAGCGGAGTCGTTGGTCCACGGGCCGGTCTCGCCGGGGCGAGGGGGTGCCAGCAGGGCTGCCCAGCCCCCCGGGCGTCACTGCCCTCCCCCGGTGTCACCGCAGCGCCCTCATTTCTGCCAGGACGGGGGTGAGGGACAACCGCTGCCCCCCCAGCGCTTGTGTGTTCCCTTGCCTCGCATTTAAAATACCCCGGAGGAGACCTGCCCCAGCCAAGGACTAAAAGAGATTTTTTTTTTTATTTTTTTTTTTTAAATAGACACTTCTTCCTCCCCAGGCCTCACCTTCTCCTTTCGAGTCGGCCAAGCCCGTGCCTCGCTCCTGCCCCCTTGGCTTTGGGACTGTCTCCGGTCAATAATTGAAGTAGTAAATAACGCTGTGGTTTAATTGTAATGCAATGATGGTGTTTTAACATGGAACTTCTACTCTCGAATGCCTTCCCCTGTCGTGGCTTGACCGAGGTGTTGTCTCCCTTTTCCCTCTGTATTCTGGTGTTTTGTCTCTGCGTGTGTTGCCCCTTCCCAGGCCAGGGGCTCCTGGGGCCGGGCCGGACGCTGGCGATAGAGTACGGCCGCCTTTTGGTTAAATCTGCACTTTCTAATGTTATCAAAAAGGGAAAAAATGGAGAAATATACATCAAGGGTTGTTTGTGGTTTTTTTTTTTGTATAATCCTTGTTTTAAATGTGAGCTTTTTATTTGCTTCCAGGGGCTCGGCTCTCTCTGTGTAAACCCCCCGGGATCCCTTGTAGTCGCTGTGTTCGTTGCAAGCCAACAGGTAGAGGACAGGCCCCTCGCTGGTACTACTCGCTCCCACCTCCCTTTCCTCTTCCCCTTCCCCAGTTAATAAACGGAACTGTTTCTAGACGGTCTACTACTGTTCCTATAAAAACCCTGAGTTTTAACCACGGGGCTTGGCTTTGTGTTGTGTTGGTGGAGCGCAAGGCCCAGCCCAGAAGGGAGTGAGCAACAAAAGTCGATGCAGATGCTAAAAAGGAAAAAATATTATAATAATAATAATCATGTTGGAGGAATTTGCAGTAACTTTTATTTCTAAACTCCCTGCTAGCTTAGCACACTAACTGCTTGTGAAACCTGCCCTGCCCTGGGTGTGGGATCCAGCCGAGAGAAGGATGCGGCAGCAGCGTTCCCTGTGCCATCCCCCCCGCCTGCTGCAGGAAGGCTCAGTGCCACCTTTCTGTCACGGCAAAAAAATTATAACCTGATTAAATTGGTCACGATAAACGAAAACCCGGGGCTGAATCTCTCCTCCAGGTGTGTGTTAGCCCCGGGAGCTGCCGGGGCCGTGCGGGGCAGGGGGGAACCGCGGCGCTTCCCCCTCGGACGGTGGAAAAACAGCATCAACTTAAGGTCTAGGATTAATTCCCATGCCTACGATTTTTTACTTAATCTTTTAATATTTTTGCTACTCCACTCTGGCTTTTTATTTAAAACACATTCTTTTGTACCACTTACTGTATCAAATTGTATAAAAGATCACTGTCCCATTCTTGGTCATACCAAGAGCAAATAAAAGCTTTTATAAACTTGCATTGGTGACTTCCTCGGCCCTGTTAAATTCCCGCTGGGACGCCCCCATGAAACCTGGCCAGCGTGGGCCAGGCTCTTCTGAGTCTGGTGGGGGGCAGAGCTCACGCTGTCTGTTTTTCTTATAGAAAAGGCAGTTCTTTTCCAAGGGCAGGGTGGTACCAAGTCCAACGGCCCCAGCGTGGACCCCCCTGGCTGGGTGTACCTGGTCCGTGTCCCCCGGCCCCTCGGAGGCGACCTTTGCCGTCGCATTTATGGAAGGCGGCCGTTCCAGCCCTTCCCTCTCTGCACCCGCGGGTCCCGCTGTGGATGTGAGTTATGGGGGGTTTTCCAGCTCCCCGAGAGCCCCAGCACCCCCCTGCCTTCATTCCTGTCCTTTCCCCCCCCAGCAGCATCCCCTCGCCCTGGCGGGTCCCCTCTCCCCAACCTCTGTGGGGTCTCCCCGCAGCCTTTGGGGACCTCAGCCCCCGGAGAAGCTCGGCAAGGGGCCTGTCCCCGTCCCCATGGCGCGGGCTGGCAGAGCGGGGACGCGCTTCTCCTCCTCCCCTGCCGCTGCCATGGTGTCGGTAACCGGGAGAGGGTGGTTTTGTGCTGCCTTCGCCAATAAAGCCGCCGCCGAGGCTGCGCCGGGGTCCCCCCTCGCAGGGGCCGGGGCCGGGGGGGGCAGCGCAGGGACCCCGAGCCCTGCCCGTCCCCGGGGGCTGCTCGGCGCCCTGGGGTGCGGAGGGAAGGGCTCGGCTCGGCCGCTGCTGCGAGGAGCCGGGGGGGGCCTGGAGCACGGCGGCGGGGCTGGGGGTCACAGCCATCGCCATCGGGGGGTGGTCGTGTGAGGGGAGCCCGGGGGGGCTTGGGGAGAGGGGACGTGGCTGGGACCTTCCATGGGGGCCACCGTCCGGTGACTCTCAGG
>VYZM01022731.1:21590-42496 GCA_013398915.1 Dromas ardeola | reverse complement strand
CACACAAGGTGACTTCTGTCCACACTGAAAACCATATTCTTCCATTCCATTGATTTTTTTTTCTTCCTTTTTTTACTTTATTCCTACTTACCCTATCTCTCTGTCTTCCTTCCTTACTCCCTCCCTTTCTCTCCCTTTCTCTGTGTCATTCCTGCCCTCTTCTCTCCTTCCCACATTAGCTTTTTGCAAGGGCAAGCCCTTTATGCAGACACCAGCCACACCTGAATTCCTCAGCTTGGTTGCCTGAAAATCAGCACCTGCTAAAGGAATCCTAAGGACACCGCACTCATGGGCTGAAGGCAGAGGACACCTGCAAGTGCAGGATGACACTGTGAAGGATGGGACCCACTAAGAAAGGGCATGTCTTCCCCACTTGAGTTACTGTTGAGGTGACTGTGTCCTTCCTTTGGAAACTTTCTTGGTGCCAGAGACAAGCAGCAGAGCAATGTGAGGTTCCATGGACGCTCACCAGAGCTAAAGAGATCTTACAGAAGGGGTTCAACCAACAAAGCCTACTTCTTGCCTTTTGATGTACTTGGCTCACCTTGTTGAAAGGCTCTGGGGAGTTGGACAGGAATGGAATGGGGATGTGGAAGCTCATGGGACAGGTTCTTTAGCAGGGAGGACTTGCCAGGAAATGCAGCTTGACTGGGTTAAGATTAGCCACCAGTCTGGGGGACTAACAGTGTAATACTTTCCATGTTCTCAAAGTACCATAGCATCTCTGAATGAAGTCTCTGGGACTCTTAATGAGATGTCCTTCTGCCCAAAGGGTCCCATTCCCCGTGTCTTCTAGCTATCACACGTTACCTTTTTATCCCCATTTCTGTAAATCCTACCAATGATCTTAAAATATCTCATTTGCATAAACAAAGGCCCTCCACTCCCACAAAAAAGATGGGCAGGGTGATAGCTCTTTATAGATATCCCCCTCATATTTAAGAACACTTATGAAGGGGTGATTTGTAAGGAGAACTGAGTACTTACCTTCGTCTAAAAAGGGGCGCCCTGCAATATAAAAGGCATTTAAAAATATTGATTGTTGTGACCTTGAATTATAATACAAGTAAACTTAGCTATCACCTAGGAAGAACTTGGCCAATTTAGGAGGTGCAGCAGAGTCTTCTCAATCCCAGCCTGCACCTACATGTGCTCTGGGCACTCACACAGCTCCCTTCCCCACAACTGCTATTGCAGTGTCCATGTGGCCGTTACTTCCCAATGTCTACAGATTTATGCCTGTTTGCACTCTCTGGCCTGACACCCCTCGACCGTTGCGGTTCTCCTGCCAAGAGGGACAAAGTCAATGGCAGGATGGCAGATGAAGACACATGACACACGTAAGCTAGGAACTAGTATGGTTCAGCTAGAGTGATTCTGCTGTGTGAAAAGCACCAGCCTTGAGGAAGAACTATGTGAGAGCCAAGAAGTTTCACACTGTCTCTGGCCATGCAAAAAATGTCCAGCAGCGTAGTTGGGAACAGCAGAGTGTCATCTTTCCCATCTAAAGCTCACTGCCATCTATGTTTAAATATTTTAAATAGTTTTTTCCTTTTTACCCGCAGCAGAAGTTTGACCTGCAGTAAGAAGTAAGTTTTACTTGTCAACCTTTGCCTTTTGTTTCTTTAACAAATGTTTTTAACATTTGTTTAGCATATATTACCTTCTTTCAACCTTTGTATGGGGTCATCTGGAAGGGAGAACAAAGGAGAACAGATCAGAAATGATGATTCCATTTTCTGAGGGTGTTCTCACAAAAGCCTAATTCTCAGTAAATTGAGGATGCTTTAAATTCAGAAGAAAATTTTGCTGTTCACAGCATAGACCTGGGGCTGTCTGCTGGAGGGAATTTATGGTACAAATCAAAAAGTGTAGGTGTTTTATAATGTAGTCAATCAAACAAAAGTGGTGGTTTCCTAAAGTTACTGAGGAAACTTGTGAAAAAGGAGACATGTCAAAGGCAAGAGTAAGCAATGTCAGAGCCCATCCTCTGGCTCCTATCATGGGTTCCTTGCGTATTGCACTTTGCCTCCAGGTCATATTCCAGAAGGGCACAAGGCTGCTGTCAGCCCTTTGTCGTGCCTACCATGGATGGCTTTGATGTTGAGGGCATGGGCCTAGCTGACTATGGCTAATCACTGAATTCTTGTTTGATATGAAGGAACTAAGAAATACAAGAGGATTCCACTAATATCTTACCTTTCTTTTTCTGTTTAGAGATACTCCAGAGTACTGCTAAGGTCACGATGATGTTTAAGACTGCCAGAACTGTTAGTAAAATGGATGGCGAAGACCAACCTGCATTTTTTTCAAAATAATTGTGTTTAGTATTTCATGGAAGTAGAATTAAGTGGATCATCCAGTCTCTTACGTGGCTCAAAAGAACTTCATTTTTGGAATGTGGTCATGAATTACTGTCTTTGTCACAAAGGACCCCAGGAATCATGTGACTAGAGGCATATACAGCATTTTTGATTCAGAAAATGACACAGATCAAAGGAAGAACCATCTTACGAGCTTTGTCTTCATTTCTAAGATAAATGCGGAAAACATAGCAATGGAAAGCATATTTCATGTGAAGTTTTCTGAAGAAGAAAAAGGACTCAGAATTGAAAGAGATGAAGGATTTGTGATCAGCCTCTTAACTGGGGAACCAGAGGTACTTTGAGAGTGGCAGAAGTAGACTTGGGTTGGTAAGCTTCTCTGCCCAATGACCTAGGGTAGTGTTCAAAATGTATATTTAAGGACAGAGAGAGAGATACACATGTATATGTATGTGTGTATATATGTGGAGAAGTATGGCAATGTGATGGAAAGGGGAGGTATCCCTGCATCCCCTTGCTTCCCCAGCAGAGTTGGATAGAGTGGGACAAAGGAAATCCCAACAAGGCCTGGTCACAGCACAGTGCTCACCCAAAGACTGAGCCAATCCTCCACCAGAGAATCCCAAGGCTAACCTTTCTTAGGTGCCCTGGGAGCCTCTTCTCACCCTGTCTAGACTCTATGCAGCACCCAGCAATGCCACACTAGTAGGCAATAGTCTGCCCCCAGCAATGCCACACTAGTAGGCAATAGTCTGCCCAAGGTACTGGAGGTACCGGAGGGACCTCTGCAATGGGTGGATCAAGCAAGATCTCACCCTTTGTCTCCCCCGCCAAGCAAGGCCTGGACTGCTAGCACAGTGAGCCAGCCATGACAAATAAACATTAAGCATGGATTTACCTTCCCAAAAGTTGTAGTTAACTTCTGAAGCTACAAAAGAAGAGGAAGATGAGTGAGGGGAAACAGGATTCACAGACGTGCCGCTTGGTCATTAGGGCCTGATGTCACTTGTGCTCTGCCACTGCCTTCCCCACTGCCACTTCATCAGGGAGGAGAGGGAATGGTCAAGAGTCCTGGTACTGACCGAGGTGATTCCAAACCTAGAGCCCATTATGAATTCATAGGGAGTTGATAAGACACCAGGATGGGGGCCCAAGCATGTGCAAGGGACATCCTAAGAAAACTGGCAGAAACCCCAACCCCAGATTCTGATGGGAAACCACCCCTCATCCTACAGACCCCTCCCCTGGGTCTGGGCCATGTCCATGAAACTTCTGAATGGAGAGTTTCACCATGGTGGGGGGAGAAGTACCCAGGTGATAGAAGACACCTTATCAGAGGTAGGAGGCCTGGAAAACCATGCCAGTTAGTCTTCATAGTCTTCAAAGGAGTTGTCTCTTACCTTGTTTATCCATGTTGCTCTGCTGTCCTGTTACCCCTTTAACAAAAGCATTGTTTGTTAGACCATTTTCCTTCTTTACTTGCAGGTAGGGAAAAAGAGGTCCCTGAGCACCTGAAAGTCAAGCTGCATGACTGGATCAGAGACAGCATTGCTCCTCTCACAGTGACCTTCCTGCTGATGCGCATGTCCCCGTGGAAAGTTGAGGAATAGGAAATGTGACAGCTAGCAAGAGGACCGGCTCGCAAGCCCAGCATTTGCCTTTCCCATTCCTCCACATCCCACCACTTTGCCTAGGGAAGTATGTGAGGAAAGAAGCAGACAGACCCTTGCTGCTTTGAGCCCAAACGGAAGCAGCAAATCCCAAGTCTTCCTTCTCTTCCATATGGTGCGGACAGCATCTCTCCTGCCTCCCCAAGAACGCCTGTCTGATCAAATGTGTTCCTCTCCTTCCTCAGCAGGCACCCTCACAGGTAGGAAAGGCAAGGTAGCCTGCACTGAGCTCCACGCAGCCATGACCTGATTGGTCACATTGGGCCAGGTCACATTGCTCACCCGTTCCCACAGGGCTTTGTGGATTCCCACTAGGTTTGCTGTACAAGTGGCCAAGCACTGATGGGATGGCTCTGTTGGACCATCTGCTATTTCTTTGAGTGACATAAAGGTATTGTGTCTCTTTAGCCTGGAAAATGTCAGGGGACCGGTTGAAAGAGGTTTTCTTACCTGATAGAAAACGGAATATACACAGGAAAAGGATGAGGGAAAAAAATTTTCCCATTCTTCCATTCCGGAGCCAGATAGTCATCCTTTCTGATGTGCTGCAATGTAAGAGTCAGTGAAAGGTGGTAGAACAAAATCCTCAGTGAGGCCAAGTCCCACATCTTTCTCCTCTGTCCTTTAAACCTTGCGTTCCTCGACATCCCCTATCTGTTCCGTGTCATCCCCTATCTCTTCCATGACACCCAATGTCACATAAAAGGCAAGCTGTGCCCATGTGATCTCCTGTGCAGCACAGGAGGCTGCTTGTATCTTCTTCTGTGTACCTTAGGCACACAAAGCGTACCCTGAGGAATCAAGCTCCTGATATTAACAATTCTTCTTAGTTGCTGCCTGAAAATATTAATAACAAGACTGTTCCTGACATCTTGGATACTGGGAATGACTCCCGGTAGCATTTGTAACATTAATCTCGGTACTAATAACAATGCAGATCTTCTGAACTGCTCCATCACTGCGTGAGAGTATGGATGATACGCAGCTGCTGGTTGACGTAAATGTCACACCAAAGCCTACAGGTTCAGAAACTGGCCAATATTAAGGCAGGGCTTGACTAGCTGATTCTGCAGAGGTAACTTTGACACTACGTCTGACAGCTTCACCTGCACTGCTCTCAGCAGCACTTCTGATTTTTACAAAAAAGTCACTGTTAAAGCAGTATTTGGTTTCTGCAGGCTTCTGTAGTCTGCCCACCCTTCCCTTTGTCACTCTTCTCTCCTCTTGATAGACTTGCTTTGTCACCAGCATAACGAGGACCTCACACTGCATTTTATTTGCTGTGGAACAAGGCAGTCAGAAAAAAAAAAAAAAAATCCATGTAAGGAAAGGCCCATAGGTTTGTGATTTGTAGTCAGTGCAAACTGTCAGAGTAAACCAGGCAGAATGAACGTGCTTTTGGCAAGAGCAAATGGAAAGATTGGGCTGGAAGAGAGATTCTCCTTTGTGGGCAGGTTCGCTGACACTACCACAATAATTGTCCTTTCCAGCACTTCCTCATAATTAGTACAGCGACAAGTAAAAGGCTAAGAGCTGGGTGTTGGCCGCGATCCTTTCAAGCCTTTATGGCTGCATCTGCGAGAGGGACCTGGAGTGCCGTTTCTGAGCAATGCGGCAGGTCCAGTGGGGCAGCCTCCTGTCTCCACCCCTCTCCTTTGCCCCACCACAGGTGGCCAAGGACATTGCAGGCGGCCATTTCAGGCAGCTGGACCTGGCCCTGGACAGTTTCATCTCCACCCGAGCAGCTTCCTAAACTAGTTTACAACATGAACGTGGGATTGCTAGTGGTAGCTGGTGCTCGCTACCTCCTGCTGGGGGTTGGATTGGTGCATGGAAGCTGCAGGGAGGGTTTGGATGAAAGCCGGCAGGAAGGGACCGTGTGATGTGGCCATCCTCAACATCACAGCACTGAAAATGGCCTTGTGAAGAATTATTTTTTTTTCTACTATTTTACTGTCCTGTAACTTGGGTGTAACAAGCGTAATTCCCTGCAAATTTGTCACAAAGGTTTACGTGACACTAACATGAGAGGATCTCAGAGCAAAGTGGAAGGAACTGTAAATGTTTTCACTCATAACTGGGACAGTTAAATGAAACAGGGATGCCAGGCAGATTCTGAAGCTCTTTGGTTTTTTTCCAGTTCCCTATAGCTTTTTTCTCAGGGCATTTTGTATTGTCCTGTCTCAAAACCAGGGGGATAACATGGGCCCACCATTTGTGTAATATTCCAGTAGTGGTTTCAAGTAAGCAAGCTTCTTTGGGCTGCTTTCTCAACCTGGACACTTCCCCCACAAGCCCAGAGCCACAGCGGGCGTGTGCTTCACAAGCGACTCTGTGCAGGTACACTAACCAAAACTACAGGAAGACTTCACAGCTTCACAGAGTTGCATACGCTAACGACTAAGAGGGCTAAAATTTAAGAAAACAAGTTCTCCTACCTTATAAAAGTCTATTGCTTGCTCTGCATCTGGCTGAGAGTGCGACGTTTCACTTCTCTGCTACAGTAGAAGAGAAAGCAAGTTTGGAGCAGTTGCAGACTTTGCTGAAATCACTGGGTTGCAAGCAGGAAGGAAGGGAAGGAGTATCATGGCCAAAACTCACCCAGGCTGCTGTTCCTCCACCTCAGGAAGGCAAGAGACTCACGGAGGGATGGAAGGAGGAGAAAGGGCTGGCAGTCATGGGGTGAGGGAGCACTGCAGGCAGGAAACACGTCCTTGGAGCACAGGTGAAAGCAAGCTCTTTGCTCCCGCTGTCATAATGGTTAATTTTTGAACCCATCTGTTTTTTAATTGGTCCTGAGTCCAGGTCGGTGCAAAGATGAAAGGAAGTGAAGGGAAGGAGAGGGTTGGGTTTTTTTTGCAGTGAAGCCATGGAACTGGTTTTGGACAGCCATGCAGGTTTCTGGGAAGAAGAGCGGTTATAGCTCATTGTGCTGAGCTCTTTCTTGTAGGATGATGTCACAGCGAAATAGAAGGAGTAGCAGCAACCTATACTTTTCATCTTCTCTCCTTCACAACCCTCATTAAGCCATGGTTCATTAAAAAAAATATAAATTAAAAATGGTAAGCATTGCCATTTGAAGATTAGTTCAACACGCTATATAACATCCGGTCCCAGCCTTTGGGGAAGTGGGATGTACCTTTCTGCCCAGACTCAACCATTGGCATGCAAAGGCAGGCTCCAAGGTACAGGGTTCCCTAGTAAAACAGCAGCTTAATTTCAACATGTGAAATCTGGAAAAATTATTCTGACCTTTCTGGTGCTCAGTGAGATGATTTTCCCACCTCTCAACCATAGATCAATTCATTTACTGAGCACTATGTTAATAATGAAAGAAAATTTCATTGGATCATAGAATCACAGAATCATAGAATAGTTTGGATTGGAAGGGTCCTTTAAATGCCATCTAGTCCAACCCCCCTGAACTGAGAAGGGACGTCTTCAACTAGATGATGTTGCTCAGAGCCCCGTCCAACCTGACCTTGAATGTTTCCAGGGACAGGGCATCTGCCACCTCTCTGGGCAAGCTGGGCCGGTGTTTCACCACCCTCATTGTATAAAATTTCTTCCTTATAGCTAGTCTAAATTTATACTCTTTTAGTTTAAACCATTACCCCTTCTCCTGTTGCAACAAGCTCTACTAAAAAGTCTCCCTGGAGCCTTCTCTTCTCCAGGCTGAACAACCCCAACTCTCACAGCCCATCCTCAGAGGAGAGGTAGTCCAGCCCTCTGATCATCTTTGTGGCCCTCCGCTGGACCCGCTCCAACACGTCCATGTCCTTCTTCTGTTGAGGACTCCAGAGCTGGACACAGTACTCCAGGTGCGATGTCATGAGAGCAGAGTAGAGGGGCAGAATCACCTCCCTCGTCCTGCTGGCCATGCTGCTTTTGATTCAGCCCAGGATGCGTTTGGTCTTCTGGGCTGCAAGCGTACATTATTGGCTTATGCCCAGCTTTTCATCCACCAGTACCCCCAAGTCCTTTTTGCCAGAGCGGCTCTCCACCCCTTTTCACCCCAGCCTGTACTGATATTGGGGGTTGCTCCGACCTAGGTGGGGGACCCTGAATTTGGCCTTGTTGAACCTCCTGAGGGTCACACAGGCCCACTTTTCAAGACTGTCAAGGTCCCTCTGGATGGCATCCCGTCCCTCAGTTTGTGTCAAGCACACCACTCAGCTTGGTGTCGTCAGCAAACTAGCTGAGGGTGCACTTGATCCAACTGTCTATGACATTGATGAAGATATTGAACAGCACTGGTCCCAGTAGAGACCCCTGAGGGACACCACTTGTCACCCCTCTCCACCTGTACATTGAGCCGTTAACCCTCTGGATGAGATCTTGCAACCAATTCCTCATCAAACAAACAGTCCACTCATCAATCCATACCTCTCCAATTTGGAGAGCAGGATGTTGTGGGAGACGGTGCCAAAGGCCTTACAGAAGTCCAGATAGACCACATCCATAGCTAAGGTACATCTGTAACTCATTTCCACAAGGTAAAGAAACAGGTTAAGATAAATTATTAAAATTCTAGCTACTGCTTCTGCACTGTGCAATAGCACATAACTCACTGAGTTAAAGCTGGCTGTGGAGCACGACTGCATTCAGGACACTGCTGATCATATGTTACGGATGTGCTTCCAGATGTTCCTCAAAGCACTGTCCTCTCTCTCTCAGACTCCACACATTACTGCAATCCATGCCTTTTTTGCACAATGTTGCATTGCTCTCTTTTTCCTGGCAATGTCTCTCAAACACTATTTTAATATCCCTCCCAACACTTCAGTCCCCCATCTCAGCCAGTTTTCTGCTTCCACCAGATTTACCTTCATGTCAGTTTGTGGGACTGAGCCTTTACGTTGCTCATGCTAGGGAGCAGCAAAGGCAGGCTGACCCATAAGGGTGCGCTGGCCAAGAGCTGAAGGTGATAACAAAGCAGTCCCGTGGCTGTGTGCTCCCTAACAAAGACCTCAGCCACAGTGGAGGAGGTCTAGTGATGATAACCAGAGTCAGCCAACAGTTATCACTAGGCAGACCTGTAGGTATGAAGCAGGCAGAATATCAAACACCAGGGCCAGGGCCAGCACGTGGATCGGCGGGAAAGAACACAGAATCATGGAATGGTTTAGATTGGGAGAGACCATAAAGACCATCTAGTTCCAATCCCCCTGCCTTGGGCAGAGACACTTTCCAGTAGACCGGCTTACTCAAAGCCCCATCCAGCCCATCCTTGAACACTTCCAGGGATGGGGCCTGCACAACTTCCTGTGGCAACCTGTTTCAGTGCCTCATCACCCTCATAGTGAATTTTTTTTCCTGATATTTAATCTAAACCTACCCTTTTCCAGTTTGAAGCCACTAGCCTTCATTGTATCACTACATGCCCTTGTATTAAGTCCATCTCCACCTTTCTTGTAGGCCCCCTTCAGATACTGGAAGGCTGCTCTAAGGTCTCCCTGGAGCCCTCTGTTCTCCAGGCTGAACAGCCCCAATTCTTGCAGCCTTTCTTCATAGGAGAGGTGCTCCAGCCCTCTGATCATCTTTGTGGCCTTCCTCTGGACTTGCCCCAACAGGTCCATGTCCTTGTTATGTTGGAGGCCCCAGAGCTGAACGCAATACTCCAGGTGAGGTCTGACAAGAGCAGAATAGAAGGGCAGAATCCCCTCCCTCACCCTGCTGGCCATGCTTCTTTTCATGCAGCCTAGCATGTGCTTGGTTTTCTGTGCTGCAAGCGCACATTGCTGGCTCATGTTGAGTTTCTCATCCACCAACACCCCCAAGTCCTTCTCCTCAGGCCTGCTCTCAATCCATTCTCTGCACAGCCTCTATTTGTGCTTGGGATTGTCCTGACCCACGTGCAAGACCTTGCACTTGGCCTTGTTGAGCTTAATGAGATTGGCACAGGTCCACCTCTCAAGCCTGTCCAGGTCCTTCCTGGCATCCCTCCCTCCAGTGTGTCAACTGAACCACACAGCTTGGTGTCATCGACAAACTAGCTGAGGGTGCACTCAATCCCAACATCCATGTTGCCAACAAAGATTTTAAACAGTACCGGTCCCAGTACCAACCCCCGAGGAATGTCACTTGTCACTGGTTTCCACTT
Source organism: Dromas ardeola (assembly GCA_013398915.1). Lineage (NCBI taxonomy): Eukaryota > Metazoa > Chordata > Aves > Charadriiformes > Dromadidae > Dromas > Dromas ardeola. The sequence goes on along the minus strand of VYZM01022731.1, from coordinate 32,399 downwards.
GGATATCAAGCCATTGACCGCAAACCTTTGAGTGTGGTCATCTAGTCAGTTCCTTATCCACTGAATGGTCCATCCATCAAATCCACGTCTCTCCAATTTAGAGACCAGGATGTCATGCAGGAGAGTGTCAAACGCTTTGCATCTTGGTGAAAATGTATTTGTGAAAGGGCAGAAAATGCCAGAAAGAAGAGGGAACAAAAGACTGAGAAACAACAGAAGGTCGGAGGAGAATGAGGTGCTCCATAAGCAGGCACTGCCATGAAGGGATTGCAGCCAGTGGATAAGCCCACACTGGAGTAGGCACACCTGTGGTGGGAGTGCAGCCGATGGAGGACTCACACTGGAGCACAGGAAAAGAGTGAGAAGAAAGGAGTGGCAAAGAGAAACCATAACCGATGACCCCAACCCCTTGCACTGCTTGTTGCCTCCCTGGGGAGACTGAGTGCAACTTTTGGTGATGGAAAGTTGGTGGGAGAGGTGTCTGAAGTGGAGTTAAGCCTGGGTGTGAAGTTGAGCCTGGGAAGGGGTGAAAGGTGATTGAAATTATTTTCTTTTTTTGTTTCCTGACACCCAAACCAGTAATAGAATATTTCTGTCAATGGGCAATAAACTAAATTAAATTCCTCAAGTCTAATCTCTTTTGCCCATGACAGCAATTGATAAGAAATTTCTTGGTCTTTATTTTGACCCATCATTTTTCTCCCTCCAGTTCCTCCTGTTTTCTCCCCCTTTCCTGATGGAGGAGGAGGGAGTGAGCATCTGTGCTGGTGCTTGGCTGGTACCCAGTGCCAACCCACCACAGTGACACAGAGAAGTGAGGCGTGCTCAGCACTCTGCCAAATTTTAGCACGTTCTTGGAAAACACAACTTGTCTTTTAATTCCTTTTCCTACCATAAATTTTTGAATAAGCTTAAAGTTTAAAAAAAAGTTTTCAAAACAACACTCTTTTCTTTCAAAATACATTTATTTCATTTCTTGATACAAGAATGGTAGAATTTGGCTTGCCTAGCTTTAGGGATGGCATTTAACCTAACATAAATACAGAACATGGAGGACAAGTCCTGTTGCCTAGAGAAGAAGGAAAGACACACTAAATAACATCACCTAAATTACAATTCTATCTTGAAGCAACTGAAACCATTGCTGTACTGGTAAGACTTTCATGACCTGTAATAGGAACTCAGACTCCTGCCTAGAATTTTCTGAATCTGACCCCACGCTTCCTTCAACTAGCTGATTCTTTTTTCCTTTCTTGACTTTTTTTTGCCATTTCAGCCCCAGGCTTCTTCTCAGACTGATGTCTGAGATTTAACTTTTTCCCTCTTTCCACTGAACTGTCTTTCCCTAATCCGTTAGATCTCACAGTCCTATTTAAAGAGGCTTTAATGTGGCAGGGACTGAGACCGGGCGGACAAGAGGTGTGTGTGTCTCTTCCGTTTTGGATAGAAATGGGTAAAACTTTTCTGCGGGTTCCATTCCAAGCCTTAGAGGCATTCTCACTATGATGCGCATCTGCTCTGCTTCATAAAAGTTCACTTGCTCTCTGTCCAAGTCCAGAAGCACACCGATCACTGAATAACTCATCTGCTGCTTCTCAGTCCTGTGGTCTCCTGTGCTACAGAAAACCTCTCCCTGGGACCTGTGCAGAGCCCAGTAGTCCTCCCCGGGACGGGTCCCTTCCTGTCTCCCTTTCTCCCTCACCACCCCCAGCACCCAGTCCTGCTCCTGTCCCACCTCCACCTCCCAGTAGTGTTTCCCAGCTGCAAACCCTTCCTTCCCCACCAGGACAGGGACTGTGCAGGGAGCGTTCGGGCCAGCAGGTTCAGGTGCGTTGCTCTCCACACCTGGAACCCCTGGCAGCTGGAGCTCCAGGACTCGGCAGTCGGGTTTCACAGTAATGGGAACTGGAGGGGAAAACGAGAATCATGCGATGAGCAGAGTGGCTCAGGGACTTCTCTCTGCACGTGGCTATGGGTTGAAGCGTTTGAGGGTCTGAGCGGTCCTGGTGCAATTCAACAAAGAATTTCAACATTCCCCAGCACAGGGCGTGCAATCCCTGATGAACCGAGAGGCACCTTGGAGCTCTCACAGCCATGTCCTCTTTCAGGGTGAAAGCCTACGGGCTTTACCATAAATTCCTCTTTCTCTTTTCCATGTGGCCATCCATCCTCTCCAGAATTGTGCCCACACCCCACCCCAGACTTTGACACCTTTCAGCAACTCCTTTTCTCGCTTTTGCCAACAGCCACATCCCAGCCTCATTTCCTGTTAACCAAGGCAGCATATTCCTGTGACTCCAGCTCAGTCGGTGTATCTCTAACATCATGGTGTTGTCATTTCAGGTCATTTTGGAGAGATGGTCACTGAATTTGCACACTCTTGATCCTGACAGCTTACCTGCATGGCTGCGGGCTTCCCAGAAATCTACAGAAAGGAAACAAAGAGTCGCATTGTATTAATCTATTGGGCGGTTAGATACTTGTCAACCTACTCTATTTCTGTCTATTGATGTGCAATTATTGTCATTACTGGGATTCTTCTCCTGTGCTGACTTTACTTAATGCACCAGTACAGATAGCAATAAAATGAAACTTTTAAAGCACTTACCCAGCTCAGCTTTGAGAAGCTCTGAAAGGGAAAAATATTCTAGTTATTAACACTTATTTTGTGAGTGTTTTTTCAAAGTCGGGCAACCCCAAACAATAGAAGATCAAGCAATGCCATGAATCAGTATGAGGACTTTTCTAATTTGTGTGATTTAAATTGTTGAGACTTTGTTGCAAGGTGAGGGACACAAACTGGGCCTTCTAGAGAAAGTCTGCATTTGTTTACATTTCGGAAGCATTTTAGAGGACGTTAAGTCAGCCAGTAGAGCTGTGTGGACGAAATTAATTTCCTGTCTGCCATTGTAATGGTTCGTGTGGATGTGATTTGTAAGGAAAAAACACACGATGCAACATAGGTGTCTGTAGCTTTGGTGTAATTTTTAGGTAAGAAAAGCTTCTAGTAAGGGGGATTATTGGTAACCCAGAGAGGTCGTATAGCAAGCCGTGTGACAAATCTCTTGAAGGAGAAAATTGAACCTCACTGTCAGGAGACATTTACATTGGCTTCACCCTCATGGATGGCACAGTCAGGCTCCTCTGGACTCATCTTCCTTTATTTTCTATGAGGTTTATAAAACATAGGATTTATACAAGAGGGTTTCTTACCAAGGTGAAGTCTGTTTTCAGATGTTGCTGTAAAAGAATAACTTTAATAAGTGAAATGAAAACTCAGGGAGATAATGTTTAAGAGGTGAGATCTGAAGGAAATAATTCTATCACTGGGCAAATACTGAAATGATTATTTTCTCTTCAAAATTTGCCATGTGGAAACTTGTCAACTTCAATTCTTAAAAGCATATGTTTAAAAGTCAGGTGTAAATTAACACAGCTATACCGCACTGTTTCTGTCCTTTAGAGTTATGGCACTACTTTTCTTCTTTTTACCCTTCTTCCCTTAGCTGTACACCTCCAGTGCTGCCTGAAATGGCCTTGGCCAGGAAACCTCACGGCATTTCAGCAGAATAGACATCCTAGTATAAACAGCTGAATTTCAACCCAAATGAACGTAGTCAAAATAGTTTGGTATGCAGGCTTAGATGACCAAATACAGGTGTCTATTTTTGAGTTCTCTAGGTGCAATTAGCAGTATTGCTGATCAATATTGACAGCACGGATAGTGTCCTCCTTATTGTGGCATAAATTTTCTAATGTTGTTTGTCTACTGCCTATTCGTAGGCACAAGCTCTTTAATGGTATTTGAGATGCCTTGAAGTCTCTCTCTGGCGTTCAGGAGGCCTAGTCATCCACGAGGAACTGACCTCCAGGAGGGCCTTTGCTGTATATGTCTTCTCCAGGTGGATATCTCAGTTGAGAGATGAAGGAGGAAGAGAGGGGGAAGCATGACATGGCATTTTCCTTAATACTTATTTTGTATGTAGCTAAACATCCAAGCCAATATTTCTCAGGATACAGGGTCCGAGCTGTACATTTTTGGCTTTGTGATGCTAGTTATGGCTGTTTGAAAAATTTGAACAGAAAGTGAAAAATAACAGAAGCAGTAGGTCAGAGCTTCAAGAAATTTCAGTACAGTCAGCAAGCCTCCAGATTACACAGACGCAGAAAAGTATCACAAGCCTCTAAGAAACTGAGCCACGTTAAATAATATATTTTAGCAGTGACTAAAAATGAAATCGAGGTAATAATCATTTGAATAAGGGTAAGCTACTATGCTTTTTTATGAAGTAGCTTATTTTCATTCTTTCATATATACCTACTTGTAAGAGTTGATTAACATTGTCTTAATTGTAGAACTGCATTTACCTCCTTCATTTGTTTTCTTCTGGAATTCTAAGTCGATCAACAAACAAAACAAAAAAGGAAGGAAGGAAAAAACCCACATTACTGACTGGCCAGACGGTTTAATTTAGAAGTTAAAAATACTGAGATGAGCTTCTAAATTATTTCATTGTCCTCAATTACTAAAGCTCCAACAAGTTATTGGAAGATGGATAATTTTTGAATTTATAATCAAACATGGAAACAGATCATAAAAATGTTTGTTAAATAGAATAGACACACCCAGAAGTACTCCATATAACAATCTATATCTCAGTTGCTCTTTTGGGGATGTAAATAACATGCACCCTAGAGGTACTAAAAGGAAAAGGAAAACTGTATTCTTACCTAGTTCTGCCTTCAAATGTTCTTTTTCTGAAAGAAAAGGTCCATGATTATTAATGTATAAGTTTCGGTTTCAGATTTAAAAAGTTCAATTACAATGTTTTCTTGAATATTTTTACTTTCTTTTTTTTCAATACTATATTAACACAGGACCCATGACTTGATTTAATCAATTTGATGAGGTAAAGAAGGTTGAGTTACACAGAGAATGATGAAGTCAAATAAACAAGCAGGTCAATTAGCATACAAATTTGGAGGCGACCTTAACTGGCTAGCGAAATGAGATGACCTTCATCTGACCTCTTTTAGGGACTAACAAGATGAATGTCTCTCATCTCATCTAGTTGCTTTGTAGGTCCCTTATAGTCAACTTAGGAAATCCACTCCCCACCTCCCAGGTCTTCTTCCCACTAATAGTTTTCTCAAACACTTTCAGTCTGATCTGTCTCTGAATGTTCCTGTTGCTCTTAGCTGACCACTAAGAAAAGACCCTCAGGAAGACCCTGAGACTTCTGCTGTTTTAGAAACTTAAATAAATTGCATCTCGCTGGTAAATTGAAAGGCCAAAATGAGATAACTGAGCTCGTCTAGACTATGTCTGGGCCCTGTCTTGTTTACTGTTATCGTTATTTGACAAGAAATATATGCTGATGACACACAGAATTTGCAGAAATTGCATCAGGAATTGTTACTTGTTTCTTCAGGTTAAACTGTCTGGATGAGAGGATCAGAGTCAAAGCCATGGGGTGTAAATTCAGCAGTAAACAGTTCAAGGTTTGTTATTTAATTTTATTTTTCTCTAATGATCTTGGGAATTACTAGCAGGTTAAAACAGAGGAGGCAAAAAATCAGAATACATGGATTACTTTGATCCAGCCATGCAAAAAATGGACCATAGATCTGGCATAGAACAATGGCGTTTTCAGAGCAATTACATCACTGATAAGGTTACACCTCAAGATATTAGTGCAATTGCATTACATCATGGTGTATCAGTCTGTTCACCATCTTGCAAACATCAGAGGATTACCCTGAGTGATTTATTCTACTCCAGGCTACCGGTGAAGGGGTCAATATTTTTAGTTACAAAGGACAAAGTGACCAATTGTCATCGAAGCCTTTATGTCAATAAGAACTGCTACTTTTGAGATTCATGACCAAGAAAATGCTCTAGAGCAGTGTCCTTGATTTTATATTTTCAAAATATTCTCACAGTTTTCAAGGAACATTTACCTGTTTCCATTTCCATCCTCAATCTTACTGGAAAAAAAAAAAAATTACAATGTTAATTATTCATTATCTCACTATCTCAAAACAATAAAAAACAAGTTATACTGGTCAAAGGGTCTGGAGTGCTAGTTCTGTAGAAAAACTAAGTGATTTTAACAAAGGGTTATTTCAATAGCAGAAGACCTTAGAAGTACCCGAAGAAAAAAAGAGCTACTGGAATATCAACCATTTACTGAAGAGTGAAAGAAGCAAAGCTCGTTGTTGAAGCAGCGGTAGCAGTACTCGGAGCTGAGCAGTGTCCAAATACCCCCACTTCACCTTGGTGCTCTGAAAAACTGAAATACTTAGATATTGATCATGCCTGCACTATTATCACACCTATAGAACTGCTTCCGAGACTGTTGCTGGCTCAGAAGCGCAAACCTTTTTTCCTAAAACATGTCGATGTGGGTTTATATTTAGCTTCGTCATTACTCACCTGCTTTACGGGATTGTGTAATACTTCCTGGGAAGAACAAAGAAACTTTCATTATTTTTTTTTTTATTTTTTAAATGAGTTATCTATTAGTGTATTGAAGTATAATTTCAAACTTTCTTATTTTAAAATGAGAAATTTTTCACAAATCCAGTACTCTAAAATCTAAAATCATATTCTGTGCCTGTAAATATTTGTGACCCTACAAAATGGCATCTCATAGGGGTGACCTCCCTGTAAAAGATTCTCTGTGTGTTCACACACGTGGCCCACACCCATACTCGACTTTTCACTACATGCGTGTTATTTTTTCCTCCCCACCTCTCATTCCCATATGTTTCTTTCTGATTCTGAAGTTAAAATGTTATTTAAGTTTTCATTAACTCTTTTTTGCATTGTAGATGAAAACTTCCATATCAACCATTGGAAGTGGAAATACTTACTGTTTTGTTTATAACCTATAGCAGCAAAAACAGCTATAATAAGAAATAAAATTACAAGGAAGGCCGTCATCCAAGGTGAAGTGGAAGGAAAGAAGACATCTGTAAAATATAAATAGTGTTACTTTCACTGAATGTTTGTGAAATAGCTATGACAGGCTCCAGTGGCCAAAGTATGTGTGACTAGTGCCATTTTATTTGCTGTAATGTATCTTTTACAGTCTCTTCCTGCCACCCCTGAAGGCTGCAGGTTTCCCCTGAATCCCAGTACATCCATGTGCTGTGCTGCCAGCTATCCCAGGCCATCAGAGATAGTATTAGATGCCTATGTTCAGGCACTCAGACTGTGCTCCTACACTGCATGCACGCATATTCATTCAGACTCAGACTGCCACGGGTAGAAGCATGTTTGGAGAAGCTACCTCTTTATGAGGGAGGTATGCTGAGCAGCCCATCTCTGAGGCCAGTATTTGCAGTGTTGAACCGCAAGACAAAGTTTTCGGCAAAGCACAACTGTCTTCAGTGGCGTTTCAGATGGAAAGAAAAAGATCCCCCTCTTCCCCTTTTGAATAAATTTACCTACTTTCCAGAGTAGGAACCCATCTAGAGGGGGGCACGTGCTGAAGCTCAGAGTAATCATGGTGGCGTTAGGGAGAGAAAAAGGGAGGGGAGCAGACATTCAACATTTCCTGTGGGCATACTCCAGCTGTCTCAGGCCATGGTGCTGGGTACCCTAGCAGCGTTGTATAGGGTCTTTGTTCTCCCCATTGGCACTTCTAAATCCTTCCCTCTCCTAACTGGCACAGAGCTATCAGGTGGCAGCTAATGAGCTCTCCATTAGTATTTATAGCTAAGACGTATCTTGAATGTAACAGGAAATAATCTAGGACATAGAGATGGACTTCTTATCATGTTTTACATATAAACACTAGTTGTTTGCGCTTGGGCTGGATGTCCAGGATCACTCCAGGGTCAATGGAGAGACAATGGACAGCAGCCTACCAGCTGGTCCTGACAGCAATTGATCCTGGAGGCCACTCACCTGAAATCAGAACTCGGGATTCACACATTGCATTGAGTACGTTATTGACTACTCTGCAGGAGACTTCCTTGTCAGATCCTGGCTTGAGATTCATGGAACTTACAACATCAAAAACACCTGAAGAAGTCTTTATTCTTTGGGTGGTCACTTCCTCTTTCCGAGTTTGTCCTTTGCTGTCCAGCCAAACTACTTTGGGTGCTGGAAACCATCCTTGTGATTTGCAGGTGAGGCCAATGCCCTGACCCACATGACCATCCAGGAAAACTGAAGACTCATCGCCTTTAGCTAGGGAATAGCAAACAAACAAGCTCCAACAAACAGGAGACAAGATAGTCTCTCCTCAGACAGTACATGGTGGGAAGGTCTTCCCCAGATTTATCAGTAGTTCGTCAGACATGAAATTTTAGTTCTCATTACATTGCTAGTTAATAGCTCTTCCTGTGTTACATCAAAATGGGACATTTTTACGTAACTTCCCTTTTACAGTCCTGGTAGAGACAGATCTTCAGACTGATTTTTGTTATCTCCACAAAAAACTGGAATTAAAATAAAGTAGCATTGCACTGAATGGAAATTTCTTAGTAAAACAAAGGTGGACGACACTATGAATGTATGAAAATTGGAATACTGGACAGAAAATTAGATAATGCATAGGGCAAGAGCATGAGAAACAGGTTGCAGTACTGAATGCAGTTTCAGTCAGGCTTCAGTTGCTTCACCTCTGCAAAAACATGCTTGTTTTACGGTAGGATTCATCTCTCTCCTACCTTTAAATGTTTTAAAGCTAAGGTGTTGCCTATGCTCCCTCTGTGTAAGACATGGTAAAAAGACGTCTATGACTATTCATAGTCTGCTGGCAACAGAAGCAGCCTAACCTATAACAGAGGCTGCTCCTTCACATGGCTAAGAGCAAGTGAGATGAATCCAACCCTTTGGTACCCCATAGACCTTTCTGATGTTGCACACCTGGATTGAGGGATAAGTAGCAATGCCTGCCATTCCACTCACCTGCCACATTCAGGTCAACCACCACTTCATCATACCAGTTCTCAAAAAAGACACTGCAGGTGTATTTCCCTTTGTCCGAGAGCATGACATTTTTCAGGTGAAGAGACAGGTTTCCCTTATTAAATTCAGACTGAAAAAAATTGGTCCTGCCCTGGTATGTCTCATCCTCATGAACTGGGTTGTATGTGTTTTTTCCATCAAAAGTGGTCACATCAGTTCTTTTGGAGTTTCCAGAAAATATCCACTGAACAGAAAGTCTCTCAGGGACTATCTTAACTTTCAGCTGACAGGGCAGGATGACTCCTTTTCCAATGATTCCAGTGACAGGCTTGTCAGGAGGAATAATTTTATACTGGCCTGCAAGAAGATATATATGTAAATCTTACCTGTGATGAATCACAGAATCATAGAATAGTTTGAGTTGGAAGGGACCTTTAAAGGCCACCTAGTTCAATTCCCCTGAAATGAGCAGGGACATCTTCAACTAGATAATGTTGCTGAGAGCCCCGTCCAGCCTGACCTTGAAGGTTTCCAGGTACAGGGCGTCTATCACCTCTCTGGGCAACCTGGGCTAGTATCTCACCACCCTCATCACAAAAAAACTCTTCCTTATATCTAGTCTAAATCTACCCTCTTTTAGTTTAAAACGTTTCCCCCTGCTAAAGAGTTTCTCCTGTCTTGCTTATAAGCCCCCTTTAAGTATTGAAAGGCACAAGAAGGTCTCCCTGGAGCCTTCTCTTCTCCAGGCTGAACAACCCCAACTCCCTCAGCCTGTTATCATAGGAGAGGTGCTCCAGCCCTCTGATTGTTTTTACTATACTCCCTCCTCTGGTCCTGCTCCAACAGATCCATGTCTTTCCTGTACTGAGGACTCCAGAGCTGGATGCAGTACTGTCACAAATGTTCTCATTAGCACTTCCTGTAGGAAACTGGAATACATACAGGTATGTGAATGCAAAAAAAAGGAGTCATTCTGCTCTGGTAAAAATCAATAAATCAGAAAATGCTCTGGACCAGGATCTTCTTTCAAGAACAAGTTCCATCGTCTCCCACTTTAAAGGCTAGTTTACCAGGCATAGAGTGATGGAACAAGAGGACTGGAGAGAAAGACGTCCTGTGGCAGTAATCAGATCACATGTCTATAGGTCCACATGAGCATAGACAAGCACGGTTTTGTAACTGAAGGCTGTCCTCTGCCATCCTTCACCACCACCACATCCTAAGATCATAGCCTAACTTCAGGGAGATGCTGCTGAAAATACTGAGCTCAGCCTGTAGACTGGTTCAGAAGTAGAAATGGCATGTCTGTCATGAAGAAAGACTAGCACATTTTGTACAGTTGGAACTCACAAAGGCAGGATTTTGCCTATCTCATTTCAGATGTTCATAATCTTTTCACTAGGACGGCTGCATTCGGTGATGAAACACACCCCGATGAGTACGTTTCATTTCAAATGCAGGCTCTTTGTTGCAAAACAGTTGTTAGAGAAAAAGGACAAGCTTAATGTGGAGGTTTAACAGCAAAAATAGTTATGGCCCTCTACAGAGCTTACTTTCCCATTCAGTTCACTACTCTAAAGGTGGAGATATGAAAAGGAGCCCAGGCTTTCTCAGCGTGATAAAGTGACAGGGTCAGCCAAGCTGAAAAATTACTCCAAAGCAGAGAAAGGAAGTTCCCTGAAAAACAGTTAGGGGTGGGGTGGGGCTGTGAATCTATTTACAATCCTCTGTTGAAGCTTTAAGTGAGTCATTAGTATTGCCTAGTCCTTGTGCTACCTGCATGATTGAAGTATATTAAGATTTCATATACTGCTACTGTTTCCTTCTGGCTTCAGAAAATGAGTGGAGGGAATGATGAGTGTCTGATATATATATATATATATATA
>VYZM01022731.1:0-21557 GCA_013398915.1 Dromas ardeola | reverse complement strand
AAAAAGTATTGCTACAGATATGTTGCAAATATAATAATCATTGCCCAAAAACAACCCCACAAATCAACATTTGTTTGTTTATTTATTTCTTTTAGTTCTAGATCTATCCACTACCTTTTTAAATAAAATTGTCTTTTTAAATAAAACTGTCTTTTTAAATAAAATTGTGATTAGAACAGAACCTAGATTTACCTGTGACCAAACAAGTTATCTGTAGGAAAATAATGATGTGAAGAGCTGTCGCCTGCTCGTATCTGGAACCCATGGCCTTACAGGTTTGTAAGACATCAATAAGCAAAACGTCCATGGCAAACCTTACAGGAGTCCTGTAATCTTTTCAAGCACAGAACAGAAAATGAGAAGGTTGAATCAAACCAGAGCCATATGTTTGTCTATATATTGCTGTATATGAAGTGACACAAGGACAAATCCTCAGAGGTGTTTAGGTACCTTTGAAGGATGTTAGGAAAATGACAGAATAAACTGTTTTTAATGGAAGTCAGTCAATTAAGTTGTGATTCTAAGACTTATGCTTGGCCACCCGAGAAATGAGAGGTATTTTTGAGAGGCTTAGAAGGACACTATATTGGATCTTAAGGTCACTTCACAGGCCTGGTCTGCAAGTGTCCACGGCACACTCAACGTTCAGGAAACTTCTTGCCAGGATAGCAACATTTTTCCAGATGACATGGGGCGACATCTAAACCCAATAGGATGTGTTTAACTTCAGGCAGACATAAGATCATAAGGCAGACAGAAGTCTTTAAAAAGCACATTAATTTCCAAGTCCCTCTAGACAGCACCTACTGGGCACTGAAACCCCATATGTTGCTTCTCTTACTCATACTTGCTTTGTCAAAGCTTCTGTTGTTGCTGTTAGTTGGAGGACAAAGATAGGATTTCTAGAAAGGATCTTCAAAAATGCCAAAAGACAAAAAAGTAATTTCTACATCATTCCTGTTTTGAATAAAATGCTTACACACTTCTAACATTAGCAGATGCACGTGCCGTTTGCAACCATGAATTCGGTTTGGGAAATACCTGACCAAAGTAACACACATTGGCTTGCAAATGATTATTCCAGGCCCATACAGACCGTAAAAGTAGCAATGGGTGCAATTTGCCTCCTGTATATCAGTTAAGTATGTTTGGATCCTTGGAGAGAAATATGTAGGTAAAATGAAGCAACCTATCCATTGCTGTAAAGAAAGTCAGAGGATACACTGGCCTGCAAAGTCTAGGGCTGTAAATTTAGGTGCACAGAATCTCACCCAATGATTCAACAGTTTTTTTAGCAAAAAATGTAACTACCTTCCTCCACCCAGAGCCTTTCATGTGAACTCTGAAAAAATTAGACCAACCTAGACTAAGTGTATCACCAAAGTCAACATGGGAAGGGACTGGTTTCTCTGGAGCCCAGAAGCGTTTCTCTTCATATGCAAGGTCTGCTGAACGCGTACGGTGCTCACTTCCTGGTGAAGGCTAAGCCGTGTGCACCTTTGCTTTCCTGCTAACCCACATGCACCTTTGCTTTCCTAGCAAAGGAGAAGCATGAAGCAGTAAGGAGTCGAAAAGGAAGCTAGGGATTGCCACTGCAGAATGCCAAGCCTGTTGCTACAATCTGTACTCATCCTTTGCTATTCCTGCTAAATGATTTAACTATTCACCCAAATGTTAAGGTAGCTTTTCCAAGATCTAAAGTGAATGAAAAAGGATTAAAAATTCCAGAAAAGCTACAGAGCCTTGTCTGGCTTGCTTTCCATTTATGTCTGTTTTACTCTCCTCCACATAAAGCTGAAGAATCTCAGACACAGGCCAAACATTATTTTTAAAAAAGTGAAGATAAAAAAATGCCACAGATCTGCACCATACACTGGAAAAATGTAGCAAACATTTATTGCTTGAGCATACATGAATGCAAAAATCTGTATTCTTTACATTGATTATCTGCAGAATAAATTTATACCTGAGTTATACTTCATTAATTAAGATTATCTATGTCATGGCATATAGAATAAGTCATATCGGTATATACCTACCAGACAAACACATAACAAGTCTACATTTCTGACACAAAAAGAGCAAATCAATTTGCTTTAATAAGTGGAAATATGTTTCAGAATCAGCACATTGCAGTTCTCAAACCAACCCCATCCATCACAACAGTTTCAGCAGACTGTACATTTTGAGTAACCTAGCAAATAACAATCAATCAGCATTTCAGTGACCAATCGCTTTCATAAAGGTTGCTAGCAGGTAGCATCTCATTCAAAATCAAAGTCATAGACCAGATTTAGGCATTATATACTCTTAAGCAAGCAGACTGTTTTATTCATTACATTAAGGCAGTAAATAAAAAGAAATTTAAATGATCTTTCACAAGTTCTTTAAAATGGCACCCACAAATGACAGTAACGTATTCCCACAGATCCAGGCAAGACGCCTTTTTAATGCCAAAGAAGAATTATCCCCTGGGGGCTGTAAATCGCAAACTGCCAGCATAGTGCTAATGCAAACCCCTTCAAAAACTTGATCATGTACAATTCTGTTTCAGCCAGACTTTCATTCCTTACCTGAGTAGCAAGATCCAAAGTATCCATTTTAAAGTCAGCATGGATTATGGACGTGAGGAACCTTTGCCTTGTATTACCTGAACATACATACTTTCTTTTTCCATATCTATAGAGGTGATAGACTTCACTGATTTCCTCACTAAAGCTTACAAGTATTAAAAGCTGAACTTTCACCATGAGCGACTTTTTGCCCTTGGGTGCGATAATCCAGCCAATACCTGCAGATACCAACAACCTATCGTAGAAGATATCCAAAGGCTTGATTTGCCTACACACCTAGATCCAAAGTACAGCAAGAGGATTGTGTCGTGGTTTTGGCCGGATTGGCCAATCAGAACGACAGATGGCCCTCCCCCCCCTCTCCTCAGAGAGGAGAGGAAGAGATAAGGAGATTTACGAGTTTAGAAAAAGAACTAAACTAAATGAAAATAATAATAAATAAGGAAATAAGAAATAATAAGAAAATTAAAAAAAAAGTATACAATATATACAGAACCGTATACAGCTCCCAGGATGACGATCGCGTCACCAGCAGACACAGGGAAAGTCCCAGACTGGAGTCAGCGACAGACAGGAGCTGAATTCCGGAACTAGAGTCAGGAGTGCTCGGATCGCAATCGAGGGCAGACGAACAGACAGGGTCCTCCTCAGATGTCGGCCATCAAAGCAGACACGAGCCAGAGCCCCCTTGCCCCTTAGCTCTTATACTGAGCGTGATGCAGATGGGATGGAATACCCTGTTGGTCAGTTTTGGGTCACCTGTCCTGTCCGCTCCTCCCTATAGGTGTGACCCCTCTATGCTTCTCCGCTTCTGACCCTTTAACGGGGCAAATAGCGAAGTTAGCTGACCTTGGTTGTTATAGCAATAAGTATAAGCAAGAGCCTCTGTGCACACCATTCCTTGGTATAATCAGGTCTTATCACTCTGAGGGTGAACAGTTTCTGAACAATATGCTGTTAATTTCAGACTTTAGTCAGTTAGAAGAGGCCCAGCTAAAAAGTAAAATTACAAATCAGAAAATTTGTTCTGTTTTACCTCAAACCAGGACAGATTGTTTCAAATCCTTTGGTACCTGTGCAGTGCAACTCGTTTTCTAGTACGGCTTTCCGACAATGAAATAAAATTGCCAAAACAGCATGAATGGGAGGTAACGAAACCAAAATGAGATGTTGCATGAGCCCAACCGGTAAGGATGATGTGAGGTTATAAACATGAATATACAAGATAGAGACTGTTTAGGAAACCATAGTGATTTCTAAATCACTGCACAATTTAGCACTTAAAGTGCAAGACCTCATGATTCAATTACACCAGCTTTATTTATGTGTTAGAGAGAGAGGAAGTTAAGATCTGTAGTGAGCAGTAAAATAACTTGATTTACAAGACTCTGACCCTTTGCAGAGAAAAAGACTAACGAACATCTAAATTGGGCTCATTTCCTCTTCACTTAAAGGTGAGATGGATTCTGCATACAAAAGCCTTTCAGGCGTGGGGCCAAGCCTAGGTTTACAACTCTGGGGTTTTTTATGGCCCTCAGGTAGGATCAATCACGTTGCAGAGCTGCCTGGCCCTCGTTTGACTGTAGAGGGAGAATAAGCATCCAGCTGAGATGAGAAACCTCACCTGCAAGGTCACCGCGGCTTCATTGCACCCGAGGAATCCAGGACTGTGATTCCTTTAATCAAATATAGTGGATTATCATATCATGAGATGAAACATACCTCAAACTCCACAGTCTTTCACAATGTCAGGAAAATAATTGTTTGTTTCACATGAAGATTATCTCTGAAAATGCAGGCATCTCTCTCCACAGACGTGGCATGGAGGACCATCCTGATAAATAATGGAAAGCTAAATCTTGACACATGGAGGTGTGCTCCCATTATCAAAATTTTGACCAAAACTTGCAGTCTTCTGATTATTTGCATTTGTTCCCTCACACACAACATCCTCAAAAATACACCAAAAATGTTTCTAAAGTTACATGTACACCATTGCTATGCGATAGAGTGGGGAACTTAGAAAGATGTATTGCTTTCACTGGATGTACTGCAAAAAAAGCTGTAAACAGTAACTATTTTGTTTTCTAAAGAGTAGCTCCTCTGCTGTGGAAAAGAGAGTACTGTGTTTCTACCCTGTTAACTAAAGGGCCTGGTTATTTGCTAATTATGCCTCCAGCGTGCACTTGCAGTTCTCTTGCAAAACCAGACAGCTCATCTTTTCAGAAGCACTGATAGATTGGGCTCATATGAGATGATACCAAAATCGCACTTTGTTATCTATGTCAGATAGCTTCTGATGAGTGACATTAAAATCTTCTCAGGAAGTTACATGCTAGTTAGGCTGCAAAGACCTGCTGTCAATACTTCTCCCTGCTGAGCCCAAGTGTGAGTTTGCTTTGGTGGCATCTCCTTTTGTTTGCAAGTTTCTAGACTTGTTTTCTAATAATTTGTAATGACAACAGACAGTACAGTAGAAGTAGCAGAGTTCAAAATAAACCAGTTACTTTTCTCAAAAATCTATAATGACTTATTATATTGAAGCATTTACATTACTGCAGTTTTAACTTGATCTCTGCTGTTCAGCTAAAGAAATTCTAGCAGGCAGCCCTGACATTCCCTCTTTATGTCTTTCTGAAGCATTTATTCATTTATTTATTTATTTGTTTCTGATCAAAAAACAAAGTGACTGAAAGCTGTCTGTTCAACAGGTTTCCTTTCATATATCATGTTTCTCGTAATGCAAGTCATGTATATCAGGAGAATTAGACAGACCTAAAATATTCCCGCCTTAATTTCTTCAAAGCTGAATCAAACACAGCAGAAGAAATAAGCTGTGCCTAAAAGGTTTACAGTCTTTGGTCTGGGTTGTCAAAAATCTCCCCCAGGCAGAATATTGCATTCCTGGGCATTGGCGGCACCATCCAAACCCAGCTGATATGGGGAGTCCAGCTGAGACACTATGGTGATCTGAGACAACTCTTCCTCCACGTGAATCCCTAAGGAAGATAACTCATGCTTTCTATGTGTC
Organism: Dromas ardeola; assembly: GCA_013398915.1. Taxonomy (NCBI): domain Eukaryota; kingdom Metazoa; phylum Chordata; class Aves; order Charadriiformes; family Dromadidae; genus Dromas; species Dromas ardeola. The sequence goes on along the minus strand of VYZM01022731.1, from coordinate 15,953 downwards.
CATTTTCCAGATGGGGTCATCACTGATGAGGTTGCAAGATGGACCTGCGGAATTCACCATCAGTGATGACTCCATCTAGGAAATGTGAGAAAGCATCACATTTTGTGTTCCTGATGTCATGGTAGGCTCCATCATCCAGCAGGTTCACTTTCAAACAATCTCCTCCGTGCTTTATTCAGTTTTGTCTCTGGAAAGACCATTTTGCAAAACTTCAAAGGTTTCCTGCTGCTTCAAAACTCTCCTTTGCTATGCGACTGCAGGATGTAAAACAAATGCACCGGTACCAGGTGCCCTGGTGTAAAGAGAAAAAAAATGAATTTCTTTAGTTATCTTGGAGGGTGTTTGCGAGTAGGTTTAACTGAGTATTGAGCAAAACCCAACCTCGGGTGATGGCGACACTCTTTCTCTTTGTCTCAAATGTGCTGGTGGAGGTTCCTAGGAGGTTATTTGTTTTTTTAAACTGTATTTTATTTTATTTTCCCTTTCTTATTTTATTTTCCCAGACAGCATTTTAGCTAGCCCAAAAAGTACCCCCAAAGACACCCCCCGCAAAAAAAACCCCAAAAACCAAAAAACAAACAAAGAAACCCAAACCAAAACAAAAGAAAAAAACCCCAAAGCACAACCAAAGCATAGTATTATAGTACCACACATAAAAGTTCTGGGACATCCCTTTTTCAAGAATTTTAGGTACAGTCTGGATACGAGTGGTGTTACCCAGGGGTCAGTACTGGGCCCAGTCCTCTTCAATATATTCATCAACGACTTGGATGAGGGGATAGAGAGCACCCTCAGCAAGTTTGCTGATGACACAAAGCTGGGGGGGGTGGCTGACACACCGGAAGGCTGTGCCGCCATACAGAGAGACCTGGACAGGCTGGAGAGTTGGGCGGAGAGAAACCTTATGAAATTCAATAAGGGCAAGTGTAGGGTGCTGCACCTGGGGAGGAATAACCCCCTGCACCAGTACAGGTTGGGGGCTGACCTGCTGGAGAGCAGCTCGGTGGAAAGAGACCTGGGAGTCCTGGTGGACAACAGGATGACCATGAGCCAGCAATGTGCCCTTGTGGCCAAGAAGGCCAATGGCATCCTGGGGTGCATCAAGAAGAGTGTGGCCAGCAGGTCGAGGGAGGTCATCCTCCCCCTCTACTCTGCCTTGGTGAGGCCACACCTGGAGTACTGTGTCCAGTTCTGGGCTCCCCAGCTCAAGAAGGACAGGGAACTGCTGGAGAGGGTGCAGCATAGGGCTACCAAGATGATTAGGGGACTGGAACACCTCTCTTATGAGGAAAGGCTGAGGGAATTGGGTCTGTTTAGTCTGGAAAAGAGACGGCTGAGGGGTGACCTAATTAATGTGTACAAATACTTAAAGGGTGGGTGTCAGGAGGATGGGGCCAGGCTCTTTTCAGTGGTGCCCGGCAATAGGAGAAGAGGTAATGGGTACAAACTTGAGTGTAGGAAGTTCCATCTCAACATGAGGAGGAACTTCTTTCCTGTGAGGGTGGCAGAGCACTGGAACAGGCTGCCCAGAGAGGTGGTTGAGTCTCCATCTCTGGAGACATTCAAAACCCACCTGGACGCGTTCCTGTGTAGCCTGCTCTAGGGTGGCCCTGCTCTGCCAGGGGGGTTGGACTCGATGATCTCCAGAGGTCCCTTCCAACCCTATGATTCTATGATTCTATGATTCTATGATATAGAAAGAGACAGCAGTATCCTGAGAACACTATTTGCTTGTTCACAGGATGTCCAGGAGTCAGAAATACTGAAAGATAAAAATGAGAGGAGAGTTGACTGAAATTGTTTTCTGATCTTCAACAGGACATAAAAAGAACAATATGGAAAAAAATCCCAGCACCACCAAGATCCAGATATATTTGCAAACAGAGGGAAACACTTGAGCGTGTGATAGAAAAGAAGTACCATGCTAAATTGTCATGATATACTTGTCAGTCTTACTGCAGTGCTTTCTGGCTAAATGCTGGTTGAACAGAGAACAATTTTGCACAGGAGGATGAGGAGGAACATCCCTACCTTATTCCAGCAAGGAGTATAGAGAGAAGAACTGGGAAGCAAGAAGCTATTTTGGTGGTGCAATATGAATCCTGGCAGCTACCTTTTCCCCAGTCATGCTGCTCAATCCTCTGTGATTGGACGTGGAAAATGTAATCACAATCTTCAGTGGTAATAAAGATACGAGGACAAAGGTTCGCCACAACCATATCCCATAGAGAAGTCTTAAGGTTCTTACTACTCAGGTAAGAAATTATACTTTTGCTAAATCCATGAAGAAAACTCCCTGCATTTGCCATGATACTTGAATTAACTGGTATGGATTTAATCGGTTGCACTGGCAGGAAGGAACCTGCCCGCCGTAGATGCATTATGGCCATTTTCAGATGAGAATACCTCTCTCTGACAGCACTTGATTTTACCAGTCACTGGAGATGTGAGAAAAACCAGAGAAAATCGGAGGAAATCAGGAGCTGTTATATCTAGAAATAAGTTGTGTTGTGCCCTTTCAGCTCACCAGTCAGTTTGAGTTATATGTCTTTACTGTGAGTATGTTGTGAGTATGGATTAGTTCAGCAGTGAGTTGACAGCAAAGATCTTGTGAGGAAGTTGGAGAGAGTCATATTTCTTAAATCACAAGTTTCTCTTTTAAATGCTGATTGTTAAATCCCAAGCTTTTCTTTGAAATGTTGATGTGAGTCAACAGGGAGATCAATATAGTGACATTACTCCTGGGAATTTACTCATGAGGTTGTTTGGGGTTTTTCTACTATAAGAAAGGAAAAGGAAAAAAAAAAGAGTATCCTGCTAATATCAAAAGACAAGATGAAATGCTTTAAACTCCTTACTGAAAGGAGAAAACTGACAGTGAATGTAATAAAGAGATTCTGGAAGACAAAGATAAATATGGACAGCTGAACAGAGGGGACAAAAAGTATATTTCTCTTGCAACATTTACGTAGGTAAATTTGACAAGGAGATAAGGAAAGAAAAGATGTCCTGCAACCCTTTTTGCCTTTGACAGAATCAAACCCATTATCTGTAAGTTCATTCATATTTTTCCCTATTAATTTCTCTCCGCAATTATGCTTCTTGTTTTGCATTGAACATGAGAAAAGTCTGAAGGAGTCACACGGGCATTTCATCTGGAAGCTTTGCTTTTGGTCCTGCGGATGATTAGGAAGCCTGGATATTGATGGGTTCCCCCTTTTGGTGGCTGACAGCTATTCAAATACTGACTTTTCAGCACACATCATGCCTGATTACAGGTAAAGACAGTTCCATTTTGAATATGTTTTAATAAAACAGCTTATTTCTGCCCAGGTTCAGAGAAGTGTAAAAGTCAAAAATAATGAGAACACATCCTTCTCATTCTTTTTAACTTGGATGACATAAAGCATCACATAAACCCCTGGGGCAGTCTGACATGCGTTAAGGTACCTGAGACATCTGCATAGGCTGGAAGATATGATAGGGCTGCAGGAGACTTCTGACTCTCTGGACTGGTGAATGGAAGCCACCTGGGAAGTTCCAGGGTAAGTCAGCACTAGACAGCTGGGTGTAGCCTACTGAGTTGTGCCCAAGGTTTTGGATTTGGCTCGCAGATTTAGCTGCCTACGGTTAGCTTCCTAGAAGCAAGAGTCTTCATGCAAGCTCAGCATCTAGGCTAAAATTCAGCTGTTCATGCATTGACATTTACTGGTCTTTTAGATACTGTAGGGTCTTCTTCTTGCTTCTTGATGTTCCAAAATAGAACAGACCTATCACGTAGCCTGTGTCGCATTTGGTCTAGAGTACCTCAGGGCACCAAAGATGGATGGTCAAGGAACTCTATCCTACTAAATGACCAGACTGATTGCCTACTGTAGAATGAACTGCATCACCTATTGTCTAGATCTCCATTGACTATAGTAGGAATGTAGACAACCAATGATTGAACTGGAAGTGGTAGGTCAGTGTCAAGTCTCTCTCTCAGTTTATTCACAGATGAAAGTTTTGCTTTTAATCCTCTGCATGATTAGGAAGCCCGGACATCTCTTTTTAGGTTCCCAGTTCCCACTCCCTGTGAGTTATTCAGAGGTCTACCCACAGACACCTAGTGCCATTGTAAATCCTCCAGTGTATCTGAGATTTCCTGTTAAACAGAGGTAGCAGATGTGGTAGAAGATCAGCATAGACTGGGGCCCCTTGGGCTTGATCAGATGCAATACTGGCCAGTGTAAGAAGTAACAGGATATGTTTATGAAAAGACACTGAAATATTTCCTCAGTGTTTCATGGTAGATTTTTAACTTGCCATAGAATAAAGTCAAGTTACTGTGATAGGAATTCTTTGCAAAATCCATGCTGGTTGCTATTTATTTTGTGATTTTCAAGAGCCTTTCTTCCATTCTGCTATCTTCCCTGGAACTGAAACGAGAGTAACTGCTATAAAATGTCCTGGTTTTCCCTTTTTCTCACTTTCAGAGAGATATATTGTGGGTGAGAATCATCTCATGTATCTTTAGAAATATGAAAGCTGCAAATTTAACTTCAGTATAGTAACCCAAGACGTCACCATTCAAATAAAAGATCTGGAAGAGAGAGTCATTGGCTCTTTAGGAAAGGCTGATCTCTGAAGCTGCCTGTTTCTCCCCACTCATTGCAAAGGGAACCTAGGATGTCCAACTCAAACGTAGATGACCACATCATTGTACATGTAACTCAGGTGCCAACACATAAATGTTTAGTATCCTTCTAGGCATTGCTGTATTCTGGTCTCTTCTCCAGCTGCAAATTCACATGAGTGAATGAGATATGCTGCAGGTTGTATGCTACATCTACCAGGACCACAGGGATGTCTTGCATGCCCAACGACATTTCAGATTATATTAGGTACCAGTGCTTGGGCAATTAAATCCTTTACGTTTTTGTTACATTGATCCTGTAGCCTGTATTTGGCCTTCTGCAGACTTCTCATTGTTCACCCATTTTCTGTGCCACGAACTTCCCTAAGTTAATGTTCAAAGTACTGAAGGATAAACTCTGTGAGCCTCACATAATGTGAACATTACTCATCTGAGTAATCTGCCATGCTAGTTTTTTTTGGTTTTGTTCTGGATTCTTCTCCTGCTGACAGTCATGTTGGTTCTACTGGTTGCCTGATGTAATGCCATGAAAAATGTGATATGGACAAACAGAAACATCTGCCATTTTATCTCCACACAGGTCAATTTTTTAGCCCTCCTCCTAGTAGTTCCATCATTGGAGTCATTGGAGAAGGGGTCGTTCTGCCCTGTCACGTGGTAGCAGATAACGTTCCTGAGATATTCTCTGTCCAGTGGATATTTCATGAGCAGTCTCAAGAAATAACTGTGAGCAGATACGATGGAAAAAATAAAAAGGAGAAACAAGATGAGAGATATCAAGGCAGAACAGAATTCTTCCACAGTGAATTTAGAGCTGGAAACATGTCTCTGCACTTGAAGAACGTCAGGAGCTCTGACAAAGGATCATACACTTGTGTGGTCTCTTTCAATGACACGTACCATGATATGTTGATTGAACTGCAAGTGGCAGGTCAGTGGCAACTCTCTCTCTTTTTATTCAAAGACAGAGCTGAACAGAAACATGCGTACCTGTCACTGACTGGGAGAATTATAATATAAATTTAATATAATTGGATACATAACATGACTTTATGCGGGGATGTGTTCAATTTGAGTTAGTTTTCTCTAAATTAATGGCTATAACTTATATTTGAGGTTTTTGTTCTAGTTTGAGATACCTTTATTTAGGTACCCAAACACCTGCAGCTCCATGTGACTTGAGAGTACAATCTCCCTTCATACTCAGTGAAAACCCAGTCAGAAAGTTCAGGGAAGCCTGCAAGTGTTCAGCTAATCAATGTAAAGTTAAATTTAGATTTCTAGTGTGCAATCAACCATTACTGACCTGATTGTCCAGAGTTTCTCTGTGGTCAGCATAACCAATTGGTCCCACCCCACTACCTCGCTGCTCACCTTGCTGCTTGCCCACAGCAGGAGAACAAAGCAGTGAGTAGGCCTTCATTGCTCCTATTTCTAGTTCAGTACATTAACAGATACCATCTTCATAGGTGGCTTCAGTTAATGTGGTGGACTTGGAAGTGGGCGTGTGTTCCTCTGTGCTTTCCTGCTACACAGGAACTGATTTCCACTTCATAGATATTGTGGCATCTCATATTGCAGCTAGATTCTTCTGAAGATGTCGTCTTAGCTTTAAAATTCCAAATGAAACAAAGGTTTAACACCTAAGTAACACTGTAACTTAGTCTTCTGAGATCTAGAGTATAAACAATACTTTTTTTTTTAAAGTGTAAACCAGAACTGTACCATGACAGTAACAGTTTTACTTGAAATTATTAGCTTGAGACACTAATGCATTCTGTTTTAATGGATAGATTGCATTAAATGTTCATAGGCTTCCCGTAATGTGTTAATTGCCATAATTATATGGATTTTTTTTTTCTTTATTTACAAAACTCTGGGAAATTGCACTGGCATCCACAGCTAGCTCTGTTTGCTGCAATCTCTGTTAAATTGTTCCTTATTCTCAATTTGACATTGCTGACCATTAAGAAACTTCAGGGCCCAAGTCTCCATCACAGTTCAAATTCAGAAAAGTCTTTCTATGTACTTCCATAGAAATATATATATATAAAAGAAGTGTTGAATTCAAGATAAAGCAAAAAATTTCCTGTTCTCAGTACTGGTTGAAATGGAGAATATGTTTGCTTTTTCTTAGCGACAGGTGATGTGCCTTCCATTTTTCTGAGGAGTCACGAGAAGCAGGGCATTGACCTCACCTGCCGTGCATCTGGGTGGTTTCCCAAACCTGAGGTGATTTGGCTGGATGGCCAAGGACGGGTCCGGAAGGAACTATGGACCACAAAGATGACAATGGTACCTGCAGGCCTATACAGTGTTGCTACTTCCATGAACCTAAAACCAAGCTCTGACATGGAAGTCTCCTGCAGGATAGTCAACAATCTGCTAAATACAACGAGCGAGTCTCGAGTCCTCATCTCAGGTGGGTGAGCTCTGCAGTCACCTGCGTGTAAGGTTAAAAAGACAGTCTAAATGGCAAGGGTCCCATTTTTATGTCATGAGGCTGGCCCGATTCCCAGAATCAGTGTTGGAAAAAAGTCCCTGAGAGCTGCAGTCTTCTTCCGCCTTTATTTCTAGTTCACTGCAAAGGCTTTGACAGTAACTAATGAATCAGTTTCTCCATTTGAGAAGGGGTCAGGTAGTATCAAGACTTTCTGTGATCTCTTCTTCAAATTTAAGGCGGTCAACTTGCTGGAGCTGAATGAAAATGGATTAAGAATACATGTATGCACATGCAAAAATGACATATTTCCTTAGTCGAGCACTCTAAAAGCTTTCATTATCCAGAAACAGGTTACCAGGTCATTTAATAAGATGTGTGCTGATGCATTTCACAGAGCATAGGTGAAAACAATAGTTATGGTCACAAGAGTTAAAGTGATAATTTCAACAACTCACAAATGGTTTTAGTCTATGTTTTTATCTTCTCTCTTTTTTTTAGTATGTGCATTACTGTGCAATTGTGGTGTGGATAATGTCATGCCTCCCAGTGCTCTGTAGAATGTCACACATTACTCTTTGCTAGGTATATAGACAAAAATGAGGTAGCCTGAAGCAAGCCCCATAGGGCTGGACTCCAAGATGAACTTCAGCATCGCAAAGCCAGTGTCTAGGTCTGGAAGGGAAACTATACTGCCGTGTACAGTTCTTGAAGAAGTGTGTGAGGAAAGTCCCTTTCAGATGGCATCAAGAAACTCCAGAACATTGATTGTGCTGGAAAAAGAAAATAGGAAACCATGTGGGTTTCCAAAGTCAATGTGGGGAATGTCTTAAATCTTATTCCCCTTCTTGGTTTATGCACTATCCTCAGCATGATGAATCAGATATTAATTGAATCAAATTAAACAAGAATGAACTTGTCTCTGTTGCCCAGTGGTGATGGTTTCTGCCTTCATTCCGTCACCTGCTCAGTTTAGTATGAAATGCAACACATTTGTGAAAAAAACCTGAGAGCCAGTATTGCTGTCTTTTTTGTGACTCATGAACTGTGAAAACCTGTATACCTCTCTCAGACATCTCTTTCATAATTCTGATTCTGATACCCAGAGAAAGAGTCTCCCTGGATTAGTCCTGCTGGGGAGGGCTAGATCCCTTCTTCAGCAACATTACTAACAGAATTCAAGTGAAATGCAAATTCACCATCTCCTCAGATATATTGACTACATCTTAGGTTATAATTGTCTTCATGTTTTATCATTAATAGAATATAACTACTTTTGGTCATTTTTACAGATATTTTCTTTCCCTACATTTCAAAGTGGCTGATTACCTTCCTGGTAATTTTATGTCTTAGCATGGTCCTAATTTCCACTGTATCTTTTAAGCTGAGAAGTAAGTATTTCTTTGTGTGTTATCTCTGTCAACATCTAGAAATATCACAACAGTTCATATTGAAATCCATGTCTGTAACAAAAGTTCACAAGCAAAATCACCAGTGATTGTTTAATGACCAAATTCAGGAAATGGAACAAAAAGGAGTGGGAAAGTATATGATCTGAAAAAGGAGGAATGCAAATTCCATGTCAGAACGGCTTTAGGTCTGACAAGAGAAGCTCTGTGAGCTAAAGTACATGTGTGATTTCCTATCTATAATCATCACGGAGGTAACTCCAGAGTGCTGGCAATGACACCAGAGCCTACGTGAAAAATCAGAGAGCTGATTTTTGTCAGTATCACTCTACAAAAACATTCAAAAAAGGGCTTTTTTTTTCTCTTGTTTTAACCAGGTAGTCACAAGAAAACAGCTAGCACAGGTAAGTAATGAGGAAGATGAATATGAAGATTATAAAAATTTGTAAGTTGGAAAGTTTATTTATACGAAATTACAGACCTAGTTAGCAGTTGTAGTTGGATCCAAATATTTTGTAGTTTTTAATTTTATTTTTGCACCGCGAAATGTAATAAGTTCCTGTATGAGTTTTTTTTCATTTGTGCTTTATAAACAGAATGTTTCCTTCTTTCATTAAGCTCTAGTCATGACTGCATGCTGACTGACATATGGTACAATGTCATACATATTCAAGATTTGTTTGTAATTTTTCAAGAGTTAAATAGCTCCATTAGTAATGAGACATGTCTTGGTATAAAAAATATTAATTCTTTGGCCTAACAAAAAGCCTTGGTAAGTTTATTAAGTTAAATTAAATTAAATTAAAGTTTTAGCCCCACTTATTTCTGTTTGTACATGAAGGACGCTGTTGTATGACAAGGGAAGTTTACAAGAATAAACAACATTATGATTAATTTTCTTTCTTTTTCAGTAAAAGCGAAGATGGAAATAGAAGAAGGTAAAAGTCCTTTGCATTTGAAATGATGCTAAAATTAGCTGAGATCTCAAAGACAGAAATTCAGGGAAACAACATCTGAACGTTGATTATCAATAGAGTAATTCTGGGAGTGGCAGCCCTTTTCAATATTAAGGAAAGAAGGACAACCACACATCATACCCCATATGATGTCTGTTCTCTAGGGAAGACTGCAGATGTTTACGAGGAAGTAACATGGGCCAGCAGTGACCTTTGTAAAAACTCACTCCAAATCCCTGCTGTTGGATGGAAAGCTCTTTGCAAGCTTCTAGCACTCCTTTTCCTGCTGGTGGCCACTCTTCTACCTTTTTCAAGGTTATTCAGACCTACCTTTACTCAGCTGAATAAAGTCAGCTGTAAACACTGTGATCTCCACTGGGAGCTTGGACGCCTACAGCTCAGTCCACTTATGTACATACAGGTGCCTTAGTGCATTTGTGATGTCCTTGGTCATCTCTCTTATCTCCTAGCTGCCACCCTGGAAGGAAGCAGATACCTCATTGATCTTTGATTGTTTCTAAGAGATACAATTTGAACTAACAGAGCTTCCACAGGAGCGCAGAGGTCTTTTAGAGAGACACCTACTACGGCACTTGGGGTACGCCAGGGCACCACAAATGCCCTGGGTGACTATGCATCTGAATGTCCCTCTTAAATGTGGTCAGTTAAGGCATTATCTAACAGGCTTTGAAACAAGACCTCTACCAGCAATACATATAAGTCTTGTTCCCACCCTGCTGAATGAGTTTTTAAATAATAACTTAATGAGTTATCTAAATATAATAAAGTTGAAAGCGGGTGATACATTCATGGGTTAAATTGTTGAATTGGATTTACATGTACTTAACTCAAAGCAGTTGAGAGTTTAATCCAAGCATGCACTTGCACTATGGTTATGAAGTTCGTGTATTGGTATTGTTGGGTGCGTTAAGCCACTCTGTCAAAGAACTTACACTGATATCTGTGTATTGTCTTTTCTAGAAAAAAAGCAACTTGAGTCAATGTTAGGTAAGATGCTTTTGTAGTTCATTGTGTTTAATTGCCTTTTTGCTAAAGTTATGCCCAATTTGGGTTTTTCCTGGGTTGGTTTGCTTGTTTGTTCCGGTCTGATTACTGGGTTTGATGACACTAATGTAGTTGAGCATTTAAAATTAAATGCAAGACTCAGCTGAATCGAATCATTTGCATGTGAAAAATTCCAAGCGTAGTTTATTTAATTTTCTGTGTGTTTTTTTTTATTTGGTTTGGTTTGGTTTGTTTTTTTTTCAGAAAAGAAAAGCTTTAAGTGTTGCAGAATTTTTGTGTGTGCTTACCTATAAAAGAGACTAATTGTTTTGGAATGATGTGTTTCTCACATAAGTGACACAAGTTTAAGGCTTTATGGAATGTAGTGTGAAAGTCCACTAAGTAACTTTTAACTTCTAGCTTGCATACAATAAGTACTCCATTAATGTTATATCTTTTATCCTATGTGTTGAATTTTCAGAAGAAGGAAAAACCAGACATCGAGCAGGTAAACCTCATTTTCTGAAAATATTCATTGAGAATGTCCAGCCTCACTGAAAATAGGTTACTCTGTATAATTAGCTTACTTTTATTTAAAATGAATTCTCAGAAATGTTATTAGAGGTAATTACATGGCAAAGAGGACAATGATATTTACTTCTCTACCTGCATGTGCAGGACGCATTGTGCCTGGGACTCTGATGATGATCCACTCTCATGCACTCTGCATTAGGTTTCTTCTGTCTCGTGGTTTCGCAGAATTGTTTAGGTTGGAAAAGACCCTTAAGTTCACCAAGTCCAACCGTTAACCCGGCACTACCAAGTTCACCACTGAACCATGTCTCTAAGCACCATGTTTCACCTGGTCACAACTGCAAATTTCACAATACCAAAACTCTCAGCTCAGCTTTCTCATTCTCTCCTTCCCTTCTTCTCACGTTACTCAGAAAAAAATTGTAACTGCTTTTATCCTGCAAATTTAATGACAGAAATCTCCCACATAATTGTACACACTGTTCCCACAAGGAACAACTGGTGATGTAATTCTAATGTGTTTCTCACAAATGGTTTTGCATTTTTGCCTTGAGTTTTTACATCACTCATTTATGCTATTCCTTTTCAGCAAAGTCGGAACTCAAGAAACGTTTTGGTAAGGAAACTTGTTTTATGTAAATCTGACATTCTTGTCAAGTTTAGAAACAATAAGACAAGTCTTCAGGTTAGTATGTCTATGTTATGCCTGGATTTGAAGCCAAGTAGTATAGTGAAGTATCAACCTATGGAAAAGAATAGTCTCCTATTCCATGCTGGGGGTTTGTCCCATTTTGAAAAAGTGGAACAAAAAAGGAAAAGCAAACAAATGTTAGTGACTGGAATGTCTTTCCCTTTCAGTTCGACTGAGAACAGAGCTGGGTAAGTGGTTTAAAAGTACTAGTGATTATGCAGAATGCTAGTATTAGTGGGTTAAGAGGAGAAAGGCCAAAACTGATGCAAAATCACAGCAATGACAGGAAAATCCCTGGACGTGTTCAAGGCCAGGCTGGATGGGGCTCTGAGCAATGCGGTCTAGTGGGAAGTGTCCCTGCCCATGGTAGGGGGGTTGGAATTAGATGATCTTTAAGATCCATCCTATGATTCTATGATTCCAATTGCACGTTAATAGTCTTCTCAGTCTGAGAAGTACCCAACTGCCCTATAAATACATAATACAGTAACGTTCATTTTCTTTCCATAGATTTCTGGGAGGCCCGGAGCTATGCAGGTAAGCTGTCAGGATCAAGAGTGTGCAAATTCAGTGACCATCTCTCCAAAATGACCTGAAATGACAACACCATGATGTTAGAGATACACCGACTGAGCTGGAGTCACAGGAATATGCTGCCTTGGTTAACAGGAAATGAGGCTGGGATGTGGCTGTTGGCAAAAGCGAGAAAAGGAGTTGCTGAAAGGTGTCAAAGTCTGGGGTGGGGTGTGGGCACAATTCTGGAGAGGATGGATGGCCACATGGAAAAGAGAAAGAGGAATTTATGGTAAAGCCCGTAGGCTTTCACCCTGAAAGAGGACATGGCTGTGAGAGCTCCAAGGTGCCTCTCGGTTCATCAGGGATTGCACGCCCTGTGCTGGGGAATGTTGAAATTCTTTGTTGAATTGCACCAGGACCGCTCAGACCCTCAAACGCTTCAACCCATAGCCACGTGCAGAGAGAAGTCCCTGAGCCACTCTGCTCATCGCATGATTCTCGTTTTCCCCTCCAGTTCCCATTACTGTGAAACCCGACTGCCGAGTCCTGGAGCTCCAGCTGCCAGGGGTTCCAGGTGTGGAGAGCAACGCGCCTGAACCTGCTGGCCCGAACGCTCCCTGCACAGTCCCTGTCCTGGTGGGGAAGGAAGGGTTTGCAGCTGGGAAACACTACTGGGAGGTGGAGGTGGGACAGGAGCAGGACTGGGTGCTGGGGGTGGTGAGGGAGAAAGGGAGACAGGAAGGGACCCGTCCCGGGGAGGACTACTGGGCTCTGCACAGGTCCCAGGGAGAGGTTTTCTGTAGCACAGGAGACCACAGGATTGAGAAGCAGCAGATGAGTTATTCAGTGATCGGTGTGCTTCTGGACTTGGACAGAGAGCGAGTGAAATTTTATGAAGCAGAGCAGATACGCATCATAGTGAGAATGCCTCTGAGGCTTGGAATGGAACCCGCAGAAAAGTTTTACCCATTTCTATCCAAAACGGAAGGGACATGCACACCTCTTATCCGCCCGGTATCAATCCCTGTCCCTTTGCAGACACTGTAAAAGGAAACTTTGAATCAAATGGGCTGTAGAATCAAAGTTCTTTGCCAAGAGGTCATGGTGAGAGGAGGAGAGACTAGAATGGCTTAGGACGTCAGCAATAATAAAATAAAGGGAGTAGGACTGGGCAACAAAACAGGAAAACCTGAAAAAAGGGCAGAAGTTTTGAGAGAAAATTACAGTGTCTCAAAACAGAAAAAAAAAGTACTTTGAAGGAAAAGAACTTTTTAATATTTGTTCTCAACTAAGGGAACAGAGAAAGCCTCTAATGATTGCTTTTTGTTGCAAAATATTCTCAAAGCTGTATGTGAATTCCATGGTGTGTATAAACCATTACAAAAAAAATGCACTCTTGTAAGTAAGACCAGGACAAAAAGAAAATTTCATTAATTTTTCTTTCTAAATGATCCAAGAAGAATGGTTATGAAGAAAATCAGTGCCTGAAGTAAAAAAGGAATATCAGAAGCATTTGATTATTTAGTTAATCCATTCAATTCATTAGGATTATTAGGGAATCTAGTCTTCACCCTTGTGGAGGCTCAGACACATTCTCTGCTGTCTCTTTGATTACAACATGGTTGGGTGACAAGGATATTTTTTTTCCCCATTTGAATGTATTTTTTACTCCCTATTAATGCAACCTTGAGCATTTGTGACAACTGGATGGAGACAGCATCCCCTTGGTCCAGTAGGTGCCTCCCCAGGGAAAGATTACCAGTTCTGACTGGTACAGTTAAAAAAGGAGTTACGGCTCCCCCCTGTAAGCTGTTAGATTTCTGTGTTTCTCTTTACATTTAAACACCGATTCAAAAGCGTGTTCTGTTTCTGAGCGCCTAAAAGTATAATATAACTTTCCAAGAGAAGGTTAAAGTAAAGGGTTTTTTGGACTGCTAGCCACCTTGAATTTGAACCTGAGGCCTTTTGCTGCCAGTAAGTCTTGGCAGAAGTAACACTCAAAGCTGATTCTAAGTGAAACCTACAGCGCTTTATGTTGAGTTTCTTATGTTTCCCACATCAATTCCAGCTACTTTTGAGACCTGATGAATTCAAAGGAGCTAAGTTAAGAATCTGTGGAAAAAATCCGCCATGGAGAACAAGCGTGTGACTAAATGCCTAAAGGTCTCATCAAATATGAAAACATTACACAAAACCTTTACAATAAATTGTATGTAAACTTCATACCATCTGCACTTTCTTTTCATCGTATTTCCTGTTTTCACACCTGTCTTGGTTAAACTTTGGCAGGCTGAGGGTAGAGTAAAGCTTTTTTTCATTCTCCAAACCATTTTTTCTGAAGACTATTCAGAGCTGCTTGTGTCAAAATTGTCAAATTCCAGTTAGAAATGGTATTGGGTTTACATGGCAAAGTTTTGGTAGCTGGAGGCGGGGAGGCTGCAGGGGTGGCCTCTGTGAGAAGAGGGTTGTGGGCTCTAGAGCAGAGACTCCACTGCAGCCCATGGAAAGTTTGGAAGAATCCGTGATGGAGTGGGTATTTCCCTGCAGTCTCTGGAGAGATCACACTGCATCCCATAGAAAACCCAACCCTGAGCATGTGGATATTTCCTAAAGGACCTGAGGTCCATGGAGAGCCCATGGTGGAGAAGGCTTATCTTGAAGGACTGCAGCCTGTGGCGAACTGGTCCAACCTCCCTGCCATAGCAGGTTCACCTAGAACAGGTTGGACAGGATCTCATCCAGGCTGGTTTTGAATATCTCCAGAGATGGAGACTCCACAACCTTTCTGAGCAGCCTATTCCAGAGCTCTGGCACCCTCAAAGTGAAGAAGTATTTCCTCATGTTGAGATGGAACTTTCCGTGTTTCAGTTTGTGCCCTTTGCTCCTTGTCCTGTCACTGGGCACCGCCTTAAAGACCCTGCACCCATCCTCCTGACACCTGCCCTTTAGATATTGATAAGCATCGATGAGATCCCCTCTCAGTCTTCTTCAGGCTAAACAGTCCCAGGTCTCAGCCTTTCCTCATCAGAGAGGTTCTCCAGTCCCTGATCATCTCCGTAGCCCTCTGCTGGACTCTCTCCAGTAGTTCCTTGTCTTTCTTGAACAGGGGGGCCCAGAAATGGACACAGTACTCCAGGTGCCTCACCAGGGCAGAGGAGAGGGGGAAGATGACCTCCCTCCACCTCCTTGGTCATGCTCTTCTAAATGCACTACAGGAGACCATTGGCCTTCTTGTCCACAAGGGATCATTGAAACAGACACAAAATCTAAAACACCTTCCCGCTGTGCTCCTTTTTCCCAGGCTCAACTTCACTCCTCTACTTCTAACTCCTCTACCTCCCCCCACCTGTGAGTGGCACAGGGGGACGGAGAATGGGGGGTCATGGTCAGTCCATAACAGTTCATATCTGCCAGACCTTCCTCCTCACACTTTTCCCCTGCTCCACCGTGGGCTCTCTGTGGGCTACAGTCCTTCAGGATAAACCTGATCCCACATGGCCTCTCCATGGTCTGCACCTTCCTTCAGGGAATTCCCACCGGCTGCAGTATAGGGACGTCCAGGGGCTGGAATGTTGGTACCTGCACCACTGTGGTCCTCTCCACAGGCTGCAGGTGAATTTTTGCTCTGGCAACTGGAGCACCTCCTCCCCTACCTCCTTATCTGACCTTGGCTGTTGCCCTCATTTTTTTTCCTTACTGTTGTGCTGCGTTTTGCCCTGTCATAAACATGTCTTTTCAGAAGCGCCACCAGCTTCACGGATTGGCT
>VYZM01022724.1:0-39698 GCA_013398915.1 Dromas ardeola | reverse complement strand
ATGTGGAAGTAGTTTTAATGTGGCCTTGTCTGTTGACCTATTTGAGGCCTCTGAAATAGGTATAGGCCCAGTTTAGAAATACGCTATGCAGTATTCATTTCATGAACATGGGTTAGAGACCTCTGTTCAGGACAGTATGGTGCCTTAAAAACCTGCCACAACTATGTCATCCTTTTTTTGGCGTGGCTGTATAGCTGTGCTATGAAATCTAAGATTTTCTTTTTTTACAAATAAAATTTTTAAACCTGTTGATTGTAGTGTAGACTGGTACTGTTAATTGAGAAAGAGAAATACATGAACATAAACTCTGTGCTTATGATTGCTTATTTTTTCCACCTGGCATCGATGCAATTTAAACTGTATCTGTAAAGTCCAAGTGCAATATTTTAAGATGTCAGCACTTCTTACCCTTTTCCAACTGATAACCATTAGGGTGATTTTTTGTTTTCTCTGTTCATAATGAGAGATGTGCAGTTTGCCGTCAAAATGTGTTGAGGTGTCGGGTAAGAAACTCTTTGCTGTTTCCTAGATTTAACTCCCTTTTTTCCAAGAACAGGATGAAATGGGAAGGTGACGGGCACTTCTTGTTTCTTCCCGAGTAACAATCGGAGTTCAAATCTTGTTTCTTCACAAGTTCTCAAGAAAAGCAGTAATACGTACAACGTTCTTTTTATTACATTTAATTTACTTAATTTACTGTGGTTTTACTGTAGTAAATTATTGAAGCAGAGGCATCTTTTTTCCTGTTGTAGTGTGTCTTGTTAGTGTCTTGATTAGTAGTCTTAAAAATTAACACTATGTTTTCCAAAACGAAAGGATTTTCCTTACTATACAAAATTAAAATTAACCTAGGTGCTAGCAGTCCAAACTGTCTGCTTGCCAATCATCACCACCTACAGATTTTCTTGGTGAGCTGCGTAGTGTACTATTAATTGAATAATCTGTTGTACATTTGTGGGTATGTAAAATAATCTCAAATTCACCTTTAACATTAAAAGCAAGATGGGAGATCGTACTGTATCCTGCCTTAAAACTAATTGAAGTGGTCTGACTGTAGTAGGGCTTCTGCCAAATAGAGGAATCCTACTGCCTGAGTTATACATAGATCTGTACAGTACGTAGTACCTTGATAAGGATTTAAAATTGGCCAAATCAACAGTTCATAGCTGGTTAATATTGTGCATGGAATGAATCTGTAGCTTGTTGATTCCTGCAGGACAAATCTTTAAGTTATAAAAAGAATCAACATAATAGGCATCAATTACACATCTATATGAGTGGATTGAGGGAGTTAGTCCATGAGTAAGCATCCATCTTTTTTACCATTTGGTAATTCACTCAATAAACAGAGATTTGAAAAAAAATAACATGAGTGTAATAGGAAGGATAATGTTCAGTTGATGATTTTAATGCATATGTTTTTGTACATTTTTTTATTCACAAGTGTTCATCGCTTAAGGCCAAAAGCCAAAACTGAATTTTGAAAGACAGTTGTCGAAAGTACCTGCAATATATAGGCAGAAAATATCGTCACAGCAACAGAATTTAAAAAAAAAAAAAAAATCAGTACTGAATGTAGGCCATCTTAGGTGAAGAAGTTTAATGCCTAGGTTGGAAAAAAGTGCTGTGATGTGTTTTATGGTTATTTTCCATTCTTAAAAATTGTTCCTGCTCTTTACGTCGCCATGCAATGAATTTTTGTATGAAACACTAAGATCTGATCCTGTGACTGAAATAGTAGATTTCCATCTAAGGAAAACAACTAATTCTGTTAATATTATCTTCATCTTCTCATTACTTTAATTTAGGATAATAATCCAAACTGTTTCTGATGATTAAATCCATTTTAGTAGCTGTATTTCCTAAATGCCAATTATTGTTTTTGAATGATTTATTTTAATATGGTACCTAATAGAATGAGCGAGTCCTTATCCTTTACATCTTACTATGCTTTTTATTGCATGAGTTTGCTGTGTTCTGTGAAACTAAATATAAGGTTATGGAGGAGACATTTATTTGCTTTCTACTTCTTAAGATGCTTTTTTCATAACTCTTGAGTTTTAAGAGGTGGCTGTTTTTCTCCAATGGATACCCAGAAAATGAAGACATCTCTCCAGAAAGTCTCTGTAAAATCCCACAGAACACCAAGTAAAGGTGCTAAGATTGAATTTTTTGGTTTGTTAGTTTGTTTTGTTTGTTGTTTTTTTGTTTGTTTGTTTTTTTGGTAGGAAGACACGCATACCGTCTACATAGGTTTTTTAAAGAGAACGGGTGAATTCTCTGGTTATCTGCATTTGATTACCATAACATATTTTCAAAAATTACAAGCTGGACATACTGTTTGCACTGAGGGTCGGATAAATTACTATTCTAAAGAATAAGGTAACCTGCACATATATTACAATTTAAACCTTATTTTCAATTATGATTTTGTATGTAGATTTAGCCCCTTTGTATATACACATTCTATTTTAGAAAGTCATTTTCCTGTCAGATACGCTTATCATTCTGTTGTTTTGTAATTAGAAAATTATGGTGGTACAAAGTTTTGAGAATCCATCAGAAGCAATACCAAATATCAGAAACTTTAGTAAACATTGAGACCTGCTTCTTCATCTAAAGACAGAGAATTTCCATTATGCCTATTTGTATTTGTGTAATCTCTGAATGTGACTTTGGCATTATATTGTCCTGCTTTCTAATCTGCACCTGCTTGTGTTCAGCCATCTGGCTAAGTGTGAGCTGCTGAAATCTATGCTTCTGCCAAATACAACCAATGTTTAACACATGCTTATGCCCATATATAGGTCTCTGCTTAGTCATATTTTTCTACCATATGTCTTACTCTTCAATTAATAATTACTTCACTGTCTTTTTGGGTTTTTAAACAGATAATAGACAAATAACTTTGATACCGTTACATGAAGAATGAGCCATCTTTCACTGAGCTTTTTGGTTCCTGCTTATCTTTCAATTTCTGTATATTCAACAAGTTATCTATTTCTCCCAATTTTTTTGTCTGTAACCACAATTTTTATAACCTCAGAATACATATAATTAGAAGTGAGTCAAGATTTCTGCGACAAAGATAAAATTCAGTTTCATAATGATTACAGAGTGGATTCTGGACAGGAGAGCGAGAGAGAGAGTTAGGAAGGATAATTTAAGGGTGTTCAGAGGGCAAGAGGAGCTATGGCTTCTAAATGGCTGGGAGCGCGGGAGCCCTCTTGTTTCTTGCTTCCTCTCTTCACTGCGGCTCAAATCTCTTTGCCTTTCTCCATTGTTTTGGTGTTGAGAATCCACCAGACTGCTTATGTGTATTTCAACCAGATCCGTTAAGTAATAGCATTTTAATTTTCCTTCCAAAGATGTAGCTTGTTTTGCTAGTCTGCTGCAGTGGGTGATGGGAAGAAGGAAAGAGAGAGGCCAAGTCTGGTTTTGCCTCTGTAGGGGAACTTGGTCAGAATAGCCACTGAGCTAATGGAGTAGCATGATTATCTTGTCCACTTCGTTAAGTGGGTGTTTTCCAAAGAAGAAAGACTCTCAATTATGGTAATACAGGCTTAAAGGTGACTGGCTCTAGATATATATATGTGGCGATCAAGCTCCTAATTAAAAATATTTTTTTACTGTAAACCTGACTGTATTTGGCACGCTTTTGAGCAGACTTGTTCGTGAGATTAATGTGAACAGATGGTAAGGTGAGCATCACAGCAGCGCCTAAAATATGGACTATGGCTTGAAGGTCTGTTTTGTTCCAGTAAAGGACAATACTGGTGCTGTATAACTGTGATACAAAATGCAATGTTATGCAGATTTCTTTAGAAAAGGCAAAATCCTGGTTTGTGCAGCTGTTTGATGTCTAATGGCTGCCGTGGAAATTAGTTTAATTTACATAATGATTTCATAGGCTAAAATATTAACAATCCTATAAATGACTGAAATGTCTGTTCGTTAATGCAGAGCATTTATGCAGTTGTTAGAAATGTCTGACATAATCTTTATGTAGAAATACAGACTGAGGAAATTGAGTGTGAAAATAAAACACTTTTTGGATATATCTGTGCTGTTTCTATTATTCCAAGGAAAACATTCAGTCGCCTCTATCATTTTGTGTAATTGATGATTGCAAAACAAAAACTCTTCCTGTTACCATATGAATGGATTTGAGATTGGGATTAGAATGCACTGAACTCGTTTTTCTGATGGCCTTCAGTGGGAATTATTCTTGCCTAAAACTACTTTAGAATTTGAGGTCTGGAAATAATAAATGTGATATCAATTAAAAAAAAAAAAATGGCTTTCAGAGGTGACCAGGAGAACTACACACATAGCCAAATTAGTGAAAACTAATGAATGGATAATAGAATTAATGAATGAATGGATCAATATGATACACTTTTAGAAGAGCAAGCATGGCTGTTGTGAAAGGAAATCTTGCTTTTTGGATATACAGTGCTGCTTTGAGAGAATCAGTTGTTATGTGGATCCTGATAATTACTACATTTGCTGGGATTTCTAAAAGGTGTTCACTCTGGTCCTTTACCAGAGGCTATAAAGGAAACTGAATAGTTTTTGTGTAAGTGGAAAGGTTTGCAAGGATGAATACTTGATTAAAATGCATGGTGCTTTGGTCATTGAAGGGTGGTTTCCGGTGAAGTTTGCAGGACCTTTATTGAACATAGGCTTTTCAATATATTCATAAGTAATATGGGGGAAAAAAAAGTTTGTGATAAGAGTCAATTTGCTGTTGACTTACTAACTTATTCAGGGTAGTTAGGGTAGCACCAACAATGAAAATTTGCCGGGGGACTTTATTGACTTGAGCGTCTGGCAAATAAAATGGCAAATGAAAATTTATATAGGTAAATTTAAGGTGGTGTACGTGGGGGAGGGGAAAGAATCTGAGCTCCATATATAAAATTGTGGGGTCTGAGTTGACTATTAACACATGGTAATGAAAGCCTGGGATTATGATACGTAATTGTTT
Source organism: Dromas ardeola (assembly GCA_013398915.1). NCBI lineage: Eukaryota > Metazoa > Chordata > Aves > Charadriiformes > Dromadidae > Dromas > Dromas ardeola. Next base: position 34,708 of record VYZM01022724.1, on the reverse strand, counting down.
GAAAACTAGATGCTCAACAGCAGACAAAAAAGCAAAGCAAGTGCTATGAATTCTCAGCAAAAGAACAGAGAGAAAAACAGAGAATATAATTATAAGGTTATATAAATCCACGGTTTTCCTGCATATCGATGACTGCCTGCAATTTTAGATACTTTATTTCAAAAGAATATAGTAAAACATGTAAAAATGCCCATGTTGGGTTAGACCAGTGGCCAAAAGCATATTGGCATGAATTAAGTTTGCCCTGTTCTTACAATTTTCCATAAGCATCCAGGGAAAATAGATGCTGGAGATATCTTTTTATGCTAGTCAAGCTGTGTGAAGTGAGTGAGATCTGCCAGGAAATCTTCAGGCTTAGGCTGTTAGCAAACTGTACCAATTAGGTAGTCTAAATGGAGCAAAAGCTTATTGTAAATGCCTGCCACAGGTCTTTAGGAGAAGTCCATTGGAAGTTAAGGGAAAGTTTTGGAGTAGGATGGTCTTTGTTGTCTACAAAAACTACAAGGACCACTCGTTTTGCAAAGATTTTTACCTCTCTTGTGCCTAATACAGTTGTATGAAGACCCAAATTTACATGGAACACTGAATTACATGAGATTTGAGTACTGAGAAGACAGTTGTAAGTACGGTAGTATGATTTACATCTTATGGCATGGAGCTTCTTTGTCACCTTTTTACTGTAAACTTTATTTCTGTCACATATCTGAATTATTCAGAACTTCACAATCTTAAACTGTAAATCATATTGCTTCAAAACAAAGTTTACTAACAGACAAATAGTTTATCCATTAGAACTGCATCTTTTAAGAAAATTATATTATTTCCGAATCTTTATTTGTGAAACAGTTTATACCAAAAGAGTAAGAGGTTCTGAAAAAACTAAACATTTTGAAAATGAAACATTCAGATTTTTGTGTTCAAACAATTCAGCTAAATTTACTTTAAATTATTGTAAAAACAAGTCCAAATTAAACCCATCAGCCAGTCTCCACTTTTCTGCACTTCCCAAATTACTCAGCCCTGCTAGATGCCAGACATAAGGATTCATGCTGATTTCTTCATTATGCTATTTACTATCCAAAGAAAAGAAATAACGGGTAGAAATCCTATTTCCAATTGTGAATAGTCTGAGCTCAACATTGCTGTAGATTTTTATCTGTTTTTATCTGTGAGGCAATAAAAAGATTCATTCTAAAGTTTTCCATCTTGCCAGACAATTTCAAATTAGACCAGAATCCCTTGGTCTCTGATGGCTGCGTTCCTGGAATATTTAGTATGTCAAAAATACTTGGTTAGCAACAGAAACCTAAAATATTTTGCTGTGTCATATTTGATTCCAGGAGATAGGGGATGCATTCTGTCAATGTGACTAATGACTAATTAGGCAGTCCTATAAGTGAGCAGAGTACAATTATAGTTACACACTGACAAGGACTTTTAGTACTACATATGTTAGTTTTTGTGAAGCTGAAATTTAAGTTTCTCATTAGGCACATTGCACTGTAGCCTAGAAATATTCATGACGTTTTTTCCATCCTGTTGAATTTTCCACAGCATGTGAAGAAACTAAATTATGAAGGGGTGTAAAGAAATTGAAGTAAATTAACTAAACTTACTGAATTAAGTAAAGAAGATGAACCTAAAATGCGTGACCAAATTGTAACCAGCCATCACAACAGGTCATGAGCTACTGTTAAGATCAGTAGGCATCAGTTAATATAACTTAAGATACTGCATGGTCTTTAGATTCTCTTGAAGGCCTTTTCAGTGTTAAATTAGAAGAGAGATTGTTCTCCAGCAACAGCCTTTTTCATATTTTGCTCACTGGACAGTTGGATTACTTACATAAAAGTGAGCTTTTGCTGCTTTCTCAAAATACTGCCATCTCAGCAGTGCTCGGACCGTAAGTTTCCTATTTAGAAGATACTTAGCAGGACTGTATGGCCATGGGCAAGTCTCTGTTCATTGGAAAATAAAGAAACAATATGCTCCTTGAATGCTTTTGAATGTACTGCAAGTTTCTGAAAGACCTCTCTGAGTTCTGAAAAAAAAATCACAGGTAACCTCTCAAGAAGGGATGGCAGCCTTTGAGGTGAGCACAGGCAGTAATGGTTACACACTTTTGTCCCTGACTGCCAACAGATAAGTGTGAAGTTACAGCTTCCAATGCCAGCTTTATTTTGGTGCCTGTAATTTACTGAGAGTTTGGCTAATGGATGCAGTGGGGCCCACATCCTCTTGTTCTGTCTCATCATTTCCATAGTCATCCATCTGCAAGCACGGTCAATTTTGGATGTACCTGTTTCACCTTGCTTTCCATCTAAATGCACATATAGCCAACATCATTACAGTAAGATGAGTTTAAATTCACTAAAATTTGTGAATGTTTTCCAAACAACTTTTTCACACGATGAAGCACTGTCTGGTTTTGCACAAGTGATGCTGAGGCACAGAAGAAAAAAAAAAAGAAAAAAAAGGCTTTTCCTAGGTTACAAGGGAGACAAGTTTGAGACAGCTCTCAAACTTCACCTGGAAGCCAGGGTATCCTCTCTCATGGTCTTTAATTCTCTTGTTTCAAATTTGTACGTGACAGAGGAACTATGATTGTATAAATAGCCAAGTTCTTGTATCTAACCTCTGGTTGGAAGAAACCCCAAAAGTTTTATGTATAAATTAAAGGATTAGACTTAGGTGATAATGGGAGTTAAAGCTGCTGAAACTATACCGCCATGAATATGTCATCATAGTCGTTCTATTAGGCTCACTTCTTCATGCAAGGGTTATGTCCATTCTGGGTCTGTAGTGTTGAGTGTCCCTACAGTGAAGCTGAGCTTTCTTTCCAAGGAATCTAAGTATTCTCTCAGGGAACTTCATGGTAGGATCTTACTCAGGAGGAAAATAATATAGTCCCTTCCTTGTCACTTATTGTCGCTTTATACTTAAGAAAAGTATGACACTAGAATCCATGTACATAAATTAGGCTTGAAATACAATGGCATAATTGTAGAAAGAAACTAACAGATCATTTGCTCCGCACAATGTGGCTGAAATTAATGCAGTTTGTTTACTATATATATCTTAGAGTGCAGATAGTGTAATTTTAAATACTAAGTGTCTGATCCTCCAAAAGGGATTTCTCAAAGCAGGTAAGTGAAAAATATCAAGGTTACTGTCTTTGTTTGCGAGCTTCCTTACAAAGATTTCATATGCGGTCAGCAATGTTTTTTGACCTTGCATAGTGAGTTTTGTTGCTAACAGTTTATTCAAAGAGATTTCTGTGATTCTTCTGAGAATTATTAGGATGCTAAACCAAGGACATTTTCCCTAGCATGATCAGATTGAAATAAACTGGAAGAATGCCAGGTTTATTTCTGATGCACCTCAAATTTAGACTATCAGGGCAAATGAAGAACAATTTTATCCCTTGGTTTTGTGTTTTTGGTGTATGAAACTAGATGTCAAGCAGACGAAGCTGCAAATGATAGAGTGCAAGTGCTTTACATGTAGATGGGGAGAAGTTGGTGTCTTTAATGTCTGTGAAGCATTAATACTTTAAACAATAATAGCTGTACTGTTTCTATTGGGAATCAAGCAAGAAAAGCTATTCTATTTTTGTTCCTAGCCCTTGTAAGAAATATTTGTTTGCTTTAAAACTGTTTTTTGAGTCCAGTGTTGTTGAAGAGTTGTTAAAGAAAAAAAAAGCTGTAGTGTACTTGAACATCCTCATCTCTGGTTCCTGGGATTTAGCTGTATCAGTGGTTTATTCCTGTTTGCTAATTGGAAAATAACAGCAATTTCAATTTGAAATGCTTGTTAGTAACAGTCTGACAGTCCTTTGAGGGATAGTAGATAACCTTCTGTGTCCTGCAAAGGGATTAGCAAATGCTACTCTGGGAATTAAATAATTATTTTAGTGTAAATGAGTCCAAAGCAGCCTGTCCAAAACCCAAAATAGGTTAGGAATTTGGAAAGAAATATAAAGTCATTGCTTTTGGCTATTAGCTCTGGTCATCAACCCAGTGTTTAAACTCATAAACTCATATATAGAGGTTTTTAATATTCTGCAGAGGAAACATTATGTGAAGAACTGTTACAAATAAAGGGCACCTATGTAAGAGAGAATGACTTCATCTAGAGTGTAAGGAAACCAAGTTGCTGATACTTAACATGAAGAAGATTGCAAGAAAGTTTTTAAACTGAGGGGCTGTAAGAAAGCTGTGAGGTACAGCTTCCTTCAGTGAAGATACTAAAATTATCCTAAGTGCAGTATAGCTCAGAGGATGGAACTAATTAAAAGGGAAATAAAACCAAACAGGTTGCCTTTTAAAGACTGTCAAAAAAGTGTCAAAAAAAAGCACCAAATCAATAGTATACCAACTTCCACACAAATTCTGGAAACCAAAAACATGAGGAGGGGAAAGTGCTAGCCCTGTGTCTGTCCAAATTTTGCTGAAAGTTAAGCTATACAATGCTGTAATATCAGAAACGAAAACATACAGACAAGACAAAGCATTCCATGCCACCGTTGGAATAATACTATATTTTACAGAGTTTAGAAGCAAATTACCACAGTGTCCAGCTCAGCGAGGAGCACAGTGGAACTGTCAGGAAACTGGCTTCTATTATATAGGAGGTTTTTTTTAAAAAAGCCCATTGGGCATGTGAATTAGAGATTCTATCTGGAGGGACTGCATGCCTGAGATTCATCTGGCCAAATGGAGGTGTCTAAATCTAAGCTTATTGTTTAGACTTCTCTTACAGTCAGTGGAGAGAAATGGGCTCTCCCAGGTGAGTAAACCGTCTCATTTTGAAACAGACGTCTAAAATAACTTACAACAAATGGGGTCCTAAAAGTGACCATTTTCTCTCTATTTGCAATAGAGCATGACGGGACTAGCTGAGATACAGACATCTCCAAAGTACATGACACGAATGCTGCCTGGAACGGCAGTGAAAGTAGGCCATGCAGATTTCAAAGTTTTTTAATTGGCAGAAGAAACAACAAGGAAAACAAGTCATGCAAACTGGCAGGAAACACAGTTGCATTTGTTTTGCTTTGCATGTCTTATTCTGGGTTTTGGGGATTTTGTTTGTGGAGTTTTTTTTAAGTTTATAAAGAGCCCTATAAGCAGCTGCAGAATTTTAAGAAACTGAAGTTTTAGAGATCTAGTGTTCTTTTTCAAATTTTTTTCCAGTACACCAGTTTTCCAGTTTCCACCCCCCCTCTACACAGTGTGGGGGGGAAACAACTGAGTAGTAGTTTCTGTTGCAGAGTTCTAAAGGATGCTTTTGTTCAGTTTATTTGGATTTGATGCATATTACAGCTGAAGCAACCTATTTATCCATGTTCTTTTAAAAATTTGAAGCATTTTTAAAGTGCTAGGAAAATGGAGGGAAAGTGGTTTCATTAGCAGGAAGATGATCTTAAAAAAATCAGTATTCATGCATTTTTTTTCTCACTGTAATCATTCAGTGTTTCATGGAAATATATAAACTGATTTAAAAAAAAGACATAATGAGGTTTTAATTTTAGGAAGAAGTAAATTAGTGGGGTGAAAAAGAGATACAAAACTTGAAAGAATTTGCCTCAGAATAACTTCAGAATTGCTTCAGTAAAATCCCAAAAGAACAAGCTTTTGCTGGACAAAAAATTATGATTGTATTAAAATTGAATACTTCTATACAATTTGAAATCCATGCTGCCTGTACTATTTTGTATCAAATTAGGTTGCTATGAACAATAACAAAATAGGTGACTGTTGCAATAAAGGAAAAATTTGCATTATCATGTGTAGTGAGATGCTGTGAAAGTGGCAATGTGTAATTTATACATGACCTAAATCAATCTGTTTTCCAGAATGACATGCCTTTTTTATTACTTTTTACTTTAAAATAATTTAATAGTAATTATGGCGAAGAAATTCCTTTTACTTTGTTTCTGTTCAGTGAAAAAACTGCCCATATCAGTGGGTATTAGTTTGATTTGTTAGATCACACTCATGTAGTCATGAACAGAGTTTTTAAACCTTTATTTAGTCTCTGGAAACCTTTCTAATAACTTCAGAATGAATAGGCTTAGGTTTCCACTAAGTTAACTTCTGCATCTGTTACCTAAAAGAAAGTATAACCACTAAAAGCAGAAAAGTTAGCACTAATGAAAGAATACTGGAAACATAGGTAGAAATGTGTGTAAATTACTCAGTTAAGGGTAAATTACTCAGTTAATGATAAATTACTCATTTCAAATGGGTTAAGGAATGTTATTCTGTGGACTTGCCAACCAAATAGGATTACTTTAGCATTAAAAACAAAGAGTCTATCCAATAATCACTTTATCCAAAAGACTTTCATGATCACTGTGCTGCCTGTTCTGTAAATGTGAAGTTCTTTTTGGATGTGGTCCACCCTTTGCTTTCGATTCTCATCTGTGCAGATTCGGTGATATGTTTGATACTTTCAACCATATTCTTGACGCATGGTACAATTTTCTAGTGTATTCCGTCACTTTTTCCATTTTGTTTAGTTCTTATTTTATTGAATACTTTAATCTTGTGACTGGCAGTTTACATTTTCTTATGCCCTTCGGACCATGGATCTCCATTAGATCTGGTCATAGATTTCAGTACTTTACATTCTCTGTCTTGTGTTCTCATCCTTGGCTATATGTGAACTCTGTATCACATTTATGATGCTGACCTTTCATTATTTTCATCAGATGCTGAGTAGAAGAAAGTATTTTGAATCAAATAATTTCTCCTTGTATTTGGATTCAGAATTTCAAAATAAATGATGGGAATTCTTCAAGAATGACAATATTTTTTGTTTACATGCAGCCTTATTCTTGAATGAGCAAGAAATCAAATGTAGCCCAGATTTGGCCAAATGAATACAGAGATAAACTGTAAGTTCGAAGTGGAAGGTTTTATCATTTAAAGATGATTTTTTTTCTTTTTGAAGATTTGAGCTTTGAAATTCTTGGAGGAAAAATTGCCAATCTTACAATAAAGGACAGGGAACTGCTGGAGACGGTACAGCAAAGGGCTACAAAGATGATTAGGGGATTGGAACACCTCTCTCTTGAAGAAAGGCTGAAGGATTTGTGTCTCTTCAGTCTGGAAAAAAGATGACTGAGGGGGGACCTTATCAACACTTACAGATACTTAAAGGGTGGGTGTCAGGAGGATGGGGCCAGGCTCTTTTCAGTGGCGCCCGGAAACAGGACAAGAGGTAACGGGCACAAACTTGAGCATGGGAAGCTCCGTCTCAACATGAGGAGAAAATTTTTTACTTTGAGGGTGGCAGAGCACTGGAACAGGCTGCCCAGAGAGGTGGTGGAGTCTCTGTCTCTGGAGACATTCAAAACCTGCCTGGACGCGTTCCTGTGCAACCTGCTCTAAGATGACCCTGCTCTGGCAGTGGGGTTGGACTAGATGATCTCCAGAGGTCCCTTCCAACCCTACGATTCTGTAATTCTGTGATTTTTTTTTTCCACTTAAAGGACTCTTGATCAGTGTGTTAGGCAATTTCTCATTCTAAATCATTTAAGTCTTTGATTTTTATTTTGAGAGTTCATCTGCTAATTGCAAGCAAGTTCCAAGAAAACAAAAAAGTATTATATATATCAATAACTCATACTTTTTAGTATTTAATATCAACTTTGTCTTACTGTTGTCTGTGCGTTCTGCTCTGTAATTTTCAGCAGTACATACTTATTTTACCCTTTGGAATAGATGTTGTACGTTTTACTACTAATAGGCTCTCTTAATGCCTTGTGAGAAAATAAAAAGAAAAAATATCTCAGCTTTGCTGAAAGGATGAAACTTAGTGTTATTGTTAGCATTTGTTTCATTAATCACTATTTGAGTACCAAATGCTGCTGATTCAGAGAATATAGAGGAAAGTCAGATTAAGAAGATGAGGCATTTTTTTTTTCTTCAAGGCTGTAAAAGCAGTGACTAATTTATGCTTTTAGGTGGTAGCACAACATCATCTCAGAGACTCGTTGATATGTGCTTGCCAGAGATACTTCCTCCAGTTGTTCAATAGCTGTCCAAAAATACTCCTAACCAAAGGCTTGCTTAATGCAGGATGGGCTGTGTCTGCTCCATTTCCTTTTTATTCTAGAGAACTTCTATCTCCTCCTGGGTTAAGCAAACTGGGCTAATAGTATTCTGGTTGTCAGGGCAGCAGCAGTATTACGTGTTGTCCTCGGCCAGGAGTGGTGGAAGAAATATATTTGAGGTAATTCCCGAGTTTGTCAGAACAGCCATAATCATAGCCATAGAGGTGTTTCAGTACTCGGATCACTCAGCACTCTCCTCGTTCATTGGTGCCTGCTTTATAATGCAGGGCTACAGTTTTGTCCATAATGAAGCCATTTTCTTACACTATAACTACTTTTGTCCGTTCTTGTACATAAGAGGAGGTGTCTAGGAAGAGCTGTTTAGGGAAGAGGTAGTCTTAGTAAAGGCACATGTATTGAATAATTTTAAACTTTCATACGTTTGTAGATAATTGGAGCATATTTCTTTTACAGAACTGTTGAAAAAATGCCTCTTAGATTATTTTTACTTTTCATTGAATGGAAAATGTGTCTTCTTATTTGAAGAACGCACAGCCAATTTAGAACACACCAGATGAGATGGAAACTCTTCATTGATACAGAACTAGCCAATTTCTAGATGAGCATAGTAAGTGATTTGCATGGTTGCTACAAAATGTCAATATGTTAGACTCATCAGTTATCTAATCAGTAAGTTATTGTGTATTCTGACAGTCCTCCATGAAGACAGATTTGTTTTACTTTGCATACAATAAGTTGTTTCTATAACTGTTACTTCAAAGAATTTTGTCATCTGTGAAATAGCTTTTTCATGTAGTTTTTGCTGTATATTTCCTTACTCAAACTGCCTCGAAGAAACGATTAGTAAGAGTAGTTAAAGCTGAATATATATCAAGAAGAAAATCAAATGATTAAAAGTCTTTTAAGTTGTGGTTTCCAAAAAGAATATTTTATATCCTGTAGTTTAATGTTATGAGGCCTTTAAATGTTGTAACCTGGAGAGACATTAAAAACAGTCTGTCACAAAGTTCAGGGAAATACTGATTCAACAATATCCTGCTTGATGCTGTCCTGCAGTACATTTCATCTGTACATGCGTTTGGTTTTGCAGTAATGAATACGAATACGAACTAAAAAGAAAAGATTTAGAATTAACCCTTAAAAAACCCCACCTTTTGTTGGATATTATTTCAGATTAAAAATATTTGTTATTGATCTGAAATAATAATCCTACAAGAAAAGATAGATTTATAGTTAGAGAGAAGCAGGAGATACAAATCTGGCACAAGTATATTTGGTCATATTATTTGGTGTAAATTATTCCAGATCTGTTAATTACTGCTGTGCTTTGAATATAAAGAAATACTGAAAACCAAAAAAAGCTATTTGAGGGCTAATTTGGGGTTTTTTTTTGTTAAAGCTGTGGTCTTTCATGTTTTTTTTTACGTTAGGGTGTCTGAAAGATGCTGTGTACTGTGAATTTTTATTTCACAGAAATTTTATCTGTGGTATCCTTCACATTTTTCTGTCTTATCGTGTCAGCTGTATGAGTGCTACCAAAACTAAAATGCATTTTGGGATTAGCAGTCCAGAGACTGACTACAGTATGCACAGTTTACGGCTTGAAATGAAGTCTCTTGGGAAATACCTCAGAACTGACATGTGAGGCACCAAGGAAAAAACAAGTGCAAAGGACAATGAATTAGGTGTGTCATAAATGCAGCCAAAGAGCAAAGAATCCTGGTGAAGAGTAAGTGACAAGGAGAGTGAAAGGCTGTCCGGAGTTAGATAAACATGGATCAAAAGCAGAATAGAGTGACTCTAGAGGCAGGAAATAATTGGAGGAAATGTACACTCCTGGGGAGGGTGCATTCAGAGCTCTGACAAAAGGGCATTTGGGAAGCACTTTTATTCCTCTAATGTAGACCTCAGGCAAAAGGACAAGTTACTAGCAGAGGTCAAAATCCTCTTTCTTAGGAATTCTCGATACATGAAAGGTACATTTGATTGGTGGTGGTGGAAGCAAATAATGTATAACTTCTTAACAACTGAAGGAAAACATATGCTAAATCAGTCATATTCTATAAGACTTTTTCAAGACCAAGCACTAGGGAGCTCAGATCCTGCAAATTTTAAGAACCTACACACATGTAACACTGAATCATTGAGAGGATCTTGGTGATAGTATGTGTTAAAATCAATGTGTGTAATAGGAGATTTCAGAACAAAATGCACATTGAGTTTCTACATGTAACAAAATACTGATTTTTTGAAGCAATGTCCTGATATGGATAAATCTGTAAACAGTGTTAAGTAATGACAAAACAGTATGTAGTTTTACTATTCTTTATTTCAAGAATTTTTCATATGTTCACGAATTCTGTGCGTGTGCCTGTAAGCATATGGTAATAATGCAATACTATACAAAATTGTATTTTAAAACATCCGGGATGCTAATTGTTAAATTCACTTTCTGTTATTGGTGTAGACATGATCCTATTTACTTTTCCTTCATTAACAGGTTTTAGATTTTTAAGGGAGTTGTAAAGCCAAAGTTGCTCCTGGAAAGGCGTAACTACACTAGGAGTATGTAGGGACACCACCACCACTTCCTCAGAAATCATTTTTCTGGTATAATCCAGCACTATAATGATATAAAAACATTAAGCTCCATATGGACTAGCATGGAAGTTAAATTACTGTAGAAATCTCAGGTCATAACTATATTTAAAACTGGGTTTCAGTGGGCAGGTTTGGGAATTACTTGTAATTGCAATGGAGAAATAATAGATTCCTTCTAGAGTTACCCCATTTTGAAAATACTTGCTACTGCAAACTTGAATTATGATGACACTGAAATTTAACAATGTGATGTTAACAGCATTAGGGCCAGAAAAATACAAAGCAACACTGCATATGTTTACTAGGTTTTTCAGCTGAATTTCCTTAGCAGTATGTGATATACTTTTCCAAAGATGCCAAATGTGCAGCTTCACAAAGAACTTACCAGCTAATTTTATTTTAAGTAGCCATTAGGTTTTGATCTATTTTGGCAAAAATATGCCAGACTACATCCAATCTATTTTTTTTTTTACTCAGGAAAGGTGAGACATGAATAAGAAATCACCATACTTTAGACAATAAAATTAAACCTGAAATAACTCTCACCAGAACCACTATACTGCAAAGAGTTGCCTTTATCAGTTGAACTGTACACTCAAAACAAAAAGTGGATAAACTCTTTTTTGGTAGAGTGGATAAACCGTATACTACCCAAAAAAGTGAGTAAATGTATTGACTATGTTGCTTCCTACCCTGTTTAGGCATGTTCTTGTCTAGTTTGTTCCTCAAATGGCTGTCAAGATGCCTGCACTGCTCCCATACTTTTAAGAGTGTTATTACTGGGCAAACTTACACTGTCTGATAAAAAAATATAGGCAAGTTAGTGATGGAAACATATTTATGTGTCTTTTATTTTCCAAAGCAAGTTGGTCTCATAAACAACAGTGATGCTTAGTAGAAAATAAATAAATAAATAAATCCATAAATAAATAAATCCATCCTTAATTTGGAGGAAATGTAAGATGAAAAGAAGCCTTGGAAGGGGAAGGAAGAAGAAAAGGAGAATATGGGAGGACATGTAGATAGTCTGTAGCAGATCTTCAAAGAACTGGCATTTCTGATAGGATTCTCTTAAGCATCTACATTTTCAGCATTCACCAGGAGAGACAGAAGTTCTGATCCCTTTGAAATACATGCACTAATAATACAAAATATGTTAAAAAAAATTCAAGTGTGTAATATTTTCTTGATGGAGTTAAAAGATAATGTATTTGGTTAGAGTATAGGTGGGGGAAGATAGCAGGACAAAAACATCAAGTCAGGTAAAGTGATTATCTTGCATTATTGGAAGTAAAATATTAAATCATAGGTTTTATCAAGGGCCTTACTATTTTCTTCGTGTTATAAAGGCAATATTTCTGTTTTTCTGATAGTACCAATTATTTTCTTGGCTAAGAGTCTTACATGCTTCTAAATTAATATTTTGTTGCGTAGTGGAGATCATGCCATTTGCTTGTGACTTCTTCAATCAGATGATAGTTTCAGATGTTGTAGGATGACAACTAGTCACTCAGGATGGCTCTTTAAGAGATCTCGTTAAGAGATTCTCTTTATGTGCTGAGAATATCTACTGTAGTCTTTGGTAGCATCAAATTGTGAAAGCCTCAACCCTATCAATAAGATTTTCAAACCCGTATTCAAAATCAGAAGTTACTCAGAAGAACACTGTCGGCTTCAAAAGAAACTAATAGTTTCCCACCTTGAACTCACAGACAGCGAGCTTCACAGGGCTTTACACAGAAACACGTAAAGAATATATACAGAATCATCCAGCCTCCTGCTCAAGACAGTATGCAGCATTCAAATTTACCCCTGTCCTTAGTATTTATGATGTATCCAAAATACTCCAAATTTATTACCAGTTGTTAATGCTTCTCCCCTAATGGCTTTGTAACTGCATTATATTGGAGGTCTATTCATCGTTAATTGCTAATGTTTTTATTTTAATGCTGGTTTTTATTTAGTAATGTTTCATTTCTTCTGTGTTCGTGTAATTTTTATACTGTAATTTGATTACATGACAACTCTAAGTTTCATTCTTTAACCAGAATCCTCCAGTGAGTCTCACATTATTAAGCATATATATATATTTAAACCAAAGGCAATTGTACACATCTTTGGCAAATATATTTCTCAGTTTAAACTGTCCTGTCACATCTATTGATATTTTCCCTACAGCTAACATATATTGCTTATCAGTCTATGGAGTGTCCAGGAAATCCCATTTCACACATCGCTTCTCACAATATTTCATAATCACACAGTCAAAAGATTTTGCATAACTGGCGAAACAAGAAAGTATGAAGTTAAACCATCTTTCATAGTGTTATTTATATTGATGGTCAGGTTATTTGCTCCTTTACCTTTTCTGACGTCAGCTGCTTCGTGTTACTTATTTTTGCACTGTTTTAAATTTAGTGGTGTTAGTAATATTAATTTTGTTTGCATTGTGTATAAAGCAGATATTTTGATAAGCAGCACAATATTAAAAGTAAGACATTGGGGAGCTACTTACAATCGTAGATACACATTTCTCATATTCGGGTCAATCTTGGGAGTCCTGTCTCTCTACTTTGGCTTCATTTAACTCTGCGTTCTTTCCATACAGCTTTCCACTTTCATTGATGTATCATTAGCACAGAAGATTCCCTTCTTTTTTGCCGAAGTTCAGTTATCATTGTATGTCTTTCAAAGTTTGGAGGTTCTCAATGAAAAATATCATACACCTCTTCTGCTTCTGTTATATAAGACGTTGGAGAAGCTGAGAGAAACTTCTCCCTCCTTAATATTTTTGCTTTCATTCAGCAGGAGAGTAAAACCATTTATTTTTTTATGCTTAATAGAGGTTCATTTCATGTTCAGCTTTTGGACAAGCAGAGTTTGATTACTGGGTTTTCTGTATATTTTTTTGTAAATCATTCTGCACTACTCCTCAGTAGGTGCTAATTTATCCCATTTCAAATACAGATTCTCTAAATTGTCTAGTTCTCTGTTTTTGACTTTTTGCCTTTCTTCTATTTGAGTGTTTGCCATAACCGTTGCCCCTTCTGCTTGGAAATACATATTGAATTGCATTTTCAGTACATTTTTTTAATTTAAGAAGTATTTTTTCCATACTTCTTTTGAAAAGCAGATCTCACGTTCACTGCTGTTTTGCCATTTTTGGTCGTTTTTGAGACCTGGGATTTGAGAATTCATTTTAGGTGCATGTAAAATTATAGCTTTACTTTTAATTGGTGAACAGTGACTATTTCCTCTACCCCTCTTCTGTGAACCTGTGGGGTTTTTTTGGACCCACTGATTACTATTTCTGAACAATTTCAGGTTTTTCCTACTCTAAGTTCAAGACTGCAGTAGTGCCTCTCTGGTAATGTTGCTCAGGCTGTCCCTGAATATTTTTGTTTACTATTTGATGTATGTTCGTTTTCAGTGACTGGGGAAATGCTTGTATGCACTTTAGCATGGAGAAGTGAAAAGTCTTGCTGTGGATGATAAGGATGAGAAAAGGAGCAGAAATTGACCCAAAACTGTGATTGGTGACCAAAATTCCTTTTCAGTTTTTAATTTTCAGTGAACATACTTGAAGTTCATTTTGAATAAAATCAAGCCAAGTAATAAAAGTATCAATTGATATGTTAGCTGATGTTACGCTTTTTCAATGTTTTCATAGCAAATCCAATGTAAAATGTGAGCTTTTTCAAATAGTGTGCTTTCGAATAGCATATATCATAAAATTTAAATATTATTAATTAGAATAACACCTCCCCAATGAGGTCCCTGGTGCCTGGGGCTTTCCCTGGCTGCCCCCCAGCTGCCCTGATCCATTGCTGGGGGCAGTGGGAACAGCCCTGGCTAGAGGCTGTGCCTTGGGACCCCCCCGCCGCTCCTGCTGACTCTGCCCACAGGGAGCTGCCAGCTCACACGGCGCCCTGACGTTTTTTTCCTTTTTAAAATTTATTCTTACTTTTATATAAAACAAGAATTACGTTGTCTTAGTTTGACAAAACTTGCGATTTAACCGTGTAAAGAAAATTGAGGAAACAATGAGACAATGTATGAATTTTAAGCCAATGAGTATACATTAAGAAATCTGAAATAAGAAGTGCTCGCTCTACAGAGGAAAAATTTTAGGTGTGATTCAGAGGCCTTCTGTTTCAGATGGTTCTCTGCTTCCAAAAAAACTGCTTTATCAATCATTTCGGTAAGTGAGCCTGTAAATTGGTGTGTAAATGAAGTGTTGTATCTGTTCTCTCCCTTGTTTTCTTTTACACTCTGAACCAATCCTCTGCAAGGCAGATTCATTTGTTGTTTAGTTGAAATGGAATGACTGCAATTCCACAAACAAATTGGGCCTCAGTTAGGTGCACTTTGTCATAAATAATCTCTGAGGAGATTGGATTTCGCTCCTTGCTGATGTACTTCAGCTGTACGTTAAACTCATGGCTTCTTAAAGGCACTGAGTTATTGCTCGGCTGAACGATCACTGAGCAGCATGCACCTGTCCTTGTTCTCCTGTGTTGTAGCCGTCTCTATTTCCCTAAAGAATATCCAACAAAGTCTATGGTAAAAAAACCTACTAGTCCATTTTCTAGGATTTTTTTTTCACATTTTGTCCCAGTTTTTTCTTATTCAACCTCATGATACACAGCTCTCTCAGCACATATTTCTTCATGATCTGGAGAGAAAAGCCATTTCCTAGATTGGTTAAGGGCATTTTCCATGGTCAGGTCATCTAATACTCATATTTCACATTCGGCAGTAGGCCACTTTGAAATTTAACAGCATGTCTTTATCAGCTGCAGGAAATGTCCTTTACATTTTCATTTATAAATTTTACAGTTATTTCTTTTCCTTTATTACAGAAGCTTGCTCTCCATTTCAGTGTACCCTTTTCCTTCTCTTTTTCAAAAGCAAACCGAAACTCCTTAGCTCTGTGGCTGAGATGGCTGGGGTGCTGGCGGTGTGATAATGTCATCTCTGCCTTTTCCCAAGCCACCTTCTGCAGGTTGTGTAACATCTGCAAAAGTATGATAGTTCTGATCTAGCCATTTCTGCACACGGCCAATCATGCTGAGCAGTCGGAATTGTACTTCGTTTCGACGGGATTACACAACTATCCCAATGATAAAAATTGGACTGAATGATTCCCACAATGTCGCAAGCTTTAAATCTTTACATATAAATAGGGGATTGTGCATGTTTGATGGATGGCATGTTCATATTTTGAGTGTCTTTGCATTTGATCTATTTCTCGTCTGAAAAAACCTCCAATATACAGGATTGTGAAGAATAGTATACTATCTAATTCTTATGCAAAATACTGAAATAGAACCAAAATATTAAAGCAGAGGCATTTATTGATGAATGTGCTAATTTTTATGCATACAATGTATATGGGGCTCATTTAGAAAACTAATGAGACACGGTTTCTCTCTGTCTCAAATTTGATCAGGTGTGTGATGTGCTGTTGAAGAGATGCAAGTGTGGGCTTTTAATTGACAATATCATCTCTTCACCGCAGAATAGCATTTAGGAAAAAATAACCAAGACAGCCGTTAATATAAATCCAATTGATAGGCTGAGGATGAGTACCAGCTGTAACAGGCAGAGTGGCAGCTAGTCAGATGAAATGGCACTTTTTCCGCATTAGTCAGTGATCACAGACATTAGGTATCAGCTGCACCTAGTTTATAATATAGGTTTTCAGTAGTTCAGGAGGAGTAAAATTCTCTCATGCATCATATATGAACACGTGAACAAGGGTGCAAGAGTGCACAAATACTCTCATCACCACAAACAGTATGAATGTACTGTAAATGAGCTAAAAAAGCAGTATATATCATAATTTTTCTTTCATCTGCCATGGTGCACTTTGTATAGCTCAGGCTGCATTTCTGATACAAACTGCCTCACCAACTGTGTCAGGTTGCACATGGGTGTGAGCAGAGTTGGGTATAAGTGCCTATGCTTGTCAGAATGAATCAGCTGGCTGTTTTGTATGTAGGCTGAAGGGACATACAAAACAAAAGAGAAGACGGAGTCTTCTTTGAAGACAAAGAAGAAGAGGCCTTTGATGGAGGAGCGTAACAAAAGGGATTTGAAGTATATGTGGCCAATCTGTGGTGGACTGGATGAGGAGGAGGAATTGGGTACAGCACGTAGGCTAAACGTGGTGTTTTCAAAAACATTAGGACAGTGATACAAATTTGCATTTTGAAATGGAAGCAAAGAAGGACTCACCAGACAGAGTCAAAGCCTTGTGGTTTAACAACAATGCTGCTGTTGCACAAAGATTGTCACTGAGACAGAAAGGATTGGTGAGAGAATAGCTCAGAGCCAGAACAAGACCCTATTAATCGAAGTGATGAGTTGCTGAATGGCAGTGCTTGCTGAAATGTGTATGGAAATAAAATGATAGGTACTAGAGAGATATTTAGGATAACTGTTGAGGGGATGGAGAAGGAGGAACAAGGAAAAAGGTGTAGCCCGTAGTCTTGAAAGATTAAGATAATAATACTCGTAATAGCGATGGAAGAAGGCGCAGAAAGAGTTTGAAAGTGAAGATGGGAGAATCATTTGTTTGAAGTGACAGTGGCATGCCTAAGAAGAGATATTAACCAGGCATAGGAGATAAGTTGGTGAGACAGGTAGGTTTTTGAGTCGTCAGTAGATAGCTTTATAAGCTGGGTGAGTGCAGGAAAGTGTTCACAGTCACTGCAAAGTGAGAAGAACAGGGGTTGAGGACCAAGCTCTGCTTTATCATCGTCATCCTATCAGAAGAAAAAATACTTTTTGTAGCAGAGTACCAATAACTTTTCTGTATCTATGTCTCCCTTACTAAAGCTTGTGTCTTCTAGTTTGAAGCATGAGAGGAAAGAGGTGGGAATTTCTTTTTTATCTAACTCAAGTTCACACACAGTTCTATTTCTTCAGTGGTAGTGTAAGAAATGTTATAAATAAAGTTTCTTTCTTCCTAACTGAAGGAAGAATGCCTTTTAAAACTGTTCTTATTACATGTTTTAATTGATCCAGAGCTCTACAAAATGCTCCACGGTATATATTATTAATTAGGTAAATACATTATATACAGAAAAATCTATTATTGTTAAAAAAGAAGCAAGAAGGTTTTAAAAAATCCATTGTGAAATTTTTAAAAGGGATTACTATTTTATTCATGTGGTACAAAAAGGGTTTTTTTCCTATTTCAATTATACATTGCAGACATTATTTTAATTTTATTAGTATTAATATCTTGCAAAATTGTTATATCTTGTTATGACTAGTCATTCTGTATATTAAAAAGAAACCAGAAATTTGTTCTGAACATTGTATACTCTTATTTAATTCATTCTATCATTCTTATGGTGCTCACTGAAGGTAATGATGAGTACTAACTTTGTAATGAATATCGTAGATGTGAAATATCCATGATATCAGACTTTTCTTAGGTGCATAATTTTTAAATGTATTTTAATATACAGTAAAGGTCTTTGACTCTTCAGTGTAGTAAGATGAGATGGGCAGAACGCTCTGGAGGAGTAGGGCTTGAG
The DNA here is from genome assembly GCA_013398915.1 of Dromas ardeola. Taxonomy (NCBI): domain Eukaryota; kingdom Metazoa; phylum Chordata; class Aves; order Charadriiformes; family Dromadidae; genus Dromas; species Dromas ardeola. The sequence continues at coordinate 16,474 of VYZM01022724.1, read as the reverse complement.
GTCAGCAAGTTCTGAATGTCTGAATGTTAGTTTTCCTTTCGCCCTTAATGTCGTTATGAAGCTCCATAGACAACTAATGTGTTGCTTCAGTTTCTTCATCTGGATGGTGACAGCTGACTAAGAATGACTTGATTTTAATAGGACTTTGAGTCAATTGATGTGAAAAGCTTACTGTTTTTTCTCAGGTAGGTTCATATTATTATTCAAATTTAATGAGGTTAAAAGAAGGACAGTGGCCGTGCTCATTTCTCCTACTGTGATATGGGGCTCTGGTGTGGTTATTGCTCTCTGTTATCGTATGTCTCTCTCTCTTGGAAAGTGCCTGGAAAATATTTTCAGAAAAAAACTAAGAACTGGAATCACTTCTTTCAGTTTCACTTATTTAATGAGTGAGAAGATTCCTTTATGAGTCAAACCACAAGATACATTATTTAATTTATTCACAGCAAAACTCTGAAAATTCTTTTGTTGGTACTCATCATCCATCACTGTGAGAATGTGGTATTTTGCCCTTGATGTCCCTGGATGTCTTGCAAGAATTTACTGAAACTTCTCAACCCTCTTGAGCACAAGAAGTAGCTTTGGCTTTACTTTATGCTTTACTTATTCGAACATTTCTTCCTCCATAGTAGACCAAGATTACTCAGGGTGCATTTCTTTACCTCCGTCACATGAAACTAATCTAATGCAAATATTGCCTTGTTAAGGACCAGGCTTTTCTGATCTAATGTCATTATTTTTGTGTTTCTGTGTGATATCTGTTCATGTTTTCCTGCCACCATTCTAGAATGCAATTCATACCTATATCTCCTCCTGGGCTTTACAGAAAGTCTTTGTAAACTGTAGTGACTTGATAGGTGAAAGCTTCATATTGTGTAGATATATTTTATTATGGAGATTCAATATTCTAATAATTTTATAAGAATATGAAGGGTAGACCTGTGATCCCTTAAACAATAATGTTATTTTAATGCTAGGATTTTTCTTCTCAATGCAGCTGCGTTAAGAAATACGGAAATAGTTGCAATAATTTTGTTGATGTGTCACACTGAATATGTGTTAGTGAATAGGCTTATGTTGACATTAATAGCATTTATGTATTTATTGGCATAAATATATTCTTGAACTGTAATGTAGTGTATTACATTATATTTTAGGAATCTTTATGTTGTATAAACAAAGTTCTTTACATAGTGATCTGCATTCTTTTCTATAGTAGAAATTTAAACTCAGATTTTTGAAGTTGTTTAATATCCACAGTGGGGCCACAATTACGGAAACCTTATCATCCATTTAATTTCCCAAACCTGGTTACAAAAACAGTCAGTCCTGGGCAGTTCCCATTGAGATACCACCATTATGAAGGCTTGTCTGGTTACCAGGCTTCTTCCCTGGTAACCAAACCTCTCAATACACGAACTGTTGCTCATTAGCTAAACTCAACAGCAGCGCTGAAAGTGCTTCAGCGGTTCAGCCTTTTGGAGACTACTTTGGTATATAACATAGACCTGTCACAACAGTCATGACATATTTTACAGGGCATGGCAAGCAAGAGTTTCTGCAGATATGTATTTGTATAGGGATTTAACTTTGGGTATGTCTTTGAATTAAAGTTCATGCTCTCATTTGGCTGTTTAAAGCCTTTTATGCCTATTTCTGAATTAGGCACCTTAACCTAGTTACATTATTCAGATGTGCTAAATGTTATTAAGAGCCTTTTGCCTAATTCCCTTAGTTACTGTGAAACTTTATGCAGGGTCATAATTACTAGGCTTCTACAAGCACAGTAGAAATTGATCTGTGAGGCTTCTTAATGCTGACTATTTCTTATCTCTGTCAAAACCCATGATACTGTGTAATATATAAAGTAATCTCCTGGATCCCATAATTATAAAGCTTAAAGATTGCACCAGTAATATATTTATGTTAGAAACATCTCTATTCAGCTTTCTGGCTGAGCCTCCACATGTGGCTCCTCATCTTGTGTAACTTCAATTAGTGCTTATTTTTGCCCTCCATGGGGGACCAATTTGGGTAACTTTTTTTTCATCTAGAGCTTTTACAGTTGATCACGTGTGGTTTCTGTTTCTAACAGAAAGTATTATACCCTGTGAATGTCATGCATGTACAATTAGTTGAATTCATGTCATTTGATGACATCATTAAAGTCACTATTACACAGAAAACAGAAGAAAATACATTTCATGTTGGGCCTGTACTCACGTGGATTTCTGAATTCATTATTTTATTTTTATAAACTTTAAGATTTAGACTGAAAGAAGAGAACAATGTCACATACTGGAACAGCTATTGCAGAAGTAATATGTACTCGGATACAAAGATAAGGAAATGTCTACATCTTGAAGAATTTTTTTCTCTTTATGAATTATTATTTTGGAAGAATATCAATTTTATATAGAAATATCTTTAAGAGTTCCAATTCCAGATTTTTATCTTGAGTTTTCGTAGACACTTTTCCTTTTTAATAACTTAGCTTCCTTTTTGCATGTTGAGAAACATAACATGAATTTAGAGTGTACATTTCAAGGTAGAAAAAATGCAAGAAACTTCTTCTTTGTCAAGAAAGACAGCACTTTTAGTTTTGAAGAACAGGAGTGAACTCCTTTCTAGGCTTTACAAGTAGGTTGAGTCTTCTCTGCTGAGTGGGTGCTATTAGTATCTTTAGCAGCCTCAACAGTTACTAGAGAAGATGTTTTAATGCCATAGAAAAGTAATTGCTTGTTAGACTCCTACAGTCAGTATGAAACAAGCTGTAAAACGGTCGGGATTACTTAGAAAAATTACTAGTGCATAGGCAGGACTTAACATTTCTTTGCCTGCAGTCTTTCTGTTTTTGATAGACTTAAGAGTCTGATTTTTAATGTCTAGATTAAGCTTGTGATAGTAATGGAGTACAAGGCAACATCTTATTGGGAACATTCACTTCAGTTTCTAAAAGTTAATTTTTTGCTGAGTACTCCTTTATGAAGTGTATGTCTTCTGTCTCGCCATGCTGCTGGGCACTGTGTGAGGAGATACTGCTGCAAGTTTGCCATCTTCTGCTGTAACTTTACTGTCTTCAAGGCAATACCATTTGGCCATTGTGTTCACTTTTAAAGTTCTTCCTGTTCTCCCTCAACAGCCGTGTAAGGGTCAAATACATTTGACTTGATAATAAACGTGATTGTACTGCTTAAAGACAGAAGCAACTGTGCTTCAATGGCTATATAGGAAGCCTGGAATACATATGCAAGTGAAGCATATAAAGCAGTTGGTGTGAATAATCCCCAAGTAACTTGAAATACTCGGTTTCCAAAGGCCAAACCTTTAATGTGTTACCAACCTTCTATTAAAGTAGTTCAAGTACATACTGGTGGGTTGAAACAGCTGGTAACACAACATGCTATTGTTTTCAAAGATAAAATATAGCAGTTCATGGTTCTTTAAGTATTGAGTGAATCCACCACTCCTTCATGGGTATTTTCTTTTGCAGTGCATACTATGAGAAACGTAGTTTGTGTATCTGAAGAGACAAGTGAGATGTATGTCTCCGATTTTCAAGATTCTGCTGGAAATCAATTGCTGCTGATTTTTATCTGTCAGCTTGCCCTTGGCTCTCTCAAGGCGGTCCCAAATGATCCATCAGGATGATCCATCAGGAGAGTGTTAGTGGTGGTTGTCATTGTTAACCTATCCTGTGCTGGTGACACAAATAGCCCACAGCTTGTAGATAATCGCAGTGAGGCAGATAAGGGCAATCTCCACTTCATGAGATATAAAGCTTCCAGAAGCACATACAGCCTGGAAAAAAAGCTGTCAATTAGTTGGGACTACTTTGACTAATAGTAGGGAGTGGGGTAATTGGATGATTCATATGGTTTTAATGAAAATGGAACAAATCGCGGAATGGCAGGTTTGTATGAAATTCTTAACACTGAAAATTATTAAAGGAGGAAAATAATTGATAAAAATATTAAAAACCCAAACCAACCATTTGTTTTGCAGTTTAATGAGTTGTAGGTTATTGTAAAACCTCAAACTTTGCTAGAACTTGGTCAGAGAGTGCATATCCAGTATAATTCTTAACATATGAATAAATGTAAGTGTGTGAGGAATCGCATTAAAAGCAAATACAATTGTGATGTAAAGATCAAAGGAGGCCACTTCAGCAGTCCAAAGAGAGCCCCATGGGGCTGGGCGAAGTCGGTACTTGTGAGGCACAAGGCTGCAGCCAGCCTCTGGCAAGAGCAGACGGGGGAGGACCCACAAAGCTTCCCACAGGTATGGTGACAGAGCTGCACTCCATCAGAGCTGGCCATGTCCATGGACATGTTTCTGGGCAGCCAAACTCATGTGAGGGGGAAAGAGGCAGCAGGGCCTGTACGTCCACTTGGGGCCCTCATGGGTTTTTTTTTGCATTTTAGCAAAGATTTAGAAAAGTATTTTTAATTACTAGCCAAATAATTCTGACACATGTATTCCTTACCCAGTTGAATACGTATTTGTGACCAAAGTAGTCTAAATAAATCGTCCAGGTTTGCTTTATGAAGAGGAAGGACTCACCCAAAGGGCAGTTTGTCCCATCCTGGAATAGGTATCTAAGGCAAGTGGTTTTAAACCCCCTCCAATATAACGTCTTTCACAGTTCAACTAATCAAGAAGAAAGCCACGCTTAGCTATAAAAAGAGCTAGCTTTCAGTCACAAGAAGCTCTTCAGTCCAGGCATGATAGGCTACAGCATTTACGTTCTCTCCAGCTGTTTCAGTTACCTGTATTTGACCGTTAGCAACAAAATAATGTCTTAAGTATGCATTGCATGGATATTGTACAACTAGTCAAAAAAAAAATCAGGAAATTATTTTCCTGTATTCATATATATTTTAAATACTTATTTAAAAGTAAGAATTTAAAAAGATATTTCTTAATCTTCAGTATACATTCTGTCTCTATATATACAATGGCTACCTAGAAAATGAAATGAAATCTTGCATCCATATCTCATACAGCCAAAAAAGGACTTTTATTTCCTGTTCCGTGCACCTTGGCCAACCAATCTTGACAGTTTTCAGGCATTTGTGTGTAGCAGGTTTTAACTCCCAAATGAAGTTATTTAATTAGATATTTGTCCTCATTCATTGGTTGAGATGTGTATCAGAAGTCTAGCTGAGTAGAGATACAGTGTTTTGTAAAATTTTTGTAAGATGTTGTGAGAAAAACATTTCTGTTTTGTTTTCAAAAGGGAGTTACTTGTCAAGTTCTGATATCTATACATGTTTTGATGGAAGAATCACCTTTCTATTGTTTCTCAGAATTTAGGAAATACAGTAACGCATATAAGCCTTACAGACACAGCGTCAACAGATCTGCATTTTTCTCATGAGGAATAAATTCATTTTCATGAAGTATTTTGACACTTGTATGGATTGAATGTAAACGGATGTGCATATAAGCTTTTCTCTTTCTGCTAGGTAATTAAAGCATAAGACAGAATATTGGATTTTTAAAATGCTTTATTAAAATAGAGAAGTGACAGAGCATTGACAAATGTTTGGGTTTGGACATTTCTTTATTAAGAGATGAAACTATGGAGACAAACACTTTAAGAATACTTGGTTTGCTTACATATCTGAAGTAAATATTACCTAAATACAGTTAAAGTAAAAAAATAAAAAAAAAATCAGATGCTAGTATATGATTTTGATCATTATTTTGGTTTTACAAATCCTTTAGAATGAAATTGAATCAGATATGAATTATTTCTTCCCTCTTTTTTTCCTGGCAATATTGCCTACAACCTGGGCTCTTGAACAAACTCTTGTTTATTATTGATTTTATTTTGTTATTCTATTTGAGAATCCAGAGATAGAATGTGTCAACAACATGTTCCTGTTACATCCAAACTACATTTTTTAAGATATTGTCAAATTGAATCAAGAGAAGACGTGTACGTTCATGGAATAGATCCAGATCAGTTTTTCTGGTGCTATGGTAAATTGGAGAGGAAGTGTTTTCATCGATCTAGTATTTTGAAATGCTGTGCACGTTTGTCCATCTTATTGCTCTAACTTAATACAAAAGTTACATAATTATCATGCAAGAATCACATTTTATAAGTATCTTCTGTAGTTTTGAGTTGCTTTACTTGCACCTCAAATGCAATTTTGGTACACCTGTTTATCAATATTATAAAGACTTGATCTAAATAATTATGGCAGAAAATTACTCTCTATTAAGTAAAAAAATGTTTTTCTCTATAAAAATAACAAACCAGAAAACTGCATTACTTGATGGACTCCATATTTACTTTCAGATTTGTTATTTAAGTGATTGGGTATCAGATGTTTAAATTAAGCATTTAGAAGTTGAATGATCAATCTTCTGAGTAACTTTTTTCTGATAGTCCTTTTTTTAATCTGAGATGTTCTTTGATTACAGTGAAGGGTTCACCTTCCTTTATGTAGAATATATGCAATGAATAACATTGTATTAGGCAGAAAAGACATTTATAGCAAAGACGTATTTCAGTGTTGGGTTTTTTTTTTTATATCAGATGTATTATAAGCTATCTGTTCACAAATCACATTTCTCTCTTATTTCTAGAGCTTTTGTATGTCAACTAATAAAACTAAGATTATTTTTCTGTTCTCAGAGTTAAATTTCAGGAGGGTGGCAGATAAGACATCAATAGATACTAGTCTTTGCTTATGGTCTTCCAAATCTGATAGTGCTGAGATTTTCAAAATGTATTTTTTGACCACTCTTTTCTTGGTGGGGAGGGGTGGGCTTCCAATAGATAGAACAGCCAGTAAGAAAAAGTAGTTGTCTAGTTTTGATTACCAGCATGTTGGAGTTCAGAGTTGTATCAGGTACCCTGTGTTGTTCTAAAAACATCCTGTTAGCATTAAGACGCAGGAGTGGTAATTATAGAAAATGCAGCTGAGGCAAGTTGGTTGCAAAAGAATGTGGATTTCAGAAGGCTGAATGAATTCTGTCAAAATTCTAGGACTGGGGAAGGAATACTCATTAGCTAGTGAAGAGTAAAGAAATGAGAAAAGAAATACAAATATTTTGTGAGCAAAGTTGGAGTCTGATATCATAAGGGTGATCTGAGAACAAGAAAATGTACATCCTAATACATCTGTTATTTAGGAAGATTTGCCTTGTTTTACTAACCAGTTAGGAAGAACGTATTTTTTAAACCAAACCTAATTCTTGTGTTTAGATGACATTTTAATGAAAAATAGTGATAGTGGATCTAATGGTTAATCGTAAACCAGAATACTTAAATGATTCTAACATCTACTGGTATCTCAATTCCAGGAGTGTTTAAAATGTATGAAAGAAATAAAAAGTGAGAGTGCATTATATTTAATGTAGAAAAATGATGATGCTCTGTCAAATTATAGGTTCATAAAGATATTGTTGGGTGGAGTTTTTAAAAATACAAACTGAGTACTAAAATACGTATTTCGTTTAATTTGTGTTATTAATTTGAAACAGGTACCAATTGTATATTACCTACCTACCTAAGATGTTAAGCCTTCATGAAGTGAAATGAGACTAAGTAAAACTTACCCTCTTAGGGTATGTGTAGCAACATGAAGGTCTGATTGCCACACCGATGAACAGATTCCTTTCAGCTTTTCCTGGATCTGCTGAAAGTAGCAGTATTAATAAAAACATGCTGGCACATGCTTTGTTATTGGCCAGCATCCCCAATGCGTACCAAGTCCGCAGCAGGCTTGCTGCTAATGTGTGCTGCTGCATTTTCACTGTTGATACCCCCTCTAGCTAGGTTATGCTTTCCCTATGCTGCAGTCCAACATTCTTTTTTCTGAGGAGATACACCAACAGTTCTTAAAAATAGCTAAGAGGTTTTTTCAGAAGTAGTTTTGCTGAAAGACTAGTTTATTAAATATAAGGCAGATGTATATAAAAATCTTAAAGGCTACTCATTAACAGTTGTATAGCTCGCTCATTTGAGAAGTGGCATTATTCCAGGCTTATGGGGAAGAGGCAGGCATAGACAGTATAAATGACATAAATCAAATAATTGAAAAAAAAAAAAAAAAGAAATTTAAATGGACAAGTTGGCTTATTCCTTTAAGCCTTAGAAAGTCTTGAAAGAAAAACATAAAATTGCAGCATTCAGCATTCTGGCGTTTTTTGTTCACACATGTTCTTCAGTGCGTAACACTAATTTTATTTTCTTGTAGAGTATATAAACTGAGGCATAGCCCCCAGTAGTAAGGCAATGAATGTTTAAAGCTTTTATGCATAAAGCTGCCTCAAAGGATAATTAGATTATTATAATAGTACTTACTTTGAGATAGCTAATTAAAAAAAATCTATTGCTCCCAAGCTTAATTATTTGAGTAATGATAACATATTAGCAACCTCCAAATTTCAGTTACAGTCAGCTACAATTTTTTTTTTTTTTTTTTTAAAAAGTAAGCATGAAATTTGGGATTTCCTCATGAAGTCCAACAGGGTGAAGCTTTGCTAAATTTGGATTTTAATAATTTTCTTTCTTATGTACTTTTTCACTCTATAATCTTAGAAATTCCATAACCAGCTAATGAGTACTTTATAAATGATCCTCTGCCCTCATGTCATACGTGAGTGCCAGGGTATTCTGATGTGTTGTGTAGAAGTTGCACATGCAGCTGCTCACCATTATTTTAGAGGTGGCAGGTATCGATGCATCAGCTTCCATTGCCAACTCCTGTTACAACTTCTGTGAATTCTGCTGTAATTTCTGTTTTTAACTAGCCAGTGTGTTGCCAAAATAGCGGGATGCATGCAGTTGTTGAAAATTGCTGTTTCTTTGTGTCACGTCCCCTTTAGTTATAACAAAATGTAAAAGAGAATTTTTTTTTGTTTAGTTTTTTAAAGCTAAAGCTGAAGCTGTTTGTAAACATTTCTTCAGCTTATTATAAACACTTTACTGACATCACGTCACTCAGATATACAGGGAAGAACAAAGGGAAAAATAAGTTTTCACGGTTTTTATATCAGAAGACTATACCTGACAGTTTTGACAGGTTTGCCTTCTATAAATTAATTAGTAGAATTTCAGGTTGCCAGTGTACTTTAGTCGATTGTTTACTAGGATGTGTCTGGTGATGCCAGAATTTCACTGCTTGTTAAAGATTTCTCACGATTTTAAAAACAGACTGTACAAACATATTGTTCTTTTCCCATTTCCTCTGTAACAAATAAAATCAGACAAGAACAAAACGCTTTTATGATATCAGAACACGTCTTTCCTGTCTATTCCAAACCTCTAGAAAAAAATTAGACAGCACTTCAGGAGCAGTATTTTTAAACTTCTGATGCTTAACTATTTAAACCACAGTAAAAGAAAAAAAGACCAGAACAGAAATTAATTTTTTTTCTTCCCCTTGAAATCAGTATCAGTCTCATGGTTCACTATATAGAAAAATGTTGATATCCCATCTTTCTTTTTTGTGATCTAAGAAACTGATGGTAAAACTCTCACTGATGTCAGTAAGGGCCATGATATTAATATGTGGGAAATGTATTAGAATGCTTTTTCCTTGAAAATTTGAAGAGCAAGAGAAGCATCAAAATTGATATTTAACAGTATATATTACCTCAGTGTGATCACTGATAACTACTTTGTAAAGTTTATATTCTTATATTCTCAAAAATGGTGTTAGCTGTATCAGCCTAGAAAAGTGATTAAATCTTTTTTCCTTTTCCTATGATTTTCAAAATCATATATTATATATATCGGTGAAAAGAACTTCATACCTTTATTAAAACCTCGGTATCTGCATTTATATTTATGATGTTAGAAACATAACATTGAAACCTGCAAGTTGTGAAGGATAAAAAGTCATGTTTAAATAGAGAAGCTAAATTACTCCTTCCAAGAGCCAATAAAACTGAAAAGCATTCATTATAAAAGTAATAAAAACTTATGACTCCTATTTTATTAAAACTACTATCCAGTTTCCTGATGGAGCTGGATTACTTAGGGGATAAACCAGGGACATTCTATGTCTTGCACTGGATTTTATGTCTAAGTGAGGTCTCCTGAAATTAGATCGATGGTTTTAATGTGAGTCCTAACGAATGGGTTTTTATGTTGTAAGATCACAACTCCCAGTTTAATATGAGCACCTTGTTTTCATAACATCATTCTGCCTCTGTTTGTATTGGCACAGAATTATTTTTGTCTCCTGATTAATGAATGAGAAAGGACTAGCTTTTTGGAAGTAATATATTAGTACTTTGTTTAGACCGCATATAAAGCAGTTGATATTTGATATCCATGTCACTTCGTAATCCATGATAGGTATTTTCTCTTTTATAATGTATCAGTCTTCCAAAAATTACCACCAAGGCTGGTTCAAGTTTAACATAAGTGATTTTAATATTAATAAAAATTGCAGTTTTGAAATATATTTTTCCTGAACCCATTTTTATGTCTACATAACAGATAAATGCCAGGTCAAATTAAAAAAGATGAAGCTGGTTGCAAATGTGAAAATATTTTGTGTATATCAAATCCACACCAGTATTTTTTTGTGTGTCCATGTTTAGTGAGGTGCATTATATCATCACAATAATTGATAAGTACAGCAGTGGTGTCTCTAGTCATTAATATGACTAGCTGAACTAGTCCGTTGTTGTATTTTTAACCCTGTGAGTATCCACACACCTTGAATGAGCTATAGTGAAGTTACAGTGATGGACAAGGAAAGAAAGAAAACAGAGCATAGTGATAGGGAGGAGGAGACTGATTTAGATGGAACAGATAATGAAAAAGAGTCAACCACTGTGTATAAACAGCCCATTATTGGTATGAAAGGAAGAAGAATGAGGTCCAGAGGACAAACTTTTTTCTTAGTTTGAAAGAGATAAAAGCACAGAAAGTTAAGAACAAAAATATGTATCAGCCAATAGAAGTAAAAGTTCTTTTCCACATCAGTGATTGGACATCTACTGCTTAACTAGTCAGAAGTCTTCTCTTTAAGGCATTCAAGTAATATCATTAAAAGCTGCACACTTTTAAATATTTTGGTGTATATAAAATGACCAAAGAAAAAAGGTATTTAACAAAAAATGCAAAATTCTTTTTGATCTGCTTGTTCACCACATAACATGAAAAGCAGAAAGGGTCCATTTTTCCAATGAGTAGAACTGCATCACCAGTTGTGGTGCGTGAGGACCTTTGTTTATGGTATTTATGACTATAAAGCTTACAACAAGCACATTTTTTTAAGGACTTTTATTATCTATAAAGAGCAGTATAGGAACAAAAATCCAAAGAAAACTGTGCGTCACAAATGTGCAGCAATTACACAGGAACTGGAAGCCTTGACTATTAACTAGCCTATATTGAATTGCTTTGCTCTTCATCATGAAATTCGGCAAATAACTGCATATGTTCTACATACTTTTTTTGAATACAATTGCTTTTCTTTCAATTCAACATGATTTAAACAAGTGAACTATCACTTAAAACCAATTAAATAATGGATTAAATAATGTAAAGATGGATTTCTATGTGATCAAAGGTTAAGAAAATTTGATCAAAAATCTGGTAAATTCTTGAGTCTTTTGTCATTAACTGGAATAGTACTCATTTTCTGTGTCAGAAGATCTGAGAAACTGTCTGTCATGTCTTTTAACATTTATGGAAACTTGATGTTGTCATGAAATCAGTCTTCAGAATCAGTTGGTTTTCTGTCAGCCCAGTTTGTAAAAGAAAAGCAATAGCAGCCATCTGATGAAATACAGACAGGGTTCCAAAATGCATCAGAGATTCCATAGGTGATAATGGGATTTCACTTCCTCCCGTCTGTGTCACTTAAAATTACAGTAAATGAGCTCAGACAGTTGTAACAAAAGCAACTTTACTATGTACATCATAGTAAGTGCAAAGAGTACAATTTTGAATTATTTACCCAGGTAAGTTTAAAAATATTCTAACATATGACAAATCTTAAATACTGATTTGTTTTAACAAGTGCTGGCTAGGAAAATAGCCTCTTTCTGATAAAAGAAAATTTATGTTTAGGTCATTTCAGTACACAAATGCTCATGGTTCATTAAAGAGGAAAGGAAGATATCTAAAATTTATCATCTGTATCTATTGAACCTTAAAAAATTTCCTAATGTAGATCATTAGCTGCTTCAACATGAAACCGGTGATTATATTTAGTGTAATTACATGAAATTCTCTACTATTTTCATTAGCTGATATTCCAAATTTGAGTCATTTCTTACTGGAACACACAGCTTTGTGACTACAGCTAACATCCTTTAGTAAATTGAGTATGACATTGTGAATATGTTAAAATATAGTTTATTAGAAGTTAAAAGCAAAATAAGTATTGCTTACTACAATAAAAATAGTGGCAGGGCTATGTGTAGTATCTACAGCTGTGAAAAATAATTTAAGGAGGCGTAATTTAGGTAGTAGTGGAGTTTAAAAAGCCAGTAAGTATTGCATGGTGTCAGGAAATCTGTCCACACCTAAGGGACAAGACCTCCTATGATAATGATGGTGAAATATGATTCTCAATGTCTTGAGAGACAGAATGCATATTCTTTCTTCATAGCTGCTTTTTCTAGTAATTGATTGTCTATTTCTTAGCCTGTTTTTCTGAATGCTCTAGAAAAAGCACTGCGACATCCATAGCTTTTTGTGTGTCAAGGCAGAGGGTCTGTGCTCTCTCTTATTTCAGCTGGAAACCTTTCATGCCTTTGACAGAGAATGCCCATCAAGGAGTTTCTTTTACAGAGTACAACACTTGTGCCTTCGCTTCAACCTTGTGCTTTTCAGGTTCTCTGTAGTACTGGCAATAAATATGTTCCAGCATGGTCTGGCAATATGTAGGAGCCACACAGAGTTTTCAGGAGTAGGCAGGGGAGCCAGCTAGGCAACAAGATTGAGTTATCTCTTGTCTTGGCAGTCCAAGGCTCTTCCTCTGCCCAAACACTTTGTTTACCTGTGATAAGCGGTGGTTCAGGAGATGACTGGCATATTTGCAAACATCTGCAGTACGAAAGCTCGACAAGTGCAGCATATGTGCAAAAGAAAGTGCAAATTTTTGTACATATTTGTACAAATGTAAAGTTTTGTACTGTACTCTTTCATGAAAAGTGTTAACATCTCTATGTAATGAAAGAACTGCGTATTAATTAAAAACCTGTTGGCATAGAGTATCTGGAGACTCTTAGAACTCCCTGTGTAGCCTTCATGGCATACAGATCTGAGGTTATTTTCTAAAACCTAAGAAAAGGTTTAAAAAAATGAAAAATGTAACTTATATCAAAAGATAGCAATTCCATATTAGAATCAATTTGCTGATCCTATATCATTCTGGGCTAATTTTATTTCTTTATTAGAATAATTCAAAATGGTTACATTTTTAGATTTCTGACATATTTTTGGAATTTCTTTTCTGTGAGAATTTTTATTCTTTGCCCTTTGAATGAAAACAAGTTATAAAATGTTAAGAATGTCTTTTCAATAGCAATTCATTTTTTCTAATAAATTCTGATAGCCATTTGGAAGTTGATCCTGAGAGATATTTTAGCTTTTATCGTCACTTGTGCTGTTGTTCTAAAGTTTTGTTTTATGCTGAGAAAGCCATTTGTACAGGCAACTGTTGAACAACAAAATGTGAGGAAGGATTGTTATTTTAGTTGGTATTTTAGTTTTCATTGTTATTCTAAAAATTGTCACAAAGTAGCGCTAAAGCCTTGCAACAGACAGAAAATCCTAACAGGAAGAATTTGGCTTTTAAGTACTTTTCTCTTTCTTCCACCTAAATTTGCAGGCTTTTTGTTCAAATAGTACAGAAATATATCTCTAGAACTGTCTTACTGTACAGAGTGCTTGCCTTCTCCATTATGCAGCTACTACATTTTATTTTGATTGGCTTCCCTTCTCCTTTCAACACTGATGTATTCTACTTTTTCCACTGTAGACTGAGTGGAAGACCTTTGTCTTTGTTGTGTTCAGGTGTCACAGAGACCTAGAAGCCAGGTTTCCTGCAAAGTTATGAAATATGCCTCTAGACATCTCAGCTTCGTCCCCATTTCCCCACGCTATCCTTCCCACTGTGGTACGCTCAGTTCCTTCCTGTAGTGTCTACCACAGCAATAACTCCACGTCTTCACCAGGTTGTCATTGCTTTGTCACCCCATAGTACTTCCAGCTTCCATCTAACACATTGTATAATACCCAGCACTGTGTTGTGAATTCCTACCTAGGGTTGTGGAAGAGGCAGAGCTATGCCATGGCTCCTCTGGCCACAGCGCGGGCCATATGAAACACAGAATGATTATGGTCACTCTGTAGTCTTTTCCTATGAGGGTCATAAATTTAAGTGTCTCCTTTCCCCCACTGTTGATTTTCCTTACATTTACAAAAACTCCTCTGCTAAATTAAGTTAAAATTGTTCAACAAATTAAAAGAAAGTTTTGAAAGGGGTGGATCTGCAGAGATAGGCAATGAAATCCTGTCTTCATTTCATGAAGAAAATCCAAGATCTAGAGATCACTTTTGGCTCAGGATTGTCTGGACTGAAAGTTGCTCAAAGCTAGAAAAATTTTCTAGGGTAGTTTGAACACACAGGTACCCTGTTATTATGCTTTTCCCTAAACATCCATTTTTGGCCGTTGTCAGACAGGATACTGGTTTAATTGGACTATCCTTACTTTCTTAAACTAAACTACAATGGGATAGATAAATCAGAGATTTTATTTTGTTAGAAGTTGGAGAGGAGGCTGGTGAACGGATAGAAAAAGCGATGTAACTGTGTGATAACTTACTCTGTTAGAGCTGGGCCCCAAATCATCAGAATTAAAGAACTGTTAGGGAAATACAAGGAAAAGAGGGATGGAAACAGAACAGGATGAGTAGATTGTACATAAATTAGTAGTAAAACCTACAAATAAATACATGATTGGACTCTGAGACTGACCCAAAACTGGGAGGTGTGGTCATCTGACTTGAGAACCTTCAAAACCATTTTGTTATTTCAGTCTGTTAGAAACATTTTAATAACAGTATGAGTGTCTGAGCAGCTGTTTTTGGCTTTGGAGTACTTCACCAACATTAAGCACTGTTCACAAAACCCCAGTGTGATAGGTAAATTATTCCCTTTTAGCACTTTCTATCATTAGTGGAAATTATGGAAAAAGCCTATTAGATTTTTTGTCCTTCTAACTTGTGGGGTAGTTTATTCTTTTATGGGAGTATTTTATTAATTTTTTTAGAGCTTTTGATCATTGTAGTTCTCAGTCATTTCACATATTGGTAAAAGCATTTATTATATATGCGTCTTCAGTCTCTTTATTTTATTTTTTTGACATTGCTTGCTCTCTGTTGGGATTCACATGTACGCATATTCTTAGATTTCCTTTGTGCCTAAAAATAGCAATACTGCCTGTTCTTAACCTATTTTCCCCACATGGTGCCCTTGTAGATTCAGATTCACTTTGAAGATTCCTTGAGTAACTGAGCTCTTCCTCTAGAGCTAGAAAGTTGACCTGCACTCATACTTTGTTCTAGTTATTCAATGAACACCAGATATAGCTCACTGTATATATGTTTGTAATTTTTAAAGGCTGTATGTTTGCTATGTATTTTTGAGTGATATGTGTAGACTATTCTTGCCCCTCTGTTCAGCTTTCAGGTGGCTTCATGTTAGTTCTCTGAGTGATATCTTGTCTAGAAATAGTAATAATAATCTTAATCATAACTTTTTAATAATGTCTAATTGGAATATAATACAAATCCGGATGACTATATATTTTCTTTTCTTGTCATTCAGCATTGGTCCATTAAGTCAGATATAGACGTAATCCCTAATGAGCAAATTCTGCACAAAGAGAAAATTTAATATAAACTGAAATTCATTCTCCCTGGTAAGTATAACTGGCTTAAGTGTTAGGTATCAAATAAATAAAAAGAGTCTTTTCTCATTTACCTCAAGAAGATTTGTAAATTTTATAGATCTATAAAGTTATCTTTATAAATTTTCTAAATCTCTAGATAAAGCACCTCTCCATAAATCGTGTAAAACTATAAATTGTAAATCTACAAAATGTATAAAAATATAATCTTGAAATGTTAATGCCATGAGATTTGATAGCAGAATTCTAATAAGCTTTCATGGTTTCCTGAGAAGGCCAGAGCTTTAAGGAGAATCTGCCTTGACCTTCTCTTTATAGGCAGCTCCTGAAAAAGACTAGAAGTTTTTTAAACTCATAAAACCAGTTTATACTGGATAATTATTTTTAAATAGAGAAAAAAATTCCACATGGCTAGGTTAGGCAAAACAGAATAAACAGATTTTCAATATTACTCTTTCCGTGTACTTTCAAGTCCTTGCAAGTAGGTCCTTCATTCATCCCATGCTTGGTTTCAACTACTATGTGGCTTTTTGGGATGAATAAAATTCAGAATCATCCCCTCTGATTCTTA
>VYZM01022721.1:69387-98614 GCA_013398915.1 Dromas ardeola | reverse complement strand
CCACCATGATGTCTGGCTTATTGAATCGAATTTTTGCTGGGTCCACACACAGCTTCTCAGCTAGGGCTTCTCCCAGTGTTACACTTCCACTCCTGCAAAGCTTTTAAGCATGAGATCTGAAAAGATGTATTAACACCAGAGTTATGTCTAATGCTTTGCCCTTTTTTGTCAATGTAATTTCTTTTACAATAACCAATTCTTATTCCTCATTTTCTTTCAACCTCACTTAGTTTCCATTTTTCACTTGCTAAAATTTCCATAAGAAGGCCTACACCATGGCTCAGCGTTTCAAAAGTTTTCTGCTCATTTGACTCACAGACAAGTAAGAACTGGAAAAGTACTCCAAATTAACTCCAAGTAATTGGTTTTCCACTGAAAACACTGGGGCTTAGCATAAGCAAAACTTCAGACAAATTGTAAATACAACTTAATTTACTAGGAGACCCAGCTACACTTCTGCAATTTATCCTGAATTCATCCTGACAAGACACAGGCAAAATACACAATGATGACAGTGAGTTCATGTGTATTTTATACAATTTCAAAAATATTTGGCCCTTACAATCACTTAAAAAAAATTCTTGTACTGCATTTGTGTTGGACTTTTCCAAAACCTTCACAGTTTCCTTAAAAAAAAAAAAGTAATCGAACTTTTAACAGCATTTTCATTGTAAATATTTTCTCTGTTTTTACAAAATACTTCCATTAAATATTTCCTACTCAAAAGCAACTGAGTGCTAGATTCTGCAATATTTACTGAAGGTGAATTTTAATTTATATCTTCAATCGGTCTTTAGATCCCATAGGAGCTACATCCAGATTTGAGTTCAAGTTCTTCCTAAGACACATAAGCAACTGAAATATCTATTGAGCCAGTTTTGCCTATCCATATCTACAAAGTGAGATGAAAAGTCTGAGTGAGTTATACCACATCAGTAGCCTTGCAGAATTATGCCTGCAAGATTATAGCCTAGAAAACCTAAACATGTAAGGGAGGTATTTTCTGCCATGCAGCTGCTTCCTAAAAACATTTCTTAAAGTCAGCAATAGAAGCTGTAGATGAGCATTCCCATCAAGGTCATGCAAAAAGCAAAGGTTCAAAGCATGAAGTAGTGCTTGCACAGTCTTCATCTTGACAGATGTGGGGGTACATTTAGTACCACATAAGTGACTTCGTTGAAACCTGAAAATCTTTTATTCTTACATCCATCATTTTGCTCAGAGGTTTTATTTTACACTACAAAAGACCTACTTTTACTTAGAGACACAGCGTAAAACAGTGCCTTGGGCTCAATAAGCATGCTCTACAAAAATAATTAATGAACAGTTATAGAAAAGTGTAGCTGTAACTGATGATGCTGTAAAATTAATAACAGTGTTTTTCACGATAATACATTTTAATAATCTGAAGATAATGTTAAATAAAGACAGCCACACAAGCCATTAACTGTATTCGAAAACAATAGGGAAGAGGTCATTTGTCAAATACAAAAGTCAAAATGACAAAAAAAATATAGTTCCCATTTCTAAGAGTACTACAAGAACAGGATGGTTTTAAAGGAATGGACAACAGTCTAAAGACTTTAATAATTTAAAACATTACATGAAGGAGACGGTGGACAGTGACAAGTTTACTGATCACCATTTGTAAGAAGCATTGAAATGAACAGATGTTTTCAGAAGTTTATAGAGTGGTTATTAGAAATGCATTAATGTATTCTGAAGCCATGGTGCATGGATTTAAAGACCTGTTGAAACCTGCATTATTCATGCTCTCCTTGTTCAGCTCAACAACCACCTTGGTTTGTACGAAAATCCCCATGAGTAAACTATTTCAAAAGTTGTTTGCAAGCAGGTAGTTATTAAAACTTCCTAGACCTAGAAAACTGTTACAAAATTCAAGAGGTCCAGATTTCTGTAGAGGTCTCTAAAAGGTTTTGGATCTCTTTTTCCTCCATCAGTGATTCAACCAAAGCCTTTCACACAGTGTTTCAGACATTTGTCATATTTATTTGCATTTTTATGACAAATCAGCTCTTATAGAAAAGGCCTAGAAGTCCTTATTTTTTAAATAAATGAGACATTTCTCCAGAAGGTTTAAGTGAAACTGCAGTATTCAGAGATTTATCATTTACGTAATGAATTCTAGATTACTAATGTCCATTCTATTTTTCAAATATTTAAAATAGTTTCCATGCAGACTTGCCCAAATTCTCTGGAAAAAAGAAAAAAAAAAAAAGTTGAGCTCTTTCCTGTTGGATTCTGTAGTACAGGGCATTCCTGGAAAGGAGGAAACTGCAGTAAAGCTAAAAGACATTTAGTTCTCCTTAGTTCAAGGGACTAAGTTGGAAAGGAAAATTTGAGCTGCTCCTTAACTTTCCCAAAGCAATTTGTTCATACTGTCTTTGTACTTTGTAGTAATTTACACTATCTTGGTGGAATATAGTTTTTTCTCACCCCATTTCATAATTGGTACAGATAAGTGGTCATAAATTGTTCTCTTACTATCACTATTGCACGTGCTAGGGTTAGCTCATTATCCCAAGGAGCCAGATGTCTTTAATCAGCTCTTTTTAACCTTTTGTTTACAGTTCTTTAAAAATGTCTAAATTTTTTTTTTTTTTACTCTTTTACAGTGTGATACTATGTATTCCGAAGCTGTGATTTAGGGATTTTGTCAAATCCAGATTAAAAATCATCTGTAGTATTGCCGAGATCAGAAATGTAAAAGGAAAGTCTTAATTAAATGTATAAATTCACAATGTGTACGTACTTTGCAAGGAATCACAAGACCTCTTTGTAAATTTTACTTTTGTCTCCTTTTTACTATCACAGTCTTCTTTTTTCAGTTCTTTATTAGTGCCATTTTCCTCTTTTTACTGAGATGACCAATAATAGGTTCTCAGAAAGGAGAACTGAAGACTCAGGGGCCTTTATACAAGTCATGGGAACCCACTGCTGCTATAGAGCCAAAGGTCCATTAGTTTAACGAGCAAATTGTGAGTCTCATTTTTCAGCACACAGGGATAAGACACACAGAAAAACTTCACATTGCTTCACTGCTTGGGCATGCGCTCCTTTTTTCCTCTGCAATATCTGGACCAAATTTTCTGCATTTTACCCTCAGTAGCTGAGGGTGAAAGCACTACAGACGGTCCATCTGATAGCAATAAGAGTTTCTCAGAAATGGCTATGGTTTTATGCTGGAGAGCAGCCAGGAACTGCTTCTCTTGCATTTGTCTCTAAAGGGCAACATTCATGCTGTAATGTTGAAGCACAGTTAAGTCACAAACGCGATTAAGCCTCCTAAAGAAACATGTTAACACACAGCTTAAAAAAAAAAAAGACAAAACCCTATGTAGAAAACCCATTTTTCCACAAAACTGTGTTTTGCAGGCAGTAGAAAAGCAAGCCTTCATGAGCTACCACACTATTAGTATCACAAGCCATCGCAAACCTCCTACTGGACTAGGTACTTTTCAGTGCCCATGCAAGCCTTGAAAGACCTTCTCTAAGGGAAACTAGTCTACAGTCTGTGTTCTCGCCCATGAAGTTGGTCAAGAATGCCAGCTGAAATGTCAGTACTTAGTATTGTAGACTGTAGTGCTTGAAAACTGCAATGTCAACTTAATCATTTCAAGCTGAATTCAGAAGGTCATTCCAGCCACTCGGTTTGAAGTCAACTTCTCCCCCACGCCAAAAAAACAAGTGGAGCACATCGTAACGAACACTTCCAGATCTTAAAGGTGGCATTCATGGACAAAGATACGTTGAACATTTGGGGGATCCCAAGTCAAAAGACTTTCCATATCTTCTGCATTGCGCAATGCTTGTTTAAAATATATTAGTTCAAAGTGTAACACATGTAGATGGTTCAGAAGGGAGTATCCATGCTACTATTTAATCTATGTTGATAGTGGATCAAAATAGTTCAAACTCATCTCAGAGAAAGCGGCTTTGCAGTTTTTGTTCAAAGGACAGAATGTACTGGGTAGAGCATCAAGTTCTGGTGTATCACCCACCCTCCACACAACCCTGATCCAAAAATAGGGAATAGCTTATAAAGGCATGAGGTTTCTGAATGACAGCACTACTGAAATATGCATACTCTTTTTTACATCACAAAAAAACCCCTACTAAAATACAGCATATTAGGTCAAGTCAAGCAAGGTCACAGCAGCAGCAAAATACTCAGTTATTAGCTTATATTTAGTATGAAAGACCAACTTACTCCAGGCCAAGCCTCTTATGAAACCTGATCGTGCAAGATTTTTTAGGTATACTTTTATATGAGTATACTATACCTCTTTTGCTCTTAAATCTTTTTCAGTTTCTAGACACTTAAACTTTTTCCAGCACAGGCAAAAAGCTTACTGTTACAATAAATTTAAGCCTTCTAGCAGCAGTTAAGCAAGCTCAGTTACTCACTAAACAAAGCTCTTGCAGCATCAAGGACAATTTATAGGGACAAGGATTCACCCATCATTATGCAGGGCAGCCACAGGAGCAGCAATGAAGCTCCTCACTTCATGACTCTGGAGTTAATCCTCTGTGTTCTCCAGAGTTCTGGCAAGCTCCATATGACATCATGTAGCACTGCTGAAATCATGAAAATGCTAAGTAGAGGGAAGTGGCACTGCTAACGTGTGAACTCCAGCTATGAACACACGGTTGTTCTGAGAATGGGACATTCACAGGCACAACCAGATCCCAAACAACTGGGATATCACAGCTGGCTACAGTGGGTTTTTCCTCCTAGTCCAGATTTTCACAGTATTTCTGGCACTGGGGTACCACTGTTCTTTCTAGCATGGAAGCGTTGACTTCAGACAAAGCTGAACAAATGCAGCAAAACAGAAATGAGCTGGACCTGGAAGTAGATGCGACATGATAAAAGGCGGAAGAGAGTGGGTTTGGGGAAATGTGGGGTAGCGGCATCTTTAGAAGTTCCTAAAGATGCTTCCTAAAGAACCCAAACCATCATTTGGGTTCCCAAGGAAGCTGACTCCAGGCTTTAGAGGAATCTTCCCTGGAGTGCAAGTGCACTTGAGACAGTGTTGATTGGCTGCCTTCTGATTCAAGCAGGATCAGAAAGTTGGTCCAAATTCCACAGTTAGGCTTTATTATATACCATCATATGCATGATGCACATGAAGAGACTCAGGACAGGCTTGTTCACAGGCTGATAAAGGTGAGAGATTATTCAATTCCCACAAAGGTTTTCCCTTTACTCAGATAAGAATGCAAGATGTGCAACATCAGTAAGATGCCATTACTGCTAAAAAAAATTACAAGCAAAGGACAGATCACTTCTGTGGATCCTGATTGAGAGAAAGGAGAAGGGAAATCTTTCTGGAGTGTCCTAAAACTATTTCTGGTAATGGGAGAATGCTGAAAAGAGTAGAGCTGTCTATTTATTGTCATGTACATTCTTACAGAACATTGGCATCTCTAAAGCAAGTATTGCATAATAGATCTCATGCCCAGCCCTCCCCTTAGTACATCCACTGTAGGGAGGGAAAAGAGAGCACAGCATCTCAAAATTTGAGAGCTTCATCATCAGTTAATTTGTTAGTCAAAACCAAGCAATGAATAAGCAAGGACCTAAACAGTCATTAAATTAAAGAAAGCTTAAAAAAATTAAAAGGAACAATTGATGCCGTCTATCAGTAGAGAATAAGAAGGAAGAAACATAATTCAACATAAATAAGGAACTGGTAAAGCAAGGTCTCATCATCTCGTCTCCTTATGGTAATACCTTTTGGGCTTCCCAATACAGGAAAGACAGTGATAAACTGCAGTGAGTTCAGCAGAGTGCGAGATGGCTGCGGGCTGAAGCACTTTCCCAGCAAGGAGAGGCTGAGGGAATCAGGCTTGTTCAGCCTGCACAAAAGATGGCTTTGGGGGGTACGTAACAGCAGCCTGCTGGTACCTGGAGGGGGGAGCCAGGTATCAAGAAGACAGAGCCTGTCTCTTCATAGTGGTACATGGAGGGAGGACAAGAGACAAGAAGCATCGTTTGAAACAAGAGAGGTCCAGACTGGATATAGGCAAGATCGTCTTCACCATGAGGACAGTCAGGCAGCGGCGCAGGCTGCCCAGAGAGGTTGTGTCATCTCCAGCCTCAGATGTTTTCAAGACGAGAATGGATAAAGCCCTGAGGTACTTGGTTACTGACCTCATAGTTGACCCTGCTTTGAGCAAGGGATTGGACTAGAATCTTCCTGAGATCTTTTCCAACCTGAATTTTCCTACACATCCTTAGGACACAAGGCTGCATTATTATGCATTTTCATTTACTGTGTATGATTAAACATTGAACATGCATACACAAACACAGCTACCCATATTGTAAAAGCAAATTCTAAGTTTATACAAATGGCTAAAAATAATAAGTATTCTTACATTATTCAGATATTCTATACTACTGTTAGATTTTTATAATATCTAATTCCTTCCCCCAAATAATTATAAGAACTATATTTTCTGACATCTTTCTAGATCTACATAGTAGCTACCTCTTACATTGCTACTCAATCTAGATTCAAATGTTCCCTCTATTAGTCCTCCAAAAGGCTGAAACTTCTTTGCACGAAAAAAGGCAAAACTGTCTCAGTTCTGTTTTGGGGTTTGTTTGCTTGTTTGGGTTTTTTCACCAACATTTGCCATTTCTCCCAAGCTACGCCCCCAGGTTTCTCACCCCCGACACTTTGCCTATCAAAATGCTGTTGAGCACGTGGATGGAACTCAGTCTGCACAAATGTGAAATTGAGTGAAATTTCCCCTTTGACAGCAGCTGTTTTGGGATACTAATGTAGGAAAAGTGAAACAAATTAGGCAAGCAGAACAGGAGCCTTTTTCTCTCCCATTAGCTCCCTTTCACATCAGAAACTCCCTTCCCAGATCATTTCTGAATAGATACACTAATTAGTAAGATTTTTACCCTCAGAAACAAATAACCAGCTAATAGTAGAAAAAAAAAGAGAATGGCCAAAGCTTCAGCTTTAGATGGGGAATTCAAAATTCCCTCAAGACAAGAGGGGAAAGGGCAAATAATGATCTAGCTCACTCACCTGACTACCATACTCGACTGCGACTTCCGTCAGTGCATTTCCTCCCATCCACCCACACACAGAGCAGTTTTGGTTTGACCCTCTGTAAAGGGCTTGATACAAAAAGAGAGATAAAATTTGATACAAAAAGAGAGATAAAATTTACTTGCAGTCCAATCTCACTGCCAAAAAAAAGAAGGAAATACAAAGGGGGGAAAAAACAAAGTAGTTGCTTTTTGAGATCTGTATCTCTAAAAATAAGCAGGACATAGATTAAATTCCTTTTGTAAAGTAGGATGCATACAAGAAGCCACAGGTATAAAGATAATAATTTGACAGGAAAGTTAACTGGACAGCTTCAAGAAAGAAAGTATAAAGGAGAAAAAGCTAGAGGTTTCTTTCTTTATTTCAGATCACCTGTCAGGGCTTCTTTTCCCTGAAATTCCTCAAAGCAGAGCAAGTGGCTAGACACTACAAAACAGATTAAGCAGCTAGATGCTATGTGTGCAGTACAGCTGTTAATTTTGCAAGGAACAGATAAGACAGGACCTATCAACTCCATTACTGTAATCATTTCCATTTAATGTCAGGGGCATAATGTGACCTTGAATACAAAAGCAAAGTTATCAGCCTAAATGAAGGAGAAACACCAGCTAAAGCGTCAGTCAGGCTATACTGATTTACATTTCTAGATAATTAGGCCAATGGTATCCAGTTCTGAAGTTGCTGTAGGGTTTGCCAAACTCATATCCACCTTACAGAAGTTGAGAAGCATTTGATGCTGCAA
Source organism: Dromas ardeola (assembly GCA_013398915.1). Classification (NCBI taxonomy): domain Eukaryota; kingdom Metazoa; phylum Chordata; class Aves; order Charadriiformes; family Dromadidae; genus Dromas; species Dromas ardeola. The sequence continues at coordinate 90,775 of VYZM01022721.1, read as the reverse complement.
ACACTGTCATAATGGGACCACTCAGACTGGAAATGAGGACAGTTGGGCTTTTAATATATGGCCTGGAGTGAATCAGCTAACATCTGTGCCACATACAATTTGCAGAACAGGAACAAAAATAGCAACCTACCTGATAAGGATTGTTGTAAAGTGATCTCAGATCTGTTACACCAAGGAAAACCAAAAGACTATGGAAACACTTGGCTTTATATCTACTGGAGCTAGCTGCTGCTGTTACTTAAAAATGCTACAGTTCCTCTTAGATTGATTATTTGAGGAACATTCTTTGTAGCACTTGGCCACACCAAAAACTCACTGCGTAGTACAAAATACTGAGTAAACAGAAGCCGTGGATCACTTATTTGGTCAATGCTCTGACATCTGATTAAACGCAACATAAATTTCATCTACTTTAAGCTGTTTCCTTTCTCCTTTTGTATGAAAATTTCTAAGTAAGGTCCTTACTTTTTTAGTTAGTGAGTTACAGCATAGATAGAGATAGTTCTAGGAGATTGTTCCATAGTGTGAACTGGCACATAAAGGCAATGAAATAACAGCTATTTATATCCTCTGGCTATCTGGCCATCTTCAGTCACAAGCACAATTCTTAAGCTATTTAGATTGGACAGTGTTGTCAGACTGCAATCATCTTCCTTTGACAGCACTAGCACCTTGTCTACCTACAAGAGTCCCTGTACTTTCTGCACAAATACTACTCTAAGGTTATATTCATTTATATTAACAACTTTGGCAAAGTGATTGTTTTTATTGGATAGTAGGATAATCAAATTTGAAAGACACCTACTCTGAGATGTTTAATTCTTTTCAAGGAACGAATGCCATTTCATAACTAAAAGAAACACCATTTAAATAACCTAGTAGAGTTTTGTCAAAAAACTCAGATCTTGCAGTGCAATCAGGGAGATTTCATATTTACTCAAAAAGGGGTGGAAAAAAAGGAGGACAACATGAGAACAGAAAGACTTAAAAGTGATGGAGTAGGCTTGTTGTTTGTTACCTGGGAAAACTAAGTTTAGAAAACAATAGAAAAGATCAGGCCAATTGTGACAAGGATTGCCTTGAATACTTCAGCTGTGCTTTGTGATGGTACTGCAAGTATATAAAATGAAATTTAAATAAAAATAAGAAAAACCACAAAACCAAAAACACCACCACACCATAAATCTAACCTAGAAGGGGAGAGTAGCTCCTTCCACAGATTTACAGTGGTATTTGCCCTTCATAGGATCTGCATGATGTGACAGTCTTCAGAGGTAACCAGTTCTGAAACACTTCTGCTAACGTGTCATTTTAATTATCTCCCCAATGACGACCGGAAGTGATGGGAAAACTGAAAGATACGGAAAGGAATTAAAGATTTGCGTTTTCCCATATGTTAGTCATTTATGGAAGAATCTTATAAAAGATATATTCTTAATAATTGCTGTAGAGCATGGAGACAACATGAGAGGAGCTGAAAGACTAGGAATACAATAAAGCAGTAAGACGAGTAGATGTGATAGAAATTAATCTTAGTAAACCAGAAGTTGAAAGGTTATCGGGGCGGGGTGGGAAAGGGGAGGAAAGTTAAGGATTTCATGGAAAAACAAAGTCTTTTGGCCAGAATTGAAGGTGACTTTGAGGATATTTATGGGGTGCTCCTCCCAACTACAGGACACAGTGCAACAGAAAGCATGAAGAGCATTGTACTAGAAAACAGTTTATTACATTAACTGACTTATTTTCCAGTATACTATAACCAAGTTACACAAGAAGTGACAGATGCACCTACCACATTTCTGGCTGCTATCATACTGCACCAGCAACACATTCAGTATTGTCCAAGTATGTATCTGGCATATGCCAGATAGTTGGTTTTGTTTTACAAAACCAGAAGGAAGACAGTGAAATTTTCTCCAGACTACTATTAGACATTTGCTACCATGGAATTTGAAGAACCCAACACTCTTGGTTTAAGTCAAAAACTTCTCTGCATTTAGGTCATCAGACTGATGGAAGGTTAAAGGGAAACAGTAATAGGCCTCAGTCTTCTTTTTCGTATAATTCTTAAGGTCACTCAGGAAAAGAGCATCAGTACAAGAGGGGGAATACCTATACCTCTAGTAAAATAAAATTTTCCACCACATACCCTGTCTTTATTTTTACACAACTGTCAAGAATGCAAACAAGCACTAAATCGGAGGCTCTCCTGCTAGCTGACCGCAAGAGACTTGAATTTATCACTAAATTTAAAGAGAAAAATTGTCATTTCTTCCAAATACAAAATGCAGTACAACACAAAAGATACCTTTCTGCTTTCCTCAGATATCCGAATCCTCCTTCTTCCAGTTTTATGATTTTCAGACACCAATTTCATAAAATTCATGGGCTTAAACAAAAACAGACCACACAGTGGTTTCCTACTAGCCCAACAATTTTTATCAAATTTTCAAGGATCTTTGGATAGTAGGCAACATATATCCTGGATATCAGTGTGGTTTTAGTAACAATCCTGACAAAATGAGGACTTCTCCCTCACACTGCAAAATGAGAAACACTTCAACAAAACACAGCCCGGGCCTGTTGCCACCCAAGCAAATATGACTTTGATTACTCTTTTCAAAAGACTGGACTCTTTTGCAAGAGCTGTATTCACATCACCTTTAGTCAAAGCTCTTAACACAAGAACTAAATTCACAGGAAAAGGAAGGAGTGAAGAAGGAGAGTTAAGATCAAAGTTCCAGAATCCTTTTATAGAGTAAGACCTTTCCCCTAAAGTCTCTCCAAATAATCTATTTCATTAAATTATTTGTAAAGGCACATGAGAGAACATATGACACAATCTCATATGGTGAGAGCATGTGTAAGAAAAAGATGTTTGGTCCGCTCATCCTGCTTTGTCATTCTTTCTAGACTGTCTTGGCCTCCTCACTATCTCCGTCTGACAAAGCTCTGCGCCACACCATCTGCGTGCCAGACCCCTGCAACCGCACTGAACCACAAACAGGGAAGGACTGCAAGTTCTCCAGCGAGTGTACTAAGGCACTTTTCCTCTGATGACCTTTTTTAATGAGTTGCTTCTGGAATTTACTTTTTTTTTTTTTTTAAACACAGCAATGGAATCATAATGTCGTTCACACAACTGGATTAAAGAATATTTCACTTCTGGGAAATAGTTATTTTATTCTTTGGTTGGGCAAGAAAAAAGGAGGAGTTGGATACTGGAAAGAGTTGACTTTTTATCATGGCCTCAGTTTACTACAGGTCACAGACAGAAGAATGAGTGGTTTTAGCCATCTCTCACCTGGTTAGGCTAATTTCCTATGTGATAAAAAAATAATTTCCAGTATACTAAAATTCCTGTAAGAATTTTGGCATTTGTCTATACCTTCAGAAGTTTTTCCAGTAAGTCTTACTGACGGAAAATTAATCAGCAGACTAAAAGTAAACATGTTCCACTGCAAAGGCAAGAATAGCCAAAGGCAAGAGTCACCTTAGATGTCATCACAACCATCTATCATGACGTAAAACCAAGTAAGATTGGTATAGTTAGTGGAGAGAGAAGTTACCAATAACCAAGCCATGTGCTGTAAGGCAGCACATAAGGGAACTGAACACAGCATCTGTTACAGCAAAAAAGTAGAAGACATATACACATGGCTGGCTGCAGACCAAGTCAGACATTTTTAATACCCATATTACCATACAAGGTCTTTCTAAAGTGCAAAAAAACCAGACTAGTAACTTCAAAAATTCTCACAAATGTTTTTCTTATGTATGAAGATTGTGATCATGAGTCCTGTGTACACTCCTAGCAGTTAGTCTCACTACAATAAGAAAGCAGCTTTGCAGCCGTTACTTATTATACGACGGACGTAGCACTAAGCCATTCTTGAGCAAGGAGGCAGTGGAAGGAAAAGAATGGCTTTAAGAACATTAGTGTGAAATGGCCTCTTTTGATGAATAAAAAGATGCAAAGTTTCCCAAAATAACTTTGTTATTTATACCCAGTTTTTTATGATGTTTTTATGGTCATTCACAGCTGAAATCCAGGTCTCACAGACAATAATTGGGACGTTTCCTTTCCACAGCTACAACCTTTGGTTACAAGGAGTTCATCAATGATTATTACACATCGGGAATCCCAAATATACATCTATATATAAAATGGATAAGTCACAGCATGATGCATTCAACACAGATGAGTCAACATATTCAACAGTTTAAGCCATGTATGGGGAAAGTTCTTCCTGTTCATTAATGACTAACATTACTCAGTCCTAATCAGCATAACCAAGGGGAAAAAAAAAAAAGTTCGTGACAATTCACTGCCTTGTCTTTTTATTTATTAAACAAAGGTTTCTTGAGTTCATGCTGTCTGCATAACATTATTTTAGCCTCCGGTATAGGATTTCTTGAGGTTTCGGGGTTTGCTTCTTTAAAATCGCAGATGTAATAATCCCCACCCAGGAATTCACCAAGTCATGTTATCACACCTATCATTTCAAAAGAATATCCTACTAAAGAAAGCTGCAAGCAAAAAGACCTGATTTATCACAGCATTTTACTACCATTAAGCCATATTTTAATAAACCACTATGATGCTTTTCATCAAGCAGCTCTGCATTAACAACATTATGCAAACAACAAAGATAACTGGTAAACAAATTAGTAGATTCTGTTCACCATGCTACTCTTCTGAAATACAGAAGTTGTAGGAATTGGACACTAGAGAACAAAAGATGAATGCAGTCTTAAGATTCTAATTTTCAGTAGAAAATTAGCTCTCCACCATCTCATAACTATATCACAGCAGCATGTTTTGTTCAAATCAAGGTTGATATAGAGAGATATTTTAAAACTTCAAATGGTCAGTCAAAAGTTTTACTACTTAAGGTCATGGTATATCTTGAGCTGCTGCGCATTTGTACACTTGAGTTCTTTGAAGTCATTTTCAATTTACCAACTGAATTATATTTTAGGATGTTTGGTAAGGTTTCTATTTCAAGAGGGTAACTTCCCATCAAAGTTGCATTGTAAAACATCCATGAAACTGTTCGACAATGCAGCTGTGCTACCCAGAGAAGAATTTGACTTTATTTAGTCACTGGTATTACTAACATACAACGGTAAGTTTCAGGCTCTGTGTCAGAAGAGTAATTAAGCCTGACTTTGATTAAATACACAATACCACCCAAACAGATTCAAACAGGATTGGGCACTAGCTGGAGTATCATTTTAATCTGGAGTGCTTTGCTGAATCAGACCTTAACACAGAATGACAAACATCCAAGTAAACACAGTGAGGATTTCTTAGTCTTAATACATGAACAGGCGAGCTCTGTCAAACAGAGCTCCAGCCTCATGGCAGTACTTTTTCCATGGCAAGCCGTGGGACAGAACATGAGCACGCACTTCAGCCTTCCAAGTACAAAGTCTGTCTGTTTCCTTCAAGCTGCAGAACTAGATCGTTCTCTCCCACTGACTCTATGATGGAAACAGCAACCTCCAGCAGGCAATGGGAGCACTAGGGCTTTAAATTTTTCAAACCATCAAGCAAGATTTTCTGCAGTTCATCTGTCAACACACTTATTCCTTTGACATTTGGGGTGACAAATGTGGTGGCCAAGAATTTACTGCAGTTTATTTCCACTGTTAGTCCACTCACTCGGCTTCAGCTAAAACTCTTAAATCCAAAGGACTCTGCGACTAATATTTTCTTCTCTTTTAAATGAGTAATCTCTTAGTTAATTGATTGTTAATTAAAGGTTCTAGAATACCAACATTTCAGACTGAAGTCCTCTCTAGAGGCAGCATAGCAAGCCACAACACAGTTTGCCCCATGGCATCTCCTTGCATTAACATCTCTAAGCAGTCAGGTTTTCCCCCCAAGGTAAGAGCAGAGTTCAACAACTGTTTGGTCATCCCCTTCTTCTAAGCCTGACATGAAGAACAGCAATTACTTCCAGCTGAGAATAGACTGAGAGCTAGGCAGAGGTCACCAGTTTATGAGCTCAGCTTTAGAAAAAAATCTTTAAGATGATCAGGCTGCAGTAAGATGGGATTTAACTAGTTCATTTGGAAAATAATACATATAACTGAATGAAGAGGAAATGCAGCTGCTACTTATAAATGACAAGCAGCCATCAAGCCATTACTGTTGTCCTTTTATTCTTGCCAGTTTCTCAGTCACTAAACATTTCCAATCCAGTAAAACAGCTGTAGTACCGTATATAAATGCATTAATGCTCTCGGGAGATGTCCTGTTTGGGAGAACACGTATTTTTTACATAACAAAAAGAAAACCTAAAAAGATTATTTAAGTTAGCTATCTCAGTACTGATGATTTACAGATTTCACAGGAAGCCTCCTATCAGCCAAGGCATGACTGCACAACCAAAGAATCTCCATATTTCAGGGAAACATGTAGGCCAGTTGTTTGTTGGAAAATGTACAGATGTAATCTGGGAATGCTCAAAGATTCAATTATGGGCTATTTTTTTTTTTGTGATGATTTTCTGCAGACACTCTGCTTCCACCGGAACCGTGGCCTTATATGTAGAAACATGGGCTGTAACTTCCTATGACGTGCAACGTGCTACCATACATGCTTTCCCTTTAACTCATCATATTTTCCAGGCTGCTGCACACTCTCTGAAGAAAGGAACGTCACTATGCATACCACACTCATTCATTCCAGTGCTTGAGACCTCACCAAATTTCACACCTACAAAGGCTAACACTTCAGTGTGTACTGCAGGGCAAATATTGCCACGGATTTGGGCCAGAACACAATTTTTTTTTTTTAATTTCTTTTTTTTTTTTTTAAAAAAAGAGGTGAGGTCTTAATGAGATTTTTAAATATGCTGTCCCAGTGTCTCTGAAGGCTTCTTCTTGACTATGCTACACTTAAAACAATGAAGCAAAGAAGCTCAGGATATATCTATCACGATGATCAAATGATTCCAGAGGGAACAAATGACAAAAACCCTCAAAAAATAAAATCAAGGGCTTGCAATTTGTAACAAAGAAAGTCTATAATACAGCATATAATTTTCACTCTTTGCTCATTATCATAATAAATGCAATATTTCATCATATTCTGCTTTGCTAAATACTAAAAAGGACATTCTAATAATATATTCCAGTGTGTTGCTCTTTTATTGCCATGCAGAAACAATCAAGCCATACAGAATATTCAACTGTGCAACTGTTATCTACTTCAAAAGACAAAGAAAGTGAATAAGTAACCCCCATAACACTTTATTATAGTACGATACCTAAGCTATTCAACACAGGAGTAAACAGTACTGGGAAGTTACGGACTTCAAAACTGCACAGCCTTGCTGGAATTTTACTATGCTAATTAAAATCATACTGGACATCTGAACCTGTGGAAGAGACATTCACATATGAGAAACAAAGTATGATAAATTCCACTAGTGAATTAGACAAAAGAACACACACACGAAAAAATATTTAATCACTGGTTGCTCACACCAGAAGCCTCTCAAATCAATATCCAAGTATACCCCTTTCTCTCCTGTTTGTTTCCTCTCCAGACAGCATTCTTATCAGTTCTCCTTCTGTCTCCTAATTATCGGTCTTCCTTTCCAGACTACAGGTTTTCTTAAAATCATAGTGCAGGGTACTGGCAGTTCTCAAACTATTAGGTCAAGCAAACAATCTTTCACAATTCAGCTCTTTCGCTTATGTATTTTGTCAAATCAGCGTTCTGTAACCCGATTTATTTTTTTTCTCCTATGACTTCTACTGGTTACTTTATTCCCCATTATGAAATTTTACCTGCCCTTTTGTTTTGTCTTGTTAATGTGTTTTTCATTCTAAAAAAGAGTGAACTACTGCAGCCTCTCAAGTGCTGAGAATGAACTGTGAAAACATAAAGCCCAATAATTACTTCTTCAAGTCTACCGCAGCTTCGTTAAGCAGATTAGAGGAGGACAGTCCTTCTAATTACAAGCAGGTGAAAGACAGAAGAAAATACAGTTTTGGCTTTTTTCCGCCCCGAAAGTGAGGGAGGCACTAAACAATGCAACAAACCAATCTGTCTCTCTATTTGATCCTCAATCATTTGTCAGGTGCAAAGAAGGAAAAGTAATGAAACTCAAAGTATCAAAACATACACTGTTTTACTGCAAATGTAACTATTGCTTGTTAAGTAATAATTATTATCAAGCAATAAAAAATAGCTTTTACTTCTCATCACAATTCTTTCTTTCCCCAGTGCCGCTGTTGCTGGTTGCATTTCAGAGGTGAAGGAATCTCAGGGTGAAGGCTAGTTCAGCTTACCTCGTAATTTCACATAGAGACAAAAGAGCTGTTGCAGATTTAACCTAATAATTCTGCCACCACCATTTCACAGAGTTCTGGCCCTATTACTTGTAAGGATAGTATTAGTTTATTTGGTTTTAATATCTGTTACAAGAGTAGGAGATCAAGGAGAAGCAATTAATAAGGTATACATTTTGTTTACTGAAGCTTCTGTAATTAAATCATACAAAGTTTCACTCTCAAAATTAAACAAATCTTAGATCTGAATGCCATCATGTGAAAAAAACCTGACTGCAAATGAGCTTGAAAACAAGTGGTAACAAATAAGCTGTTGAGTAGAAAAAGATGGTAAATATCTAAAATTAATTCTTGATTGCAATTTTTTTGCTCATCTTTAAGGCTGTCTGAACATTATGTCTCATCATTTGCATCTGCTGTATATTCAAGATAAAGGTTAGAGTCTCATTCAGTCCTAATGAGCGAAGCACTCCAACAGCAATGTGTCTACGCTGGACTTCAAGTTCAAGAAGTAGCGAACCAAAGCCAGGACCTTCTTTATCTTCAAATCTAGGATGTACCTCTGTGGCCGATTTAATACAGGTAGGTTTGGTCATTTTTAGGTAGGCCACAGAAAAGCCAATAATAAAAAGTCAATCATTCACAACATTTTTAACTTTTTTTTCCTTGCTGTTTTTCATAACATAATCCAAGATCAAAGCTTCTGTCTTTTGGCAATTAAAACACTTTTTATAATATGATTGATATTTTCATTATTTAAAAAGTTCTCAGAGTTCTTTAAAAAAGGAAACAGGGAGTGGACTTTCATTTTGGTTTAAAAACATTTTATTTCTAAAAGTTTATGTGTGTGTATCTATATATCTGTATATCTCCGTAGATAACACTCAGCACCTGAAGACTGGCAGGTTCTATTGTGGAGCTCTACCTGATCCTGTATTTTGACTCAAAGAGGTGCTAACAAAAAAAAAAAGTTAGTTTGCACTAGAGAGAATTCTAGCTTGAAGTTTCAGGCTTTCTGCCACTGCAACTATTGGATTTTTGCAGTTTCTCCTCCACAGTTGGAGCTCACTCTGGAGTTTCATTAGATTTGTTCTTACAACCCAGGAAACAGTGGGTTTTGTCCTTACAAGTCCCTGTTGTTTTGTCTTGCTCCTTTCTCTGTATTTACAGTGAGAGATATAACCCCAAGTCCAGTAAGATGAAACATTTATTAAAAGCACATGAGGGGGTACCTTTTGCTTCACATTTGCAAGCGGGAAAGAAAGAACTAGAAGGGGGAGAAAAAAGATCACGCAGCATCTACTCCAAAACATGACCTAGAGAAGCCATGCAGCATCCAGAAAACATGAGGGAAAGAATATTAACAGAAAGGATTTTTTAGTAGTATCACTGCTACTATGCCTGTTCCTCCATGAGTTCCTGCAGGCCGGATGCTGAAGGGACCATATAAGATGGCAGACTGTGGTCAAGGGCATGGAATCAAAGTTGCTGCAGCCTTTGAGCAGAGATACAAAAGCTGCCAGAATCTGATATTTGGGAAGAGGAGACAAGCTGGCAGTCACAAAGCTGAAAGCAAAGAACTGGTTAGAGAAACACCACTGTAGGATTGCTTCAGGGCCTGTTGGCACATGGCAGGTTACTTCGCAAACCTAGATAGATTGTATATTTGTCCCTGGAGCACTCCCCTTTCTACTATTTTGCATTCCTATTGCATGTTTTATGAGGGTTTAAATACATTAACTTCTGTTTGTGCACTTTTCTGTGAAGAAAGAACCACCTTGTTCGGATGCCATTCAGTGCATCTCACTATGTACTCTTTTATTTAGTGAATCACAGTTTCAAGCGTTTACATTGAGTGAAAAGAGGACCTTTCAAAAAACTCTGGTGTGTCTATTTCCTGCACTTAGCACACTGATACATGAATGATAAGAACCATTGGAGGAAGTAAATTAGCACAGTTCAAACTCCCAGAAATCTCTTCGGGCAGAAGACAATTACTTTCTGGTTAGCACATCACATTCTAGTCTAATAATCACAGAATCATAGGGTTGGAAGGGACCTCTGGAGATCATCTAGTCCAACCCCCCTGCCAGAACAGAAACAGGGTATCTAACCACAAAGCTTGCCAGTTTATGCAATAGCATAAAGAAACCTCTGTTCCTCTTGCATGCACTTACATACCATTTCCCTGAAAATACTAAAACTTTATTTAACATGTTAAAGAAGAGTTATTTCTACTCTTTGGGAAAAAAAAAAAAAAAAAAACAAACAGATGTAAACCCATTGTTTTCAGAAGCACTCTTGCAAAATGTTATATAGCACTTGACTCCACTTGTGCCCAAAATGTAAAACTTTCTTTAGGGTTTTGTTCACAGCTTACTGCTATGAATGCAGGTAACCAATTCATCACTGTTTGCCTGAATCTGCAGTAAGCCTGAAACAGCTCCCAACAGGATATTTATAACTTTATGAACAATTATCACAGGATAATCATAACACTGAAGTGACTGAGCAGTTTAAAATACGTGAAAAGCAGCTTCTCTCCTCTCATAAAACTGGCATGAACTCCCTTCAATTACTTGAAGTGGGCATTTCATGCAAGCAATGACTACTTCTACTTGTGAACAGGCAAAGGCATGGATTTACCAATGGTGAATAATGCCTGACCCATCTGATTGTCTTCTGTGATAAGATGACTGGATTTGTGGATGAGGGGGAGCAGGAGATATCAGTTACCTCAACTTTAGCAAGGCTTTCAGCACCCTCTCTCACAATATTCTCACGCTTAACTAGGGGCATAACTGTCTGAATAGGTGGATGGCTAGATGGGTCAACAGCATCAGGGATCATCCTGTTTAGCGTCTTTGCCAACAATCTGTAGGACATGATGGAAAGAACAGGTTTTTATCAAGTTTGCAGATGGCACCAAACTGGCAGACACCAGTCAATACACTTGAGGGCAGTGCTGCCATCTAGAGAGACCTCAGCAGACTGGAGGAACGGACTGACAGAAACTTCATAAAATTCAGCGAGAACAAATGGAAAGACATGCAGCTGGGAAGGAAGAGACTCTTGCACCGATGGAGGTGGGGACTGACTGACTGGGAACCAGCACTGCTGAAAAGGACCTGGTGGACAGGGAGGGGGTCAAGCAGCACACAAGTCAGCAGTGTGCCCTGCTGTCAGAGGTGGCCAACAGCATCCAGAGGCTGAGCCAGAAGAGCAAGGGAAGTGATCACCCCTTCTACTCAGAGTACTTGTTAGACCATATCTAGATCCTGCACCCAGTTCTGGGCCCCCCAGTGTATGAAAGACATCAATGAACTACAGCTATTTCAGCAGAGAGCCAAGAGCCACCAAGATGTTTGGAGGCTGAAGCACTTGCCCAGTGAGGAGAGGCTGAAGGAACCAGCCTTATTCAGCCTGCATAAGCTTTAGGAGGATCAAACAGCAGCCTTCCAGGGGAAGGAAGATGAATTAAGTGCTATTAGCTACTGACAGATATATAAACTTTTAGAGTAAAAGTGAGAACCATGACCTCTCTCCTGAGGCAGCAATGCTTCTCTGCTGTACAGCAGCCATTCTGCTCTCTGCTACGTGACCGAGGTGGAACATCTAAGACAGCAAATCATAAAAGAGTGTCTTGGAAATACAGCTCAACTTGGCCACACTCCGTGTGCTTATCTCCTGTAAAAACAAGCTGATAAAAGACTCATGATAAAGTCTCCGAAACAAAAAGCCATCAGCAATTAACAATATGATTCATATTGGTACTACAGAGAGCCACAAACATTCTTTGTCTTCTGAGTACCGACTCCTAACACCCTGCTATACACCTGTGGGTTCACAGCCAAACATGCACAGGCCCACCCTCAGGCAACAATAGGCCCCAAAGTTTATTACCAGAATTTTACCTCTTTCTTCTAAAGTAATTTGCTGTTCCCTCACCACCCCCGGAGTCCAAGTTCAAGTCAGGACCGGGATTTCTTGACCCATATGCCTACCTGAAAAAGCAGACACCAGTTGTTTTCAGCTCTGCTGAGCCCCTAGCAGGGTACGTGGCAGAGCCGGAGCTAGCTGTACCTGCAAGCAGTAACAGATCAGACAGCCGCTCCCCGATTTCTCTAGCTGTGAGACACACAGCCTGCAGGTACTGCAGCCCAGCCCCAGCACAGTACCTGACATAAGAGTCCCACAAGTTTCCTCAAAAGCTGGGCTCTCTTCAGTTACTTGGGCTAACTGCAACTGCTTGGATTCCTCCACTTCTACACACAAGTCCACCTCCCTCCTACCATGAGAGCCACATAACAAATTTCACTTCTCCACAACCTGAGAACACGAGGGATGTGCAAAGTAACTCCAGTCCACCTATGGCTCAAGGAGAGCATTACTGGAGCTTTTCCACTCACCCTGTGCTGTGGGGTAAAACCTCAGAAGACACAGATGTTCTTAGAGACTTCCAGGTGTGGCTAACCTTCTTTTTTCCCCCAGAAACAAGGTCCCAGAGAGAGTTTCTCCTAAGCGCTGGCTGTCCTCACTGCTAGCGAAGGCATTAACTCCTCCCTCTAAGCACCGCTACACCAGCTCCCGCCAGGCTCAGCTCCCTCCTGTCCCCCCAGCAATCACAGCAGCCAGCTGAGGACCCTCAGGGCTCACCACTTAGCCCTTTCCTTGCCACTCACTGCATGTACAACACCTGTGCAACAGCCAGCCAGAAAAATTTAGTCAACGACAGGACCGCATGTGAAATCACTAGTATTTATTAAATTCTGCCATTTCTGTCTTTGGTATAGAAAATTAGCCTTAAACCAGGCAAAATTTCCTCCCTGTTGTGATTTGTCCTTACTTATCACTTTGTATACTATAAAGAATACTTGGGCAAAATTTGTGCAAGCCACTCATGAATGTAAAATAGACAAAGGATAAAAAGTAGAGATCAGTAGCAATCAAGGCCCATGACTGGGCTCACGATTGTCATCTGTTCTGCAATCATTGTATTAAACCAAGGGAAAAGGCCATTTTCACCAATCCAGAGGACAAAAGGGGCCCTGCGGTAGAGTGAGGGGAGGGCTCAGAGGATTGTTTGACCTAAGAGGGATTCTTGCATGTGTTTGCATCTGCACCTGTCAGAGAGATGCTCATTTGTTTCCCCAAAATAACTCAATATATCATAAATATTGACATTTGGTACAGCAATCCTGCCCTCTGGGCACTGTGTATAACTAGGGCAGGGCTTTACCACCTGTATCATTTACACTGTTGGTTGGTTTCCTGTTACTATATGTGCTACAGTGAAACGTGCTTTTCTCACCAGGTTATATGCAATTCTGCAACAGCATACTACAAGCTTAAGCAAGGGTGTATAGAAATAAGTATCTCCTACAGGTGCAAACTGTTTCTGTCTCGAGTTCTGCCCATGCATATAATATTTTAGTAAAGTTGCTGTGAGGAACGAGAGGACTCTGAAGCACACTTTCATATTGTAATGACCTCTCAGAATTAAGTCCTAGTGACTAGATGTTTGAGAACTCATGGGAGGGGTCTTCAGTTTAGTATCCATCCCCGTGGCTCCACTAAGCTCTATAGAAAGCCTCCAAATCCCCAAGAAACAATTCAAAAAGCTGCTAGGACCACACAAGACAAGATGCAACCTTAGCACGCTGATGAAAATAGCTTTTGAAAACATGGGTGCTTTGGCAGACCAGTGTTGCCGGGGCTCCATCTGTTAGTCTTTTTCTATTTGATCCATTTTATTCTCCTTTTCCATCTATCTTTTAATCCCCTCCTCTCCTTTTTTAGCCTTCCTACTTCTTTCTTTCCCCATTCCCCTGTTCACTGCCTTCCTTCCCTTTTCTACCAGCTGCTTGCCAGTGAAAAGTGACACAAGATGGGAATGCTGGATGATAGAGGCATCTTTGATCCTTCTCTTGCTAATTCATTGAACTACACAGAAACAAAAATCCCCACTACTGTTCTTGCTACAAATTGTCTAACTTTGAAGAAACACTAGATCTTAACAATCTCAACGGACCTACTCATTCATTCGTTGTGCTTACTACCATGGTATTTTCTTCATGTTTATACAATTCAGATAAAGGGTTTGATATCAACCCTTTGACGTCAACAGAAATTTGCTTTCTATCAACAGAAATAAGATCAGAGATTTCCTTCCATTTGTATTTCCTCCTGAAGCATATTCTCAACACCTTCTTTCACCTTAGCCCTTAGCCCAGATATTTTGCATTCTTTTTGTGAAGATGAAAAAAAAACCAACTCAACCCTTTTGTTCAACTCTGTAGACACTGCTGGTTTGATGTAACATAAAATGGTTTCCTGGAATTCAGAAGCTTGCCATTCTTAGACATGCAATGATGCAACACTATGCATAACTCGTTTTCAGGCTCTCTCTCAATGTTTTCAAAACAGTCTGGCAACTGTGACTGGCATGATCTGACATGAATAAACTTAAATGAAAGCTCTGTCCCTCCTTCATATTTCTCTTCACTTCTTTGGTCAACAGGGTAAAGGCAAGACAGGGTAAAGGTAACCGCTGAAGCTCCATTACCTCAGCTTACAGCTTTGCCACCCAAACCTGCAACTCGTGTAGTAAATAGTGAATGAACAGCTGTTGTACACAGGTCCTAAACAACGCACCAGCTATGGGCGCCACATGAGTAGGTGAATACTCAGCTGAAGTCCCTCTTTAGTACTGGATGAAGTCTTTGCTCAACAGCTGCAAACAGTTCACAAATTCAGGAAAATCAGCCTGTCCACGGCAAGCCGACAAGCAGGAAACAGGACTAAAATCACTACATGAAGAACCTATGTAAAACAGTTTGGCTCGCTGTTCTCAGGATGAAATCACAGTCAGCGGAGCAAGATCCCTTCTATGATTCTCTGTGGTCCTGGTTGTTTTTGACTAGTAGTTTAAGTTCTTAGCAATACCCAGTCACCTATTACATTTGTGCAAAGATACCATTTACCACTGTTTTATCTCAATGGAAACAGGGTTGGAAGCAGTAGGAGACAAACTAAGAATGTCTGGCAAGAAGATTTGTCTCTTATGTTGTCTCTTTCTTTTCTGCCAACACAGGTGTCTCAATGGAGCACGAGCATACATGTAGGAAAGGGCTACATTATACACTTGTGCAATCAAGGCATGTTGCACTCCAGGAAGAATGTCATGCATATCAATGTAACTGCTCAGACTAGAAGGCTCTTAAGACACGGACTATTTAATTCCTTGGTGCTTGTAAAACATTTAATAAAGCAGGCACCCAAGTGGTGCCACATTTTAGCAGGTTTGTGAAGTCTATAACATAGTAGTGTGTTACATTCTTTGTTGCAATCAGTTTCATGCAACCCTATGACTTTATTTTCTTGAACAGTGTTAGTAAGAGTGCAGCATCAATGAATTAATATAAATAAGCTGAACATGAGTTTTGAATATCTGGTGCTATATATTCAGTCCTAAGATATTAATGTGTCCAACCTACAATGCAAACAGGTTTTTTAAATATTCATGATTATGGCAATGGAAGCTTTGCTGTGATTACTCTGTGCTGCTGCACTAGAGAGGAAGCTGTTTTCACCAGCATACCTTATCTGAACTATCTTCGGTGTCTCTTTTTATCAGTTCTGGTTCCAAATCCCCATGAAATTTGAGGATTATTTCCAGATAGAATCCCAAAACCTACAAAGTAAGTACTAATGAAATAAAGAATTACCCAGCAATTAGGGTTCTTGGTACCTAATATTATCCCTTAAAACAGTAATTTCCTGTGTGAAAACAAACTGCTGACCTTTGCTTCCCTGAAGACTCAAAACAGGTTTTCTCCTAAGGTGATGTTTTAAATTGTAGTTATCACAGCAGTCAAAACAAACATACAGGCACACTGGAGTCTTGTTCTCCTTTATAGTTATGTTAAAAAAATAAATAAATAGTCAATAAAATACAGAAATTTTATCATTCTCATTCGCATTATCATACATGTTTCAATGCAAGAACCCTTTTGTTATTTATCATCTATTAAAACAAAATGACAACACCATATTCCAGTGAAAGTGTACTAACTTCGGAATGTTCTGGTTATATTTGTGTTTATTAATTTTAGTATCATCCTGGGAAATTAGCTTTTAAAAATTAAAACTTTGTCCTTTTTTTTTTCATATATAGCCAATTACATCACTGCAGAGAACAGGAGTGTCTGCACAGGAAGACTAGATTGACTTGTGGCCCAAGAATGAATGCCAGAATATTCAAGCTCATTAGCAGTATTGCCAAAAGTTCCTGTAACCCATGGTCAAGATCACCTGCAAACTTGCAATGTAAGTGTGATACAAGCAGGTTCAAGGTGAGACTGGATGTCCCCTATGTATGACACAAGCATGGTGGTTTTAGCAGTCAATAGAAGGAAAATAGACCGAGAATGATCACAGGAGACATAACTAAATCTAATCCAGAGCTCTTGGGTCTCTTCCAGCATCTTGTTCAGTAGAACATGTTGCTTCCAACAAACATGGACCAAGACATGATTAACAAGCTACTAGCAAGGAACTGTTGGGCACCTGTGGAAGCAAGCATAAGTTTCAATGCTATTTATCAAGAATAAAATGTATAATGTTGAGATTTAAACCAATCTATTGTTTTAATCTTGCTTAGTGTTTATGGCAGGTTGATGAATGCTCATGAATTGTTTTCTATCACTAGCCACAGCTAACAAATAATCTCCAGAGTGGAAAATAACCTGACATTCTTTGGTCTGGTTTTCTAGACACGGGACAGCTAAGTGATCAAGATATTTCACTGTCTGTCTGCACTTGCCCCAGGAACTTTTGATCCTTCTGGCCATCTTCAGCCAAGTTTGAACATGGAGTGGACATCTTAAAGACAGATGAATTTTTACAAAATTCATTAAAGTGGGTAGAAGAGAGAGACTCAGATTAGTGCCGTGTGAGAGACCAGCAAGTAGAATTCAGCTATTTTGTATTCTGGTTGGCAGCAGATAATGAACCAGTCAGCAGAGGGTTTGAGACCAAAATATTCAGCAGACGTGCTGTCACTAGTCTGTGGGATGCTCTAAGGAATCCAGGAGAATCTAAGCTTATTTTGGTGTTGAAGATTAGGTTAAAAACATAAACTAGAAGATAAACGTACATGAAACTGTACTTCCTTAATTTCACTGCTTGTATAAAGCTTTTATATTCCTTCCATAGTGGCAAGACTGCTAAGCAATTTTTCCAAGAGGAAAAAAAGAGAAGGTCCCAACCTCAAAGATTTCCTAAGCTAGAAAATAACAGCAACATCACAGATATTGTTGTCTGGGCTAGAATGAGATGAACAACGAAAAAGTAAAGATTGACAGTGACAATCATTAACTGCTATTTCTATTATATCAATCTACATCCTACTTCCTTTTTTTTCCGCAGCTTTAGAATCATACAATCATAGAATGGCTGAGGTTGGAAGGGACCTTAAAGATCATCTAGTTCCACCCCCCCTGCCATTGATGAGCTTCTCATCAATCAACACCCCTCAATCCATTCTCCACCCAGCCTGTATTTGTGCTTGGGATTGTCGTGACTCACATGCAGGACCTTGAACTTGGCCTTGTTGAACTTCATGAGGTTTGCATGTGCCCACCTCTCAAGCCTGTCCAGGTCCCTCTGGATGGCATCCTTCCCTCCAGCGTGTCAACTGCACCACACAGCTTGGTGTCGTCAGCAAACTTGCCAAGGGTGCACTCAATCCCACAACAAAGATGTTAAACAGCACTGGTCCCAGTACCGACCCCTGAGGAACACCACTTGGCACTGGTCACCACTTGGACATCAAGCTGGAGACTGCAACTCTTTGAGCGTGGCCATCCAGCCAATTCCTTATCCACCCAGTGGTCCATCCATCATATCCACGTCTCTCCAATTTAGAGACCAGGATGTTGTGCGGGACAGTACCAAATGCTTTGCACAAGTCCAGGTAGAAGATGTCAGTTGCTCTTCCCTTATCCATCAATGCTGTAACGTCGTTGTAGAAGACCACCAAATTTGTCAGGCACTATTTTCCTGAAGTGAAGCCATGTTGGCTGTCACCAATCACCTCTTTATTTTCCATGTGCCTTAGCATAGTTTCCAGGAGGATCTGCTCCATGATCTTGTTGGGACAAAGGTAAGACTGACCGGTGTTTAGTTCCCTGGCTATTCCCTTTTTTTTTTTTTCCTTTTTAAAAACAGGGGTTATGTCTCGCCTTTTTCAGTCAGTGGGAACTTCACCAGATTTCACTTTAATTCTGCTTTACACAAACCGCTCCAAAGTTTTCTAAAATACAATTAAATAAATCAGCAAACTTTTCACTTCTCTTTTTTACTCTGTGTAAATAAACTTGAATTTCAGCCACAGCAACTTTCACCTTACTTGGCCTTCAGATAACTCTTTTTCAGTTTCCCCAGCTCACCCCAAGATGCCCTTTGCAGTCAGTCAGGAAATGTCTAGAGATTACGAGCGGTCAGTTGCTTTGATGCTCTGTAGAGCTGGTGCCAGTGGCAAGGAACACTAGTTTTTATTTTATTTTTAATCAGTTTTCAGGGGAAGAAAGAGCATTTTTTAAAGGGAGATTACATGCCCAGTCTTGCCTTTTTTACAGGCTTCACTTCTAGTGATCGCAACAGGATGCTGCATGAGCGCAGGGCTGGATCCTTACATATAATTCACACTATACAGGATTTTTTTTCAACAACTTCATACAGAAAACTCTGAAGAGATGGATACAGACCAAACGGGAAATGAAGCAGTATAAGTCATAAAGCTTCATTACATATCATATCATATATATCATACATATCATATAAGTCATACTGCTTCATTACATATCATATCTTTCTTACTCTTGTTGCTCTCGTACGAGAGCAATGACAGAAACCACCTCTCCAAGCCTGTTGTTTCTTTCACATCTCACAGATTCACATTTATTCCCTTGTGCTCTTTGTCTTATGTTGCAACAGTTAAGGATTTGCAGAGTTAGGGCAATGCCAGGTTTTCTCCGGGTAATAACCTTGCTGTTTTAAAATCTCCTTCACTATAGCCCTTGCGCCCTACATGTGGGCATGGATTGTGCAGTTTTTCCATGTGCAGAGCTCCCATTGGCATCACAGGGAGTATCACACATAGTTCATATGCAGGATCAGCTTACCAATCCTAAAGAAAACGAGAAGTCGTCTATATCTATATGATTTTTCTTACTGCTGGACAACAGCCAAAATAAAAATCTTGCCGCTACTTGTTTTATTTGATCTATTCAATACTATTTAAGGATATAAAAAACTGGATTATTTTAACAGATCTACCAAAAGCAAGTTGTTGCTTCTGATGTGAGGAAGCCTTCTTTCTCACAGATGTGGCTGATTAGTTTACCTAATGCACACCTTTAAAAGTAGAAGTGGTATAATTTCTGAAAACTTTTGTGGATTTGTGGAGAAATCTCATAAATCAGCAGAAACACTTTAAACTACCCATTGGTATCCGGGTTCTGATAGTTTTGCTCTTGAACGAAAACAGCAGAGTTGTTAACAAAAACATCAGTCTTGACGGGGAATGAATAGCTCTTGGTATAAATAAAGCATATGGCACACATTCCATTTTTTCAGGAAGTCAGTCAAGAGGGCCAGTAACATTATGAAAAGCCTGACCTTTCTCAGCATCCACTTCTAAATCTGCCACCTGCATTTGGAATATTCTGCATGAGAGGTTTGTCCTCTTACTGTTCCAGGGGTTTTCTGTTTATCAGGTTCTGTGTTTTTTGCCCTGATTTCTCACCAATACCCTGCCCTTCTTACCTAGACCAGTCTGCTACACTGTTTCATATAGTGAAGAAATACCTCACCTGAGTCTGTAACTGACCCACTTGTAAGGAAGCTCTTAGTCCTTATCTTTTACACTCACATGCCCCTCTGCTAACACTCAGCTCTCTGCTCTGTCCTCATGGGTAAGGCAGTATGGAAAGAGCTGATAAGAGGATTAGATGACCAAAAAAATCCCAGCCAGCAGCTTGCAAGCATGCAGCATTCGTGCATACCACCATGAAGGCTGGGTCCCTGGAGAGGGATATATCTCACCTAGATATTGCTATCTCAAAGTGGGACAATTAGCCTAGGTTTGTCATTTAGGCTTCCCCTGTGTTAATGGGGAGAGAAACGAAAGTCATCTCAGAGAGGCAAATCTGCGCACCTATCTTAGATGCCTGCCTTAGGAGGATATCTCATCCACCTCCCTCCATGGACAATGGATGCCTAAAATTAGTCACTAAGGGTTAAAAACAGAACAAGTGGAGAATTCCACATTTCCAAGAGGGAGAAGAATAAGCATCCCAGGAAAAGCGCAGGTTGTGTTACGGAACATTCTTGCACTTAGTGTCAGTGACCGCCTCCCTAGATCTAAACATTCAGAGCTGGACAGCCGAGGAAATAAACAACACATACTTCATTGGAACTGCATGGGGTGGGTGTACACACATTAAAAGAAACTGAAAAAACATATGATCCATGGGAGCCAGGAAAGCCATCTGCAGAGGAAGTGTACAAGAGAGCATGCGAAGCAGCAAGCGGCAAACACTCCTGAAGAGCCGCGCGTGTCTCACACAGCAGCACATGTGACACAAACCACATGAAAGAGGCCCGGCGTTCTCTGCCATCAAAACTGCCAAAACAAGCAGACCGAGGGCAAGCAGAAGCAACAGTATGGTCACAAGCACACATTGCAATACACTGGTAGAAGCGGAATATCTGAACTGCAACAAGCAGAAAGAAAATCATAGTGGAGCTTTGAACTCCAAAAGTAATGTTTGTTACCCAAAGCTAGGATAATTTTTGTCTTCTTCCATTGGCTGATGTCTGAACTGCATTGTAAGATCCTTGTGTTTTGTTCATAGCTAGGAGTTCCAAGTAGAGCCTAACAAATCCAGTGTGATAATTATACCCTTTCTTGAGACAGGAACCTTGCAAAGCCAAGCTAGGAATAATGTTAGAAGCAATGTTTTCATGCTAGCTCGGCACATCTCATAATTCCATTTGAAAAGAAAGCAAAAAA
>VYZM01022721.1:32306-62891 GCA_013398915.1 Dromas ardeola | reverse complement strand
GTGAAAGACAGACAGACCACACCACTTGTGCAAGAGAGCAAAGTACTTCAGAAAGGGAAAGAGTGAGACGTTATTTACAACAAGAAATTTTCATAGATAAGAAAAAATAAATGAGTCACTGTGACACAACATGATGGAATTTAATCCAGCTGTTTGTGTCCTATGGCAACCCCAGATAAGCAATATCAGAAAAATGAATTAGGAAATCCAGATGGCAATAAATATTATTCTCATCAATAAAGAACAGATGCCAAAAGTACTTTCAACATATAAATATTATTTTACTGTGTTCCTACCCTTTGGCTATTACACTTTAAAATGAAAGGTTGGACAAGACACTCTTGATCTCTTTTTAAGTTACTTCGCATGCTACTCTTACTTTTTCATATACTTGTGTTACTCTGTCAATCCCCTCCTCCAGATTAAGTAACATATGTAGGTACATCCTTTATTTTATAATAAATCCTCAAATCTAGTGGCTTTAAAATGCTACATAGGAGTGATTTTCAACAAATAATGTATTTCATAAAGCATCAATAGCATAGTAATTGTGTAGCACCATTCTGGAATCCAAACACTTTAATGGACATTCTGGTCATTTTTTGATCTCTTTGGAGCCCTCGAAACATCTGTCTGGAAAATATAATTTTCCTCAAAATTATGTGAGAAGCTAAGGAAATATTTTCTATTGTGAAAACTAAATGTAACATCTAGATTGAAAAAAAAATGGATCCCATTTAATCAAAATCAGAATTTATCTTTTTTAAAAATTAATTTTAATAAGCATTTTAATAAGAAAATATAAAACAGCTCTGACCAAATTCAGAACTAACAATGATGTTTTCCATTATGGAAAGGAGGAAAATTCATCTCTTTATCAGCAACTGGAAAAGTATACCCTGAGCTAAGATAATAGCTATTCACATTTGCTTCAGAAATAGCATCAGATATTTTCTTCCCTGCAATGTACTTTTTATTTTTTTAGCAGTAAAATTAAAGGATAATTAGCAATTACGAAAAACTTTGAAAATGCATACGTAAAAAAAAAAAGCACAAATTAAGACTAAAGAGCCCGCCTAAATTCTGGTGTTTCCTAACAAGTATTCAACTTCATAACTCTAACAGTGTTGACATATGGTCAAGGGGGAGTTATGCATAAAAATCAGTAGTTAGTAGCTAACCTGCAGACGCGTTGTGTTCTTCCAGGCATGAAAACAAACCACTTTAAGAATGCAGTCACTTATCCATCACGTGAATCTTTATTATAAGCCTTATTTTAAGGGGCAAGTGGGCATGAAGAGGTGCTCAGTTTCAGCATCAAAAGTAAATATCCAGTATAGGGAAAAATAACTGCCTGTACCATCTGTGCCACTAGAGAAGGGGGAAAGTACCGCTATTCCTAAATTCCATCTCCTATGGGAGACACAGGTGTGCCTGGTAGTTATGGCAAAATATTACTGTGGGAAGCCAAAAGACTTTCAGTGGAGGCTACCAAAGCTAGTATGCTGTCCAAGTTAAAATGAAACAAGACACCTCACTGCTGCCGGTGGCAATGTGCTGTCATTCTTATTTAAAGACAGGTGAAATAATAAAATTGCAAACTGAGAAATTACATCTGCATCAGAAACACTCGTTTAAATAATAAATCAAACACAGAAATAATTGTAGGCTTGTTCTCTCTTCCCTACTGGAATTTCTCTAAATGTAAGTACCTACCTCTGAAATATGTACATAAGACTGAGAACTCTCCAGTAACAAGCAACGCATCACCATCTTTCCTCAGTCATCTGCATGTAACTCTTTCTGCCTTGAAATTCTGCCTTGCTACCACATAGCTAAGATATAAAAGCCGAGACACACATCATGGAGATGTACCACGGAGGTGGCAGTTCAGATCCAGCTACAGAACATGCCATATGCTAGTATTTACCAAGTCCTGGTCTTTGAAGGAAAAACATTAATAAATGAGTTGAGGGGGAAGTGCACAAAACTAGCACACGCTTGTCTTTCTTTTGGCTAGTCTATAATAAAAGTCCTAAGTGATAAACAGAGAGCTCTGTATGGTACCTGAAGATGCAAGAGCTCTTTAGATGGCTCCCAGCAAACTGATACAGCATTTAGGCTTCTGGATAAAAACAAGTTGAACTAAAAGATACTCTCAAGAATGAGCCAAGAGTGGGGTCAAGAAAGTCTGCTGTTGGTATGAATCCATACTGTTTTGCTGAAGTCAGCTAAAGCATGCTGACATTTGTAGAGGAAAATTTGGTTAGATTCTGTCACATCAGTATTTTCTCCACACAGACAAAACTGGTGTCTCAAAGCAATCTCCTTGGTGAAGGCCAAGCTATACAATCAACCGTATAGGAGGAAATGCAAAGTATTTTCTAGGGGAAAAAATTGGTAACATGACAATGAACGACTGTAATTTCCTACCTTTCCCATGTGGATATTTTGTATGGGGAAGCTTTCCCTTAGCACTGGTATGCTATCTAATTGAATTTAAAATCATCTATTCCTTTTAAATTGGGGTATATTCATCTCTCAGTTTTAACAGTAAAATACTGGCCACTTGGATGTAACAAACTCTGTCTGTTTGTGTGATAGCCCCTGCAGCGCTTGCTGCAGACTTCAAAGCATTCACCGAAATTACCCTTAGTTCTACCTGAGAAATTTTACTTTCTATCTCAAATTCCTTTGCAAGCAGGAAACTTTACTTGCCTAAGCCTAGCAGATAGTATTTAATTCATATATGCCCAAGGCAGCAGGATGTGCGGACAGGATTCTGCACGTGCAGAAATCTAAGTGCAAAATTATCAGTGCGTATTTATCCACTGCCTTTGAAACCCGGTTCTAAGAATACAAGCCATCATGAGGGGAAAATGGTTTCCTCAGCTGAAACTTAACAGAAAATACGCGACACAGCTCAACCCCATTCTCAAAACATGACTGTGGATCAAGGAGATATATGCAAGTGTATGAAGACTGGTAGAGGTTTGAAGGTTGAAATATGTAGCTGAGCATTATTTCTTTGCATTTTGCATAATATCTTCATAAGACAGATTCTGAGTGCTACAGTGTTGACAAGCCTTCCAACTGCAGCAATTCAATGCTGCTGTCACTTTTAAGCAGGTATAACAGAGCAGATGCACCAGAAGCATGTAAGAGGCCTATACACACACTGTAGTACTTTGCTGAACTTAGATTGCTATCTTGAATATTTGGCAGAAAAGAAAGTATCAATTAGAGCCAGGTCACTGTAGCATGAGTGAAGTTGGCTCTGGCCAAAAGGGAACTGTTCCAATTTCTCTTCTTTTTAATTGCTTCTGACATCTTACGAAGGAAATAAAACAACAGAGAAAAGCATTCTGCAAAAAAACGCTGATTCTGTTTATGTTTCAAATGCTCTGGGGAGAAGGTGGGGGGATGAATTCTCACCTGTTGCTTATTACCAAGAAATACAAAAAAGTGAAGAAAATCAGTCTCTTCAGTATCCATCTTTTCTTGTTCCTTACATTCCTAAGCTGCACAAAGGCCCAGCACAAAGGCCTGAGCTCTGCATAAATGCCTTGTTTATTGAGACGTTTTGGATAGGTCCTGAAGTTGGTGACTTATGACAATTGGTGTCCATCAAGGGGACGTGGGTGACAATATTACAAGCTCAACAAACAAAAAAAACCATCAAAAGCATAACACAAAAGTATTGTAGCTAGTTTTAGAAATCAAGATATCTAAAACCGTTACTTAGTCTTAAATGACATGGGACTGCATTTAAGCATTATACTTGCGCAGCTCTGAGGAATTTTAAGTGGTCAGATAACGTTCCTGCTGCTCAGACAGGAGTGTGTTTCATACTTTAGTATGGCACTGTTTGTTTACCTGTTCTGACTTTTTAAATGAAATATACAGTGTGGCAGGCTTTGATGCACAAACGTTTATATCACCACTGCCAACTAGCTTGGGTCAACTTAATACCTTCCACCGCACCTGTATCAACTGAGGCACTGCCTTTCCCTACCACAATGGGAAGAAATATAGGGAGGGATTCAGTTCATCTAAAATCTAGGTGTCTAGCCATTAGTTTTCCGTGTTACCTCTATAAGCACTGGAAAGAGACAGGGCCACCCAGAAAGTGAATCTTTCCAGCTCTCTTAGGCACTAGTTTCAGAGAGATAAGTCACTTGCTGGAAGCATCCACCTCTCTCTACTGTGTAGAAGAGATGCCCAGGCAACTAGATTAGATTAGATGTCTAACTTTCAGTCGCCTATAACTACATGTGATGAATCTCACTTACAATGCAATACTGACAATTTCCTAACACACCGGTAGACTACCTGCATTTTTTCGTGTTTGAAGCTTTTCTCCAGAATCCAAACTATTTCCTCTCTGCGATTGTAAGCAGATGGATACATTGCTTAGCAAATGTATTTTTAAAGAGACCGTGCTGTCCCAGGGATGGTATCAGCAGTCTCTAAGCGCTAAACTCGTAGTATCAAAGTCAGATCTCCATCTGACTAAAAACAACAGGATTGTGTGTCCAATAAAGGATCTTTAAATTTCCTTTTTAGATGACGTTTTCATGTTTCCAAATAACCACCAGAAAGAACTTGTCTGAACTCTATCTGATCTTTCAGATTACTGTACTGAGATTCCTTAGTAAGACTGCTTCTTTGTGCTAGTAATGCTGTCCCTTTAGAAACTCCTTAGATATAGAAAGGGACTTCTCAGCTTGGTGACATCCACTGAGGAAAATGATGTTTGTGTCTCTGCTCTTCCCCAAAAGGGGCTGTTTCATGAACAACCACAAATATCTATGCATTAACATCCATCACATCCTTAACCTTTAGGAGGCCGCAAATAATTGTTTTTCTCCAGGCATGGAGGTTTCTGCACAGAATGCCCTTTATCATTCAGGCGACTACTTCTTCTGTTGTTTTCTGCCTTATACTACAGTGGGAACTCTCATCTGTCTAAAAACTCCAAGAGAAGGAAAAGGAGAGCAAATGTCACATATTTGCTATATCAACTCATAAAACCACAACACAGACAAGAAATGGGTTTAAGCCAAAAAGGCTGGAGCCACATCCCGATCTGAGCCCTCCCACAGAATGAGCAGACTGAGATCCTCTGTTCTGGTCTGGATTCAATTCTGCTGTAGATGGAAATAATTTATACTGATTAAGAAAAGACTTGCCAGAAAAACACAACAATACCACTGAGTTCAAATTCACTATCTTCATGTCTCTCCAAGTCCATAATGTGCCTAAGAACATGCAAAGCTGACTGTACTCCTTGCAAGCAAATCTCTGGGGTAGAAGGCAGGAACAGGCAGACCTTGCTCTAGAACTTCTTGGATATCCATTGAGTTGACAGATCAACTCATTTGTATGCACCCTATGCACTGTTTCTGCCCTAAATTTTGCCTTCTTGACCTCGTGCTACAGCTGGCTCTCAAAATGGAGTTCTGGCTGCTGATGGTGTGATGGTACTGATGTTACAGACTCTGAAGGCTCCTTCTCCATCCAGACAGTAATTGGCTACAGTTGCATTTTGCTCCTCTTAGACTTTGAACCTTGGAGGGAAAAAGGATTTGTATTGGCCTGTTAAGTCTCCTATGTAATATTTTTGCAACAGCTCCAGGCAGTTCAGAATTACATCACCTCCCAGCACGCTGAGTCCATTCAAATGAGGGCTTGTGCAGCCATCTTTAGAGAGATCAATGACTAGTCTCATTTCTACCATTTGGTGGTAACAGGTCTATCCTAAGGAAAAAAAACATTATTCATCCCTTAACAGCCATTAAATGTCTTCCTTTATTAAAATTTGCTTGTGCTTATTCAGAAGTTCCATATGTGAGATCCCCAAAGACCATCTTGGATGAAAGATAATATTCTAGAAGACACCGGAGTTAAAAGTTTTGTGTTTCTCCTGATGCTTTCTCTTCTGGCATCAAGTGCTTGCTTTAAGACAAGGAAAAGAGCTGGGTCAGGATGCCTGAGGGAGTCCAGAACATACCCTAGAGACTATCACACCAGCAGGTAAAATTCCACCTCTGACAGGCAGATACTTTCCATGGCATCAAGAAATTAGTAACACAGAGGTCTGCGATACAGCAAACATCAAAGCTACTGGACTCTAAAGTCTTTGGTGCAAACCAGGCAAAAATCAACAAGAACAAATGAAGGGGAATTTTTCTTCAGCAAATTATTTACTCACATGCTAAAACCGATGTTGGTTCTACCATTGTCTAGGTTGTCACTCTCTCATTTTTTTAAATTCTTTGTATAGCTTTTTCATAGTTTTTAGTTTGTGGGTAGGAGTATTTAGTTAGTGTAGATCCAGACCATTGGATCTGGTTGGACATCCTAAAACACCTAGCATCACTATGAGGAAAACTCACAGAAAATTAAGATGAAACTAAGAGGCTCCATCACTATCTAGTATCAAATTTTAAATTACCCTAATCTTTTAAAAATTGGAGAATCACAAAGTACTGGCTGGTTGCAAAATTGACTGCTTCGGGGAACAAAAAGAGCATCTCCTGCCTTAAACAAGTTACCAACTCAGAAAAGACTGAATAATCACCTCATTCACCTTTCACCCTCCACATTAAGCCTCAAAATTAAAAGTATATGTAAAATTGTAGTGTTGTGGTGTATGTTTTCCACTCAACTGACTCAACTGGAGTCTCAACGGAAATTCCAGCAACCTAGATCCACTACAAGGGAGAGTTTCTTGGCTTATTTATTTATACGAACATCTCTTCAGAATACAGCTTGATTAAAATATTGACTCACCTGATGCTATAGCCTGATTTAATGGAACAAATGGTGACAAATATAGAAGAATATATCTGCACTTCATTTTTCTATACACCTATGAAAACAATTATAACCTCTAAAATGGCTCTTCATACAAGTTGATCTAAAGCTCCTGTATCTCCTCTGTTGAAAACATACAGCTTTCTGGTGTTAATGATGTACTGCATAACAGACACTGCTTTAGACCTGGGATATGTATGGGGAAGCCACAAAACAACAACCAGAAGTTCTTTACAGCAAATGGGCACTGGTGCAAGCAGATGTTGTTTGTTGATAGCTTTTCCAGAAATATGAGGCCTTACAAGAGACTTGGTTGACTCAAGCACATGTAGGAATTTACTGAGCCAGAAAAGGGTTGGGACTTCTTGAAATTCCTGTGGGAACTTTTCATGAGCCTCTTGATGTTGACTGTTCTCAAGGAAACCTGTAATCTCATCTCCTTTTTTTATGATACTGCAGATATTCATGTCTTGGAAATGCAAACTGACAAAAGAGCTGAGGTTGAACGGCCAATGCCAAAGCAGTACATGGAAATATTTGCATGTCCGATTGATAATGATTTAAAAAACAAAAATAAATAAAAATATATAAAAAAAAAAAAAAAGAAGAAAAAAAGACACTACCAAGACAAACCTTTTAACACAAAAACAAGCAGCTACTATGGCAATTGGATTAAACCGAAACTTGGAATTGGCTTGTTATTTTTCATCTTCTGTCCTCCAACAAAGACAGCCCTGCAGCCTCTTAGCACTGTAAAGGTACTGTAAAGGCTAGAAGTCAAATGCAGGTCTGATGGGAAGATCATCAACAAGCTGGCTATGGTTCTGCACTGCCATATCGGGAATCAAACCCAGTTTGCCCACACAGAGCTCCAACAATCGGTCTGCTGCTACATTTTGCTTCTCTAAGGACACTGAATCATTCTATTCTTTTGTGTACTCCTCCCACATGCAAGGTCTCTTATGAGGCAGCCTATCCTTCCTAGCAAGAAAGGCTGCACAGAGATTCCCTCGTGAGCATGTGTAATACTGCTGCTGAATTGGCTAAGGATGTAACGCAGAGCACCATGAGCGCGAGCACAAAGCCAGCTTGGGAGCAAAGAGCAGAGCCTTGAACTGCAGTTCCACCAAGCCCTATACGGTAGCATGGGACTAGGTCAGCTGTATATCAGATTACTGCCACGCTCTACAGACGATGGAATGCTAAGCAAGGCAAACAGCCTCATTTTCTTGCATTATGTTTTTCTGTCTTTCGGGGGGGCGGAGGGGGAGAATTTCTAATTTAGCTCAAAACATATTAGTTTTCCAATAGCATTTATCATGCCAATTTCAGTGATTCTTTGCTTGTTCAAAATAATTCTGGATCACTTTTAGGAAATGTTTCTGAAATTATATCTGAGCTGAGTAGTCAGGAAGATCTACAGATTTTTTTTTTTTCAATTTTCTAAAAGTAATTTTATGCATATCAACCAATTATGACAACATAACTGTGTTCATACTATTAATTTAGATTTCTCCTAAGGTGGCACAGGCTCTTCTAAGAAGTATCTTTAAATCATTCAGGAATCGATTCATTAATCCGTGAGAGGCAGAAAAGACAGTATGGAAGATGCCTAACAATCCACAGTAACAGCATTTTCCATGACACAGTAGTATTGAAAAATAATGCATTCTACCGAGCCTTAACATTTCATGCAGGGATTATGCTCAGAAGTTAGTCATGGTGAACTGTGGAAAAAAGATAGCAGAATTATTACTCTCCCTTTATTAAGTGCAAACATCTTTAAGGACTTGCCAAATAATTGAGATCATGCGTTTGTTTAAAATCAGAAGAAAAAATGTTTTAGCACCGAGGGAAAAACATGTGTTAGCCCTACAAGAGGCACTGTTATAAGGCAGTGTCAATGGATAGGGCAGCACCCACTGGATTCCTACTCCATTTTGCTTTCATACCTGTGGTCTCCAACATTGCTAACTGAATCACTCATCTGGAATTGAAGGTCATTAACGATTTTCAGAGGGCAAAGTTAAATTATTTTTACAATGTTTGCTTTAAACCATACCGTATTCAAAGGCAAAGTGATGCCTAAGCATTTTCAGTCCCAGGCATATAATAATAAAAGGTCTTGAATTTTCATGTTTTATACAATTAGGAAGTTGAAAGTAACAACAGAAGCAGGTAAGAGTTTGCATCGTGCTGGGAAGTAGGCATAACAATCCATTTCATGTGGATCTTTAACAGAAAACATTTTCACATGTCCCTTCAAAAGATACTTCAATTGAAAGAGTATTTGGTTCTGCAACACTTAAGTAAATCAGAGAAGCTTCTTATGGAAAAAAAATTAAAATTATTTGCTACTATAAGTTTGTGGGAAGCTGAGGTGGGAGGATTTTTGGCAGGCAGAAGGATCTTTAGGGGTTTAGGGAAGGTTCTTTTAGTCATCAGACTTGTTGAAAACCTCCTGTTTTAGGAAAGCTTAGTTTTGCTGTGTTCATTTGGTTTTCCAAAAACTTGTCCCTACTCAAGGGAGTACCAAACTTCAAGGACACTTGTTGAGCTTTAGGGAATTCATTTGATTTTTATATATTGATTTTTTTATATATATAATGTAGTATCCTAAAGGGGAGAAAAAGAATTATCTCAGCATTATGGTGACATGTTGAAGGATGATTCTTGTGCCATAGTAATGGAAGAACTCAGAGATCTAGTAAGTCATTTCCATCTGTCATTTCTATGACTCTTGCATTTTCAATGTGATGTAGTTCAAATATTGCTGTCATACAGAGAGAATGTAATCCAGAAATAAGTTTATTAGCTCTTTGGGGAGCAAAGATTCATGGATGTGTACTGAAGACTTGCATTAAGCCATTCTGGAAGGCATTTTATATGACACAAAAAGAAAAACATTTTTGCCTCCAGGATATTAAAACGAAGTTAGTTAAATTATATCAGAATGGAATAATATTAATTACTCTTTCATAGATTTCTTTTACTTCTTATACCTGCAGAGATTTTGCAATGAGTTCATCATTTCCCAATAATCGTCTCTGTACCAAAGTACCTAGCTAATACTTAGGCATAATGCTACAGCTGAAGCATATGGTCATTTCAATTCTGAATGAGACTGCAGGAATATGACAATCCCATTTCATATATGTCAATGTATACACATTTAACCTTAACAATCCAAAGAGTCTGATACTGAAAGGAAATTAACTTTAAAATAGCTTCCATCTAAAATACTGTCAGGACAACATTTCTTCTGAGCCTCACTCAACACATCTGAATGCATCTAGGCTTTTAAAGTCTCACTGAGAGACAGCAGTAACAAACTAGACTTCCTCAGTCCACTTAAAGTGACAACAGACAGAGAGAAAGGAATGGACATTTCAGGACTTGAACTTTTGCACTGGCATCTGATTGATCACTAACAGCTTTAGCATTTCTTTAAAAGCAAGCAGACCCATACCATAGATTGGGAAACAGAAAAAATGTCCTGAGTGAGTAATCTAACCTGAAGGGTACCACAAAATCTGTGGAATAAAAACACGATAAGCACCATTTCAGAGCAGTGTGCTAGATTATTCAAACCTTCGGCCGGTGTTTGGTGTACACACTAAGTTACTGATGATTTGCAAGAGATCTGGCTACATTGCATAAATGAAAAGCAAATGAAAAAATAAATTCTATCACACGCTATTGTCAATAGCATCACTTCTTGTCCCTATACCATGTCAGTGACTAAATTACCAATGGACCATCATGTGAAAATGCTTTCTCCCTTTGCCTAGGGAAGTGTGAGTTTGACTTTGTGAAAACTCAGGGAAGTCTGTCCAACTGATGAGCAAGGAAAGGGAACCTGTGAGGAAGAGAGAAATGCCTGAAGCCAGAAGGACCTGGTTCCATTTGGAGTCTGACTGAAGTGCCTGGAAAATGCCAATGGCTCACTGGATGTTTATGAGATGCTGTCTGTAGAAAGTTTTCTTTGGTTTGGCTTGGAAATCAAGCTTTTGTTTTGACTTTGGTACCTGCATACAAAATTGGCACAAGAGAGGTGTTGGTGCAGATGGTGTTGGTGGCCAGGCTGTATTTCTGCCACTGAATGACTTAGCTCAAAGGGAAAATGTGCCCAGATCCTGTCGCACAAAAATTTTATCTCTTCCAGCTCTTCACAAATTCTGAGGCCAATTTTCTCTTACTTTGCCAAGAGGCAAAATTAGCAGATTTCACTGAAATAAAATATGTGAGCTAGTTGCTGACGATAAAAAATGTTGATCTCACAGCGAGAAATCGCAAATGAGCAACACATGAATCAAGCCAGCTACATGTAAGGTCAGAAGAGTGCAAGAAGAGACAGAGCTCTGTCAAACCTTTTGCAAAAATTCAATCCCAATCTAAGGTTTGTTCACAGATGCCATATACTGGAGCAGTTGCTTGGAAAAGGACACCACCAAAACCATGCTGTTTATTACTATATACTTTGTAACTTTTTCTTTGCCTTGTTCTTTCATAAACACATCGCTGAGAATCATTATTTTGCAGCTGCCAGATGCACTAAATCTCCCAGCACACTCACACTCCCAGCTTTAGCTTGTTCTCAAAGAAAAGGCAAACACTGCAAGATTTAGTAAACAACTAGCCTGCAAACTGAAAATGTCCCAAAGTCCTGCCTGCTAAAGTCACTCACACAGCACTGAAATCAATTATTTGAGGCAGTAGTTCATAATTAATTTTTTTTGGCCAGGGGAGGAAGGGGTAAAGTGTGTTTTTCAGTTTAATTTTCTTGGGTAAAATGGTGACTTTTTAAAAGTTGGTTTCTGAGTTTGTTAGCTTTCCCTGTGATATGCTCAATGGCAGTGCTAGTCAATAGCATTGCTCATCCAGAGACAGGGGGGGACAGATACTGGTTATGGCAAAGGGGAAGGGATTTGGTGCAGCCACCATACAGGAACATTCCTGAACTTTAGGAAAGGCTGAATGTAAATCTGGCATTTAGGGTTTAGGCTCATTGTGGAACAAACAGTTCTGCTGTGCATGCTGCAAGAAATGGATACGTGCTGGCTTAAAACAAAGCCATCTTCTGTTTGGAAGTGGAGGTTCATTCAGGAGCCTGCAGTAGGGTAGGGTCCTGATTTAAACTCATCAAAGCCAGTGGGTGATTTACAGTGGCTCTGAGTGGCTCTGAATCCAGATAAATTCCTCTCCATGCTTCAAATACTTCTCACCTCCCTCCAGACTTGCATATCAGCAAGGAGACATGTTGGAGAAGCCCAGAAGAGCAGGCTGGGACTGGTGGGGCTCAGCAAAAGCTCTGGGAGAGTGTAGTCCCCTTCCTCATCTTGCTAGCAGCCTTCCTATTTTCGTCAGTGTTAATTTTCCCCCCTGTTTTCCAGACTTTTCTTTGCTCATGTTTTTTGGATTTAAAACATTCTGGGATTGCAATCCTTCCACATTTTTGCCTTGAAGACAATTATAAACAAAGATATGTTAATAAGATTCATACTCAAATGGATTATATGGGGAAATCATGGGGGAAACTGTGACAGTGATGCAAAACCCACTGTGTGAAAATCTGCTGGGTAAGAAGACTTTCAGAATTTTCTACGAATACCCTGAAACTATTCTTTAAACTAACGCTTTCATCCAACAGCCGCTCAAAACTGGGGACTTTATAGGTCTATTATAAGCCTGCCAAGAGTACTGTGGTCACAGACAAATCCAAATAGCCTCCCAGAAAAAAATCTGCATTGGGACAAAATGAAATAAGTTTGGTTTCTATGACATTTGGAGGGAGAAGAGTGAAAGAAAATTCAGTGCATAACTAACAATTGCGATCTGCCATGCTAGGAATCAGTATTTTCACTTCCCAAGATAAAATATAATTGGCTGATATGAGGCTCTTTCTTACTCATGACTGCAAGTGGCTACTTTGAGGGGGAGGTTGGTTGTGTTAAAAACTAACTTTAAATTAACTCACAAATCACAACTCTCAAAGTAAGCATTCAAGGACATTGGGGAGGGAAAGATGCAAAATCGTGACTCTGAACCATAGGCCTTTTGCACAGTTCTCAGTGAAGGGAAAAAAAAAAAGGATCAAGAACCACACTATGAGTACAGGCAATGATTCAGCCCAAAGATAATTCTTTACTGCAGCCCAGAACAGAAATTGGATAAATGTGCCAAATAGACAGCCATATTTCTGCAGTTGTTATCAGAACCTAGAACCTCACTCCATACCGAAGTCTCCACATTGAAAACTGTCCATGATCTAAATTTTCAGCGATGTCCTGCAGGACCAGGAGCTGGGAACTGGCAGAACAGGAGGGGGTTCATCTAAGTAAAGAGCTTTACATTGATCTCTGTTATGCTGAAGAACATTTCTCCCGTTATCCAGGTCCACAACTGGACAGTGCAACTTGAAGAGCAATTTTCTTCTGCTCTTCAAAATCAGTTGGACTAGACTTTGAGGTCACTCCCAGTATCTACCACAGGACAGATGAACACAGCAGTTTCCCTAGGCAGGCCATTCTGATCTCTTGCAGAAATTGGTCTCTGCTGTTTTTTTGGCAGCAGCTCTCACTCTCTTGCCAGCTCATATAACCTGCCAGCAGCATTTCACCGCTGCCATTCCCTAGACCACGCTAACAGTCTTGAGTTTTAGTGCCTACTGCTCATGCCAGGCCATTGCGCTCGGTGACACTGCTATGGGACTCAGCTCAGGCTCAGTGATTCTTGCAAGGTAAAAAAGGCCATAGACAATACGCTGAAGAGCTCAACTAATCTAGGAATAACCCCACTATTAGAGCTGTTTCTTCGCAATGAAAATTAAAGGAGAGGGGGTGGGTAGAGGTCAGGAGCAAAAATGAACATCTGAGGAATGTAATCCTGCCAGACTCATGTGACATGCTGTGTTGATTCTTCCAGAGAGTGTAGGTATGCACATGTGCATGTGTGCGTGTGTATGACAGAACTCACGCATCCTGAAGAATTCTGGAATACAGAACTTTGTGGCCCCAGAAATCATCGGCCATGACGTCTTCAGCACCTCACCAAGAAAACCTTTACTTTATGCATGACATTTTGGGATCCTGATTCTTTAAACCTAATTTTGATGAGTGTAAGAACCTGCACCAGTCTTCCCTGTCTCTGTAAATAGCAAATACTTAGCTGAGGTCATAGAATCATAGAATCATAGAATGGTTAGAGTTGGAAAGGACCTTAAAGATCATCTAGTTCCAACCCCCCTGCCATGGGCAGGGACACCTCCCACTAGACCAGGCTGCTCAAAGCCCCATCCAGCCTGGCCTCGAACACTTCCAGGGATGGGGCAGCCACAACTTCTCTGGGCAACCTGTGCCAGTGTCTCACCACCCTCACAGTAAAGAATTTCTTCCTAATATCTAATCTACATCTCCCCTCTTTCAGTTTAAAACCGTTACCCCTTGTCCCATCACTACAGCCCCTGGTAAAGAGTCCCTCACCATCTTTCCTGTAGGCCCCTTCATATATCTTTTGAGTCTATCATCAAAACATATCACTTCCTTTAACAGGAATAAAAGCCAAGTTTCTTTGCTGGCCACACAGAAGTTGTGTGTAACTTTCA
The DNA here is from genome assembly GCA_013398915.1 of Dromas ardeola. Classification (NCBI taxonomy): domain Eukaryota; kingdom Metazoa; phylum Chordata; class Aves; order Charadriiformes; family Dromadidae; genus Dromas; species Dromas ardeola. Next base: position 48,469 of record VYZM01022721.1, on the reverse strand, counting down.
GGCACTTAAAGCATAAATGCTCAGCTGCTTCAGAGTGTCACACGGGTCTCTTCTCTAAAATCCAGTCTAGGAAAGAGAATAAGACATCTCGTCTATTCACATACAGAAGATACTGACAAGGAGCACTTGCTGGTATTAACACGTTAAGAAATTTCTGCATGAGCAGCAGTTAGGAAGTCCTTTACTGCAGGGAGATTTTCCAGTGGCAATATGATGACTGAATTGAAGGATGGTATTTTGGCCATTGACTATCCCATCACAAAGTCATCAAAAAGTACATGGCTGGAGAAAAATTCAAAAGACTGACTATTTCCCTTTGACATATTGAGTGATAAGTCATATCATTTGAAATAATTACAAGTTTTGGTGTGTATTTGCCAATTTATTTCTAGCTAAGCAAGGTCAACGATATCGTAAAAGGCATTGCAAAGGTCTCCCTTGGCTACAGTATAAAAGTCTTATCATTTATATCCAGGACATAGAAATAACACATAAATAAGCGTGGCACCCCCCAGACCACAGGGAACATTTGCGAAAACTACCTAGAAGGATTCCAAAGCCAGAGTTTCCATTTACAAAAATATTTTGACTTTCATTTTCTAAATGCTTTTGCCAGTCAACAGATTAAAGCTGTAAGTCACATTAGACCCTCAACACTACAGCAAAATACCACTAACAAAACCAAGGCAGAGCAATGTTTGAAGGTGAAGTTTTCTTATTCCAAAAGATACAAGTGAAAAAATCAGAGGAAGTTCCACTTACACAAAGCCTTTGTGAGCCTAAGACACTTTAAGAATTTTAAAGAATTTTACTCTTACTATCTTTCCTCATTTTATGTGTTCCTGTCCCCTCTGAATGGGTATCGACTTCTGACCCAAATGGAACTTCAAAACAGACTTTTGTTTGGAACAATAACCTTGTCACAAAAAGCTTAATACTATCTTGCTCAATTTACTAACAGCAACAAAACCCAATTAATGGTTGAATCCGTGCCAAAATGGAAAGCTGGGTTGATTGAGGGTTTTTGTAGGAAAACCTGTTAAGGATTTCATACAACTGCAAAGAGTCTTGTTCTTTGCAGATACATTTACCCTCAAACAAATTATCAGAGATACTATCAGATTCTAAACCTGACAGAAAAAAAAAAGGAAAAAAAAAAGTCTGAAAAAAAAAGACTAACACCAGAGGAAAAATAACCAGTATTGTTCTCTGGCAACATAGCAACTGTTCGTTCTTCTGGCCATTGCAACACACAAGTAACCACTCTACTCTTCATATGATATGACACACTCATACTGTCAGTGATACTCCTCCCATCTCAAGAGGATTATTTTGTATTTCTTTCTGAGGTCCTTTCAAAAACAAACACTTGCTCCCATTCTGCACATCCTGAGTGCTGATCCCAAACTCTTTTGCTAGGAAACCATGTTCTAGTGTACGTTCTTTTGTATGAATAATTTCAGCAGTAATCTACTTTCCTTTCCCCACATGACTGGATTAAAGTTTTATGGGGCCCAGGGTAAAACCAAACAATAAGAATAATCTTACTGTTATCGTCACCAAGTTTCACAGTGATTCTGTTCTCGTGTTTTCCTCGTTCCATCCTTTTCCTCCTCCCTTTTTTAGACAATTAATTTCTCTACTTGCTGTCCCTCAGTCTGAAGCCTTCCCTGCTGCTCACATGAAAGAGTGTAAGTTACTGACTGTTGAAAACTTCAGCTGAAATGCAGCCAGGTCAAGATGAGGTTATATAAAAGTCTAAAGGCAACTTTTTTAGGTCACATTCTCAGCAGCGCAGATTCCAAATGTTTCAGTAAGGAGACTGCACTTAACACTCTAGCTGACAGTATTCGTTAAATTAATACTGTGTCCATAGACAGTTTTTAAAGTGCATTTCTACCATGCACACCTTTTAAGTCCATGCCGGACTTGTACCAGACTACTTATGCAGCCAGGTACTCATGCACAGAAAGGAATAAACTTCAAAGCAGTTGTTTTTTCCAAAATAATTTTCTAAAACTATGGCTTTTCTTCTTTCCTTTTTTTTTTTCCCTCTCTGTATGGAGATTAGCTAATCTTTAAAACGATAAATAAAATGAAAAGCTTTATTCTAAATGCTTTATATTGTGCATACTTGTCCTTTCCTAACACCATTGCATGTGCCAACTCTCATCACTGCAAGGAATCTCCAGTACACAAAAGGTGTTTACTTTGTTTTTTTTCTTAGTAAAATGACCTTTACAGTATTTTGGTTAAGCATTCTTATGACTGGAGATTTATCTGGACATTTTAGGCTTGAAACCTCTTGGGAACTCTTGGGAATGCATTCAGCTTGGTTGCAAATCCTGAGAAAACGTGTATTTGCTCATAGCTTCAATAAATTAAATAGAGCTATATTGTGGCTGTCTTCTGGTCTGCTCCTGCCTACAGGAACTCTAACAGTAGCTGCAAAACTGATCCTTCAGAGCAAATTACCACATTTTCCTTGTGCATTTCTTTACATAATAAACTTACATAACTCCATACCATATGGCTGCAGACACACTTTTTTACCTAATGATCAGAATGTTCATGAGAATATTACAGCATTTTATAAGCGTAGGGTGTACAGTGTCTCACTGCAGACCCCACTGTACATCACCTGCTATTCTGTGTTAGGTTTTCCAGATAAACTGGTCACACCAATGACTATAGTTTTATACCATACATCTACCCATACTCTTTGCTAGAATCTCAATAATGTGTTCAATCTCCAGCCAAAAACTAAGCTCTGAGGAACAAATGCTTTTCTCACGGAAAACTTGGAAGGAGAACATAACCCAAAGCAAAATACAAATGATGGGGGAAAAGTGAATTCTCTCATTTGATCATCAGGCCAAAAATGTTCACTGTACCCACAAATATCAGCTTTCTGGTCTTATTAGATTAACAGTCCAGTATCACTCCCTGTGATTTTCTTAGCATCACATCCTATATGAACACTCATAAAGGAGGAGACAATAACAAAGAGCCCCATTAAGCATGATTCAGATAGTCATTCAGGATCAGAGTCCCGGCTTTTGATAACAGCTTGCTGTTCCTGTCCTCACTGGTAACTCTCTGTACCTGTAAAGATATACCAGGAGGGGGACAGTTAGTAGCCTGGCAGTTAGAGCTAAGCTATACTGTTTAAATGGACCCTGGCAAGACGTTGAGCAGAATCAGAAGCCTGCAAAAGACAACATTAAATTCTGGACCAAGGATAGCAACTAATTTCTGCCTTAAAAATATGAAGTGTGCAAAAAGCAACAGGCCCATCATCATTGTCAAATCCTTAATCAAAAGTATTTCCCTTCGCAAGGTTTTTGTGCAAGAGATATAAAGCATTTCAAAGAACAAAAGAGCTTCCATACAAATAAAAAAGAAAAAAAAAAAAAAAAGAAAAAAAAAGGCACAACCCTCTTCTACCTGGTCCTGCTCTCATTGTCAACTATCCCACCCTCCAGAAGCCTCCCCGAGTCTTCAGTTCTTGGCCATGTCTTGTTACCTTACTCCAGACACCTGCATATGGTTTAAACTTTGCTAATGCAGTTCAATCGATGCCTCCTTACCCTTTCCAATGTCAACAGCATTGTTTTTTAAATTGTTTTTTAAAGCAGCTTTGTAAAGAACTAATACAACTTCTTATTGTTGATGAATGATGAATACAACTTCATTACCTTCTTTTTCCTGCTGGCTTTTGACTGAAATGGGTAAATAGAAGTTTGGTGGAATCTGTAAAAGCGATGTATTATTTGACAGAGGCATAATTTTTTCAAACTCTTTGAATTCATAACTGCATCATATCTTTGATATGTATTTCATTACTATCCTACTGTTTGTGCTATGGTCCACATTGAAGACATGGGCGATCTGAGGTATGGAAAACTGCTTTGGCTTGCCACATGGCAGGCAAGGCAATTGAACGGCAAGACCCAGAAGCATAGGCTGTTCATCCTTTATACTCCCACCAAATGTTCCCATAAATGTTCTCTTGTTTTCCTTTTTCCCACTCAAGTTCAAATTTTTCACTTCCTACTTGACTCTACAGTTACTCATCCTTACATGAAAACCTCTGTGGTCGTTTTGCTGCTACACAAGTTTACATTTTAGTAATTGCCTATGCAGAACTACACAAGCTGGGAAGGCAAAGAATTAAGTATAAAACCAACATTCCAAAACAGGGTGAGCTTCCCACTGTAGAAGTAACAATGGTAATTACAGAAAAGTTTTGCAATTATAAAAATGCTTTAACTATGAAAAGGAAATAAATGAAAATACTCTTGGTGTCGCTAACATCCTTAAATGATGAAAAAACTACCAGTTAGTGTTCTTAAAGCATCATTTACAGGGAGAAAGTAATAAGCCAACAGGCTCTAAAAGCAGATGAATTACCACACATGAGTGAGTTAGCATTCCCTCCGTAAATGCATCAATGCACTCATTATAAATACTGTCAAAATTCCCTTTTGTGGTTACAAGTGGTATGCCAATTAAAAACCCCATAACCTTTATACACATACTTTCTGAATTTCAGTTGTATGTATTCAGTTATATGGTTCCCTTTAACCTATTAATATACTCAATATCTTGTTTATATATGAAGACATTCAAGACAGAGTGTCTTTTTTGAATGAAGAAAACTTCTTATGTTTCCTTTCCATCAGAATAAGATGTGGCTAGCAATGTGTTCTCCTTAATAAGGATGTCATCAAAGAAGAAAAAGTGTTTTGACTGACAACCTACTATGCATGAAAAACATGCAGATCATGATGTAGTCAATAGCAGCCAGCTCATTCTGGATTAGGTCCCAAAATCATGGTCATAACTGGTACAGCGACATCTGATTACTATCACATTCTCATTTGTTAAAGTTAATCCTCTCTAACCACCTTACGGTCATGCATGTTTGGGTGCAAAAAGGTATGCAGAATTCCCTGTTTCCAGTTTAGGTTCATGTATTCAGTTGCTTGCTTCCAAAATCCAGAGACCCAAGCTGCTCAGAGAATTCCTCCACAAACGTGCCTTTCCTTAATGTATCATAGGCAATGGGATTTGCATTTGTGGTTTTTTTTCCTTCAGCCTGCATGGGCTACCTGACCTCAAATAACATCTTCCAACAGAGAAAAAAGGAAGGCACAAAGGAAAATGCCTACTTTTTCATGCCAATCACACCTTCCATTGCCTTCCTAGTTTCTGCCTCCTGAAAGCTCTGGTTAAACATGACTTCCTACTTATTTGTAGAGTGGTTATTTTGTATGGAGTATTGCTGGCTCAGAAATAAATATCTTGTCAAACACAAAGCATCACAGACTGATTTTTTCAGCAAAATAGGGGCGGTTTCTAGCATATGATGAACTGAAAAGCTACACGCAGATTTATTAACCCCAGAAACTAAACGTCTTCCTGATTTTAATCTTTTTTGTCTATTTTTATCCAAAAGCAGAAATACTCTTGTTTATTTCTCCCTGAGGATACATACTTTATTAAATGCAATATATACATACTTTATCTGCTTATGTTTCTGCAAGTGAATTGGAGGCTGTACTTTAGTCCTGGCTTATGATTATTGTTCATGTTCTGAAATACATTCTGGCAGTTCTGGTTTTCTTGCATCGGTATGTTAAATAATATTCTCTTTTTAGCATGGCAAAAAAAAGTTGTTCACAGCCACAAAGCCAGCATTTAGTTTTGCTAGGGCTCTTAGCACATGGAGTATGTTTGTAGGAAGAGCCGTAAGAGGAAAATACATATACTGGAATTCACACAGTGCCTACAGTTGTTTCTCAATAAGTAAATTCAGTGATGACAGAGAATAGCATATCCAAAAAGAATAGGCACTTTGGATCAAGAGCAATGTCTTTTAAATCTGTACATGCCTGAGAATGTGAAAAAGGATACTGGATGTGCACAAATACATGCAACAGTTAGCAATCTGTAGGAGTATCTCTGCATTGATCAATCTGCTGTTTTAGTAAGTACACTTAGCACCTCTCTGCACAGGGAAATTTCAGGTAATTAGAAGCTCCTAAAAGAAAACTGCAGTTGCTATCCTCAAATGTTGACATTTATCGCTTGTGAAAAATGTCAAGCTGCCAGCGTGAGGCAGTGCAGTGCTTCATCTACCCACTGAGGACAAGACTGAAAACAAAGATTCAGTGTTTGCCTAAATGGACAATGGAGATAGTCTTGTGTTAACTCCACTCATAGATCGAGTCAGCTAGACATGCACCAGCTGTGGTATAGAGAGACTGCCGGTTAGTGTCGTGCCTAAGTTAATAAGCATAGCTGCAAGGCTGTATATTTTACTTCAGACCCTTTGCCAAGACCTAAGATAGTGCGTACTTGTAGATACAGACACTCAAATTACGTTCCAATTTCTGCCTTGGCTTGATGTTTTCAGATAGATAGGTTCCTTTGGTCAAAATTTTCCAAACAGCCTTCAAGTTTGGATGCCTTCACCACTGAAAGAAATCAGGCTTATTCTCAAGAAGCAAATTGCTTATATTTGGCTGATACATCTAAGGCTGTTTTGCAGGAACACAAAACTTGCACTAGCTGGTTTTGAAAATGTTACTGTCAAAACCTTCATGCCTCTAATTTCCACCCCTGCAACTGAATAATATGACTCTCTACAAATATTTAATGATTATTCTTGAATACTTCTGTAATAAATGCTGTAATACTAATAATTATTTCCAAATAGAAGATAAGCTTTCCTGGTTTGCTCTGTGCAGCCATATACAATTCTTGGTCTTCACTTACCTTGGCAAAGTTGGCTAAAACTATGTTCAGATACAAAAAGAGCTCTACCCTATAAGCAGTATTGTATGCAAAATAGCTATGGTGAAATTCATCACAGTGAAGACCAAGTCCTGTACTTAGGAACAGGAGATGAAAACCAATGTGAAAATAACTGGCAAGACACCAAAAAACACTGACAGGATTTGAGGCCTGTATTAAACCACAGGCAGAATACAGATTAATGATACGACACTGTTGCAAAACTAAATTAAAGGAAAGAAAAAGTACACCACTGTCATGCCAGCATATGCACCAGCAATATTCTACATAAAAGAAATTATTTTTCTTCACTAAGTCTTATTAAGGCTTCAGCTGGAACATTGCATTGCATAAAAGTTCTGGTTACCATTCTTTTCAAAAAGCTAAAGAAAAGCTGGATAAAGTCCAAAGTGGAGAAGAAGAGGTTCAGAAAATATGACCTATGAAGAGAGATTGAAGAAATTGCGTTTGTTTAGTCTAGAAGACTGAGGGGAGACATGATAGCAGGCTTTCATGCATGAAAGATTTCTTGTAAGGGGACAGTAACCAATCTCTCTCTACATCCATTGAAGGAAGGACAAGAAGATATCAGAGCAATTTGCAATAAAGAAAACCGTATTACGAAAGCGTATCCACAAGTAGAGAGGTGTAAGCAAACTGCGTGGGGAAGCTGCGGAATTTTACTAAATGAAAAGTTTACAAAAACAGGTTGGGCAATTATTCCTTTGGGATGGTTGCTATACGTGAGCCTGGTTTACTGTAGAAGATTGGATTAGACTGATAATCATCTGAGATCTCAATCCCATTTTTCTATTTTGTCCCCACACACTGCTGCTATCATTCTAGAATAGTGTCTACAATACAGAATTTTTACAAAAACAAGTAGTAGTTTGGGTTCCTTTGTACTTATACGCCATGCTGCATAGCTTCTCATCTCACCTAGCTCTCTGTGCTCTGAAATGCCATTTGACAGCCCCAGCTGTCAACCTCATCTATTTACTCCACTTCCTCAGTTCCCCGCTTACTTCATCTGCATATTGTCTGAGAATAAAGAAGCAGACATTGGGGCTGGTTAAGAGTGCTTGCAAATAAAAAGCATGGATGGAGCAGCTGACTGGCCATCCAGCAGCTGACTGGTTCATAGAAGCATCTGACTGACACCTTTACCTGTGTAACTGGGTTGTCTTTCTTTACCCAGCTGCCAATTTTCATGTGACTTTTCAGAACTTCCTTAAGACTTCTCCTCTTCTGTCAAATTTGTGTTTGACTGTGTTTGAAAACAGATTTAAAGTTACCAGATGGGGAGGAAGAGAGCAGTCTGTTACACAGACACAGCCAAACAGACATAGAGTGTATTCACCTATGCCTCATTTCCTTAAAAATTCAGGCCAAAAAAACCCTACCCCTACTAACTCCACTTCATTCAAAGCAAAGATAAAATAATTTGGATGTCTATGTTTGCAGGTCCTCGCAACTATTTCCGCTGACATGTTCGTTAGACTGAGGTACTTGCTAACAAAGGGATGCTATAAATGAATATGCTCGTCTGTGAATTTAAGGCCCACGTGTCCCACAGCCATTTCCTAGAGGACTTCCCTAATATCGAGTGAAAAGTGTCCCTAGGCAGAACTGTTGCAGAGCAGTGCTGGTACTTTAGTTCTTTTTTGTAGATCAAGCCTTTAGCCTCAAAAGGGCCATAAGAAGTTTTCCTCACTAACGATCAAATTATTTGGTTTCTCTAATGTTACTGGGAGTTGCCTGATTGTCCTATTCCAGATATTCTAAGAAGTTTTGTTTCAGCGAATGTAGAGGTGGCTGGATAGTGAGAAAGATTTGTTTCATTTTTTCAGGGCAGGGAGGTATGTGCTACACATCACACTTGTTTATCTCCTGGAAGACTCTCTCCAGAACAGCTTACTCCGCCCTACATGCTGTGCAACTAGACAACACTATGGTATCAAACAAACTGCAAAGACGACTTTCTCAAAATTTCCTCCCATTCCCAATAAAAATTAATGATGTGACACAATTTGAGAGATGATTACTATAGGTATTATGCTATATGTGATTTGAATTTAGAAGGCGTGAGTCACAGAAGGCTGCACTTCTAATAAAACAGTGTAAGAACCTGATCATGACGAATTTTATTCATTCCAGTAGTCCTTACTCATGTGCGCAAGTCAACAGGGCTAATGATTTATCTAAAAATTACAAGAATGAGAAAGGCTTTGCAGGATTCAGCACTGTTGTTATCACAGAATCACAGAATCATAGGGTTGGAAGGGACCTCTGGAGATCATCTAGTCCAACCCCCCTGCCAGAGCAGGGTCACCTTAGAGCAGGTTGCACAGGAACGCGTCCAGGCGGGTTTTGAATGTCTCCAGAGATGGAGACTCAACCACCTCTCTGGGCAGCCTGTTCCAGTGCTCTGCCACCCTCAAAGTAAAGAAGTTCCTCCTCATGTTGAGATGGAACTTCCTATGCTCAAGTTTGTACCCATTACCTCTTGTCCTGTCACTGGGCACCACTGAAAAGAGCTTGGCCCCATCCTCCTGACACCCACCCTTTAAGTATTTGTAAGCATTAATTAGGTCACCCCTCAGCCGTCTCTTTTCCAGACTAAACAGACCCAATTCCCTCAGTCTTTCTTCATAGGAGAGGTGTTCCAGTCCCCTAATCATCTTGGTAGCCCTATGCTGCACCCTCTCCAGCAGTTCCCTGTCCTTCTTGAGCTGGGGAGCCCAGAACTGGACACAGTACTCCAGGTGTGGCCTCACCAAGGCAGAGTAGAGGGGGAGGATGACCTCCCTCGACCTGCTGGCCACACTCTTCTTGATGCACCCCAGGATGCCATTGGCCTTCTTGGCCACAAGGGCACATTGCTGGCTCATGGTCATCCTGTTGTCCACCAGAACTCCCAGGTCTCTTTCCACCGAGCTGCTCTCCAGCAGGTCAGCCCCCAACCTGTACTGGTGCATGGGGTTATTCCTCCCCAGGTGCAGCACCCTACACTTGCCCTTATTGAATTTCATAAGGTTTCTCTCCGCCCAACTCTCCAGCCTGCCCAGGTCTCTCTGTATGGCGGCACAGCCTTCTGGTGTGTCAGCCACCCCCCCCAGCTTTGTGTCGTCAGCAAACTTGCTGAGGGTGCTCTCTATCCCCTCATCCAAGTCGTTGATGAATATATTGAAGAGGACTGGGCCCAGTACTGACCCCTGGGGAACACCACTCATCACTGATCTCCAACTAGACTCTGTGCCCCTAACCACAACCCTCTGAGCTCTGTCTTGCAGAGTTATGCAGTTATGACCTCTGGGATAAAGAAAAGGCTAGACTCAATCTGAAATTGCAAGAAATGTGCCCATATTTTCTGTGCACTTTTCATCTCATGAATGTACATTACACAGTTTGCAGTTCCATTAAGCAGCAGACTGCATGGGGGTTTCAACTGGGGTGTGTCAAGGATTCTTAGTCATAAACTTCATAGATCATTTTATTTGCTCAAAATAATCTCTTGGCAAGACATCTTACTTCCCTGCCCCCAAGACATTGTTTGTAATAAAAGCCTGCAAATAACTATACCAGGCAATTTCTTTTTCAGTCTCCTTCCTCAACATGGAACGGAATCTCTTCCAGTCTGTGTTCTTCCTAAAGTGTCTAATCTTACTCTGTATGCGCACATTGTGCAACAGCTGCTGCGTAAAACTGCTGCAGAAACTTGTGCAGAATAAGGGAATGACTAAATGCCAGTACTTTTTACTTTACAGCTCAACAGCGAAGTTCAGCATTTGCCTTATCCTGTTAATCTAGACCAAGTTCATAACACAGATAAACTGTAATAGAGGGTGCTCTATCAGTTTTCGTGAAAGTAGAAAAAAGCAGACAGCTACATACATTGTGATAACACGGAGAGGACTTTGGAAACAGCAAAACAGGCTTTTTATTCTATATTTCAGTCCCTTCTAGACTCTACACTTTAAGCAATTGGCCTTTCAGAAACTCCGAGGCACATCACTTCCTAGTAAAGTTAATCTTCCTTCTCAGAAGCACTTTACTGTTTATTCATCACTTCTCTTAGTTATTTTAAATGCATATCTTTCACGTTGTGTAATGACAGCACAGTCCTTTTTTAATATACATGTTATTCACTTTCTCTACCACATGACTGCCAGCAACACCCAGCTATGTATTGCACAGATCTTTCAATACCTTTTTCCCTGATGCTTAAAAAGATATTATGCAACATGAAGTAACAACGGCATTATTAAGAGTGCTGTATTGGATCCGTGATTAATTGATTGCTTCTGCCTAATTAAAAGAAGAAAGGAACAGAGTAAAGGTTTGTATACGATACAGCATTTTGTTCGAATGTGGTTTCATGTTGTGGTAAAATGTGTATGTTCTGTCTTGTGTATAATCAAGTCTTGCCTGATTGTGTAATATTAAGTTAATACTGGAGACAAGAGATGCTCTGTTTGATAGGTGAACATAAACTTTAAGTCTCTTTTTTACTTCACCTAGTGATTATCTCAAGAGGAATATAAGTTCTGCAGCTGCTTGTTTACAACACACAAAAACACACTGGGACACAGGCTGCTAACGGGTGCAAATGAGCAGCTTTCATTCACTTCGTGGGATCAAAGGTGCCAGTATGTAAACGTACAAACATTATGTGCATATGCTCACCTCCACTGAGCAAAACATTTGAAAATGCATGTCCACAAGTATGCGCTGAATTCTAATGAAAACCAAGGAAACTCTACCATGCGCTTGAATTTGAATACATGCTCTAATGATTCACTGACTAGAAATACTTTACTGAAGCAGAGACTAGGTGCCTATATCTAAGGTTACCTTTGATCCATTGCTGACAAAGGAAGTACATGAAAAGCCTTTTGATAGGGAATACTAGGTTTTTTCCTCTTTATTCCTTCATAGAAAAAGGAAACTCACTTGAACTTTGAAGTACAGTAAACGTTTTTAGTTTCAGGAATAGAGTGGCGGAGTATTTTTTGCTTCATACTGCAAATTCTAACTATTTCTTAAAAAGAAATGTTTTTTCCTTCCATGGAAAAAAGGCGTAAAAATTATTGAATGGCTTCACTTTTTCTCTAATATTAAATCTGACTAATAGTAAATAAATGTACCATGCACCCATTATAATTCAGAAGAAATTCAGCTACAAATATCTCTGTTTATTAAGGGGTCAAGGCTCAGGTCAATAAGCTAGCTATCCATTAATCAGACATGGCAATTTCCCACGCATTTTTGATATGGGAACAGGTCTGCATTTGATGCAAGAACTTCAAAGACAAAAACATATCCAATCTGATTTGTGTATGCAGGCAGCCTACAGCTGAGGTTAGCACAGGGAATACTCCTGCAAAGAAAGAACACTGATAAGCAGGGTTTCCTTGTTAAGCACATGTGAACCAACATACTTTTTAACCGTAATTTATGCAGAATGACCCTTTCATAGACATGACAGAGATTTGCCAAACAACGATGTCCTGGATTCCACCCCAGAGGGGAAGAGTTATACCCTACGTCCAAATCTACGCCTCTCCAACAGCTATCTCCTCAGGGAGCCAACCATTAGCTTCCTTACTGATAGCACAATAAACGCCAACAGAGGATATGACACAGAAAGTCATAAATGGTGAGATCCTTCTCATCTGACTTTAGACACTAAAACTAAACTAGTTAGCTATTTCTTTAGGAAACACAGAGCACCTCTAGGAGGGGATTCATATCATCCTGAAATAAATGAGATCTTCTGAAGACTCTATTTAACAGAGGAATCACCTGACCAGCAAACCTGGGCAAAAAGTCTACCTTTCAGGTGGTAGGCAAAATGAATTCCACCCAAAAAAATGTCAAAATAATTTTGTGCATCATAAAAACTTTTTATATCTTTGCTAAATTGTAAAATGATAATAATAATAAACAAGCCAACTCTCTGTATCTTCAGTGCTGTGAAGTTCATTTTTTGTATATTCAAACATTTATATTCATATACTTTGTACCTTTATCAAAAGATACATTGTATATTTTTAAAGCTTTCTTTCTATGTGACTAAAACATATCAGATAAACTGGTGTGAATTGTTTTAATACCATACATTTCGGTAGCAACATTCCAATGTGCATTGTCTGCCCTATTACCCCTAAATTACAGTTTCAGCATAGGTTATTAAGATTACTTTTTCTATTTATGTAACTTTAAATGAAAAAATGAAAAAAAAAATCTCTTTCTGTGTTCTAGGGGATAACATTATAAACAGATTCTAGACAGAATCTAGCATCAAACCATACCTGAAAACAGACTAATTGATAATTGAAAATTTTTTAAAAAATTTGCATATTGTTATCGCAGCAGATCTGCTGTTCTTTCTTGTACCTTACCATTATGTTTATGGACATGAAACACTCTGTGATATGATAAGATATATGATATGATATGGTATGATATGATATGATATATCACATTCACTTTGATCTTCAGATTTCTGCTAAGAAGGAGGATATTGACTGCAAGAAGGGAGCAAAATAATCTCAACTAGTATGAAATGTGAGCTATTACAGAGCTCAGACAAGTTGAAGATCCAGCTCTACATTTCCTCAGTTTTTGTTTCCAACATCGGCACTTCAGAAACCATACTCTTCTTAGTACTTTGGTCCCACCTCTCCCGCTGAAAATTAATCTGTTTGTTCAAGTCAATAAAGAGTTTATAAAAAACTCTGACATTTTTCACTGAAAGCTTTACAGAGTAAGCAAAATTATTCTGTGTACAGTAACTGCAAAAGTGACAATTAATTCGGGGTATATCACCAATTAAATGAATAGTAAAAATTAATTATTCAAATTCTGAGTGTATCATGAACATATTAAATAAGTCTGAGCCAGTAACTACAATGGAGTGACACCACATTTACACTCACAGAATTGAAACCATTACCAATGTTCTCCCAAATACTTACTGTGTATCCATTGCTTTTTTCCAACTACTTTTTTTTACAGTCTTGAAGCAATACTAAGAAGCTTTGGACTTGTAAGCATATTCTGCAATGAATATTCAATGAAAATAAAAAAGGACCCTAACCTCAAGAGAAAGTAAGGAAAAGGGTGTGACTCCAGGACTGAGGGCAAGACAGTGAACGATAGATTAATCACAGAAAGCATCCATGCACTCCCGAGCCCTGGCTACCAGTTTTGACAGAGCTCACATTCTTGAACACATCCAAATGACAACAGGTAAATTCCACTAAAAGTGTTTCAACAAGTCAGTCATCTCTCGCCTACTAGAGCAGAGCTAAGTGTCAAATTCCAGCATCAGGTATAAGGATGTAAATTGGTATTAGCTCCACAGGAGTCAACAAAGCTAGGTTTACACACTGTGATAAGAATTTGAACCTAGAAGTGTAGGACATGCTGAAATTATGGGTCAGATTTTGACCTCAATCATAGTGGTGTATTGCTACTGTAATCAGATAGTTCAAAGTTGAACTGATGTTTTAAAGGCATTCTTTAAAATTTAAAGATGGGTCCACATTACAAAATCTCACAATAGTCATCAAGCAGGAGTATTTTGATAAAAGATTACAGCTTCATCCACACACCTTTGTATGAAATAAGAGATATATTTTGGACATTAATTTTCATTTTGAAGTGGATGGTTCCTGCTTGCCTGCCCCAATCTCCTCGCTTCATATAAAAACACATTTGAGGTTCACTCACTGCCTTTCAGATCTAACCTTGGCTTGACTTACTGCCACATGAAGAAAAGCTTGATCATAACACCCCAGGCTCTAAGACACAAGCTCCCATGAGCAGCAGCCCCTTTAGCTTCCATAAGACAACCCATCACAGAAACTCACCAGTATACAAAGGGCTTAGTGGGCAGATCACTAAGAATTACAACAACCTGTCAATTAAACCTGTCCAGGGAGGATCAGTCAGTGTCTCTTTCTCGCTCGCTCTCTTGCTTTTTTTTTTTCCTGGAGGGGCTCTCATCATCACCATCATCACTCTTCTCTCTCAGTTTTTTATCTTGAGACACTTAATGTTTTTCTTCTATGAGTCATTAGAAAATAAAGAGGCCTACTTCAGATCGTATACTCTATCTCTTAAATTAAAAGGACAGACAATCATTTTGGCTTTACCCTAACATACACAACTCTGCAGCTATCTCATTCTTTGGGTCAAGAATTTCCCAAGGCATTTCCTGGGATAATCTGTAGAGCGGTAATGCCTCCTCATACATTAGGCAGTCCAACTGCCTGATGCGTTTTACACGGTTCAGTTTAGAGTCCAACTCAGTGACTGCGCAGGGTTGCCAGGCTCACTCCAATTTTCCCTCACCACACACGCAATCGCCTGACGAGATCCTTCTCATTCACTGACACTCAGCTTTCCACAGGAGCACATGCCAAGCATACAAAGGCCGGGGAATGCAGAGGAATTAACCATTTTTGGAATTCGATTACTTCAAAGCCGTTTCACACACTCAAGTCACTTTTGGTCATACAGAGTATGACATGACGTAGAGAACCTGCCTTTTTCACCTTTAAAAGCTTTCCTCTTACCTGAAATCCGGATTACGTGGGAAATTCTTGGCTGAAGTAGCGTTAGTCATTTTGTTCATTAAACAAAGTCACTACGGGAGATTCTCAGCAGCAGGACAGCGTTAGTCACTTCATTCCTTAAGTGAGGTCGTTAACCCGAGGGTCATCCCCATGCACCCTTCTCCAGTGACAAGGACAAGTGGAGAGGGAAGGGGAAGGCGCCAGGCTCCCTGGTTCCTCTGGCCGCCTTCCTCCCCCGCCATCGCTCCCCTCTTCCCTCAGGCCGCCCGGCCCCCGTCCTTCCCGAGGGTGGGCAGAAAGACCCAACGAGCGTTCACGTTATTCCCCCTTTTGTGGACCCAATGCCCCGTGTGCCGTGTATTACAAAGAGCGGTCAGGAAGAGCAGCTTTTCATTAAGTGAATTGAGTTCATTAAGTGAAGATTGCTCTCATGAAGTCACTCCAGACAGCCGGAGGTTGCGGCGTTGAGGCACACCTTGCCTCCGCGCCCGGCCGGGCCGCCGGCAGACACCTGCGACGGGCTGCGGCCCTCCCGGGGACGCCCGGGTGGTACGGCCGGCTGGCGGCCACGGCCAGGCCCGGACACCCTTCCCCTCAGCGCGGGGCTAAGGCCGGTGCGAGCGGCCGGCAGCCGAGGGGCAGGAGGGCAGGGCTGGGAGGCCGGGCGGGCAGCGGGACAGGCGCGGGGCGGCGGGGGACAGATGCCAGACGCGGTTCGCCGCAGCTTCGGGGGACGAAGGGGACCCCGAGGGCCCCACTGCCGGCGGGGAAGGCGGC